>JAPMUY010004999.1:0-130000 GCA_026901105.3 Galaxias olidus | reverse complement strand
AGCGAGACCTGTGTCAATGGGGCTGGTTGACTAGGCTCCCAGAGCCGTGGCAGCCCCCTGGGGGCTCAGCAGAGGCTGCTCGGCCACCGCCGGCGGGGGGCTAATAGGCCGGAGAGAATTGAATAAAGGCCAGAGGGGGCCGGAGGAAGGAAAACTTTTCAGACCAGGACACAGCCATCTGCTTTTGTGCTGGAGAGTATCGGAGCCAGGAGGAGCCCTGTTGGGGTCCCTCCTTTGAGAGCGTCCCACATATGGGCTTCATCTTTCACCGGCCAGGACAGCGCGGGCCAAGGCTTCTGGGCCACATCCTGCCCGGCCATTCTCTCTCGCGCCGCATGGCTCCCGGCCTTTGAGGAGAGCAGCGAGACGGCCATTATTTCTCCTGAGAAGGAGGGTAATAAATGACGAGTCTTAACCCAGAGGACGTGGGCCGGCAGCCCCCCCTCTTTGACTAAAAGGGAGGTGGGGCTGGGGGGGGGGCGGGGGGGCAGTGGTTCTGTGTGTGTTACCGCGCAGAGTGCAATGAGAGAAATGGGTCAAAGCATGGCGGTTACAACAAGCTCCCAGGGTGAATAATTATCGAAGTGACTAATACTACATTTGGCTAGCAGTGGCAGGCAATTCGCTTCTGCTCACAGTGGTGGCGACACCGCCAGACACCAGCCCCATCAGCATATTCCATTTGTCCCTCTTTTACATTCTGCCTTCCTTCGACGCGCCACTCTCTCGCCACCTTCATTATTTAGCGCTCACCTTTCTCTCTTCTAGTTCCCTTCTCCTTTCCTATCCCGCTCCCCTCCTCACTCATGCCGCCCATCGTTCTTTCTCTCCCTGCCCTCCGTTCTCCTCTTTTTCATGGGCCCCGTCTGTGTGGACGGGGAGGGCTGCAGGATAGGCGCAGTGGCGCTGCATGGCGCGAGCTGCGAAGGCCAGAGCCGTATGATGGGGCGGAGGATGGACGCCGGCCAGGAGGAGCCGTTAGAGCCGTGACAATGTTCAGCCTCTGCTTCGCCCGCTCCTCTGCCTCTCGCTAGGCTTCCTGCCTGCTGCCTCAAGGTAGCATATGGCATTCCGGCAGACTGCTGGACTCATTGGCCTCCCACACAACACCCTGCGTCCGTCTCTCTCTCTCTCTCTCTCTCTCTCTCTCTCTCTCTCTCTCCCTCAGTGCTCCTTTATGGGCTTTCCAACGGTTATTTTCTCCTCTCTCCTTCTCCCCTGTCACTGCGCCGGGCCCCACCCCTCCCCATTCCATTTCACACAGCCACACTTCAGTGGTGTTTGCTGCAGAGATGGCTCAGGCCTGGCAGTTGGTATCAGGTAGGGGGAGGGGGGGGGGGGGGGTCGAAGCTGGAAGGCACCATCATTAGTTAAATATTAGCCAGACTGTGTTCCACTCCCTCAATAGTGAGGAGAGCGGAGCAAAAGTCATGACCGTCCATAGACAATGAGCCATGCAGAGATGACAGACAAACACAAACACACACCCACAGCAGCGCACACCTTCTTAATTCATACAGATGGCATGCTCCCTTTGTTGTGGCCTATTCACAAGATATACAGTAAGTAACCTCCAGAGAATAGCCTGTAGACGCAGCACAATGGTACCGACAGAAGGTAGAGCGCAGACTGAGGTGTATTCACCATCAACAAAGGGCCTCTGGCATACAGAAAATCATTTGTAAACTGTACCTATGCTAAATTTGCAAAAACTAGACAAAATTGAAAAGGTTTACCCAGATGGTGTTACATTTTGTGATTCGATACAACGTTATTGCGATGTTTAACTGTGGTAGTTAGCGGGAAAGCCGCAGCTAACTGCCAACAAAGTAATGCACTTTCCCATTCACATTGGTCTGTTAGGGCCAGAACACACAATAGTGACGAGTCATGGCAGGGTGCATGCGTCCATTCACCATTCTGTTGGTTGTGCTCTAGCTTAGTGAAGTTGTGTGAGTTGATGGTTGCTGCAGTTATTTCAGGTGAAGCCATTTAGAAAATACACTCTTTGTTTTACTGAATATCACTGCTTGACACTTCGCCATAATAGACATGTCAAGTCCCTTTTTGTTGCCCCAGATAATAAACGCTGTCAGAAAGGCCATTAAATAATCAAGGTCATTTTGCTTCTTCTCTAAACTACTTTCATGTGTGGAGTCCTAGCTGTGGCTATTGATAATCATTCAAGTGTTTTGCTTTTGTTCTTAAATGGGCTTCGTGTCTTGACTCAGGTGATGGCATTTTAAAATGTTTCAAAGGAGACATTGTTTTGCAACTAGTATTTGCTTTAATGGTGTTTGTACAGGTCAGTTGGTACTGACAAAACATAATTGCATATGTTCTCTGACCAGCTCGATATACCATGCTATGCAATGAATGTTTACATCTATCACAGCCTTATGAAATCAGCAAGCTTGACTGAGACTACCGCAATTTGACCAACTGGTTCAGAGAACAACGTATTTTTGTAAAATAAAGGGAACATGACATTGAGGGAAACGTGGACTTGCCCTTAAATTGAAGCTAGACCTATAGATTTAAGAAAAGTATCTTGGGTAGATCGCCATGGTTACCCTTAGTGCCTGTGATGCAGGTCTTGATGGAGCCATGCTGTGCATGGGTGTGTTTGACGGTTCATGTTCGTGTGTATGCATGTGTGTGTGTGTGTGTGTGTGTCGGTGTGAGCCCGCGTGTGTTGCAGCGAGTGCAGAAGCCATGCTGTGTGAGTGTGCATTGAAGGTTGTGTGGACTCAATGCTGTGAGTCTCAGGACCGTCTCTGAGATAATCTCAGCCCTACCCAGGAGGGCTCTGGTCAAGCAGCGGCAGCTCTCTGCCCTCCCCTAGGCTCCCACCACTCTGCCTCGTCTCCTGTCTCCCCACCGATCGTGTGGGCATGGAACAGCACTTCCTTGTCTTGGCGTCATGTTTGATATCGTTTTTTTGTTTTTTGTTTTTTGCTTGAAGATGGTTAGTGGTTATGGTTTGTGATCACCAGACGACCCCCTCTCTGACCAAACACTCTAAGTAGATAGCCTGTATTCAGACCGCACCGGCCCGGTACACACATAGAGACACCAAATAATTGGACTGGGTGCACAGCACAATTACTCCCGTGCACAGCAAGCTAGGTGCAATCCCTCAACCACATGGCTCATATAGACATGGACACACACTTTTAATAACGCATTTTCAACACGCGCGCACACACACTCACACACACACACAGACCCACACACACACACACACACACACAGACTGCGAAGCCCTCTGACAAATATGTTCCTCTAATCAATTAGTCGTCGTATTGCAGAGGAATGTCAGCTGGTACCACTCAGGCGGCTCTCAACCTCAATACCTCAGACACACAGACAGACTAAACCCAGCTCCACCAGGCTCTCAGCGACCCCCCACTCTGCATATGTTACACTCCGATTTCTGTATTTGATTGCGCCATCAAAGAGGAAACGTGTAGGTGATGTACCAGAGTAGATGGAAAAGGCAGGCGAGTGCACACACGAGCGTGTGTGTGGCACGCAAACATGCATATACCAGCACTAATGGTCACAGCTGTGTCAGTGAGTGGAACCAATGACCACCCCCTCCCGCACAGAAGCACACACACACACACACACACACACACACACACACACACACACACACACACACACTCGAAGCACCAGCCACCCCCCACCCCACACACACTCACACACTCACACACACACACGCACTACCACCTCACCAGATCAGAAATGCACAGGCACGTTCCGCCCATAATGTTCTGCACCGTTTGCACTGTTTATGCAGCCCGCACACTCATTTAAATAACCTTGATTACTTTATTTTTGTGGTCGTGCCTTAGCTTGTGGGTGTGTGTTTGTGTGTGTGTGTGTGTGTGTGTGTGTGCGCACCTATTTATTGGCAGAGGCACTGTAACTGTGGGCCTCCGCACTTTTAATTTCTGCCGATGATGACTGTGTGCGGCCTGCTCTGTTTGTTATTATATCATAAAGTCTATGTTTATTCTAATAAGGCCCTTAATGAATGGCACCATTAGAGCGCTGGGATCAGGAGCGTTCACCGGCGGAACCACACTGATTGGCCATTCAGGTTTTTCCACCCTGGTACTTTGAGCGAGGCTGATTCTCATTATTATTTTTCCTCCGTCTAACTTTTCCCGCTAATTAAAAAATGCCAACCATCCATGCGCAGTTTGTTGCTCTATGTGTTGAGCTGCAGGATGGCACCAATTTGTGCCGCTGCGTATTTTCCTGTTCAAAGACACCGCAGTGTTTTTTGGGCTTCCATGGTGCACACTAGAGAAACTAAACAGGAAGTGCTACATATTTACACAGTGTTACATATTTTCAATTCGGAGCTGAACTGCTGTTCAGTTCTCGTACAATGTAGAAAGGGATGTTTGTGTAATGTCACTGTTAGTTTTGAGCCTATTATTTGTGATTATATTGTCATTGCTGTATCATTTTTGTTTTCATTTGCTTCAGTGTGCTTCAGATGATTTGCCAGTTCCTTCTAAGGATGAAAGAACACTGGAGCATGCATTCAATGCAACTTTCATCACTTCATCACCTCCTTTTTACTGACTCTGTTTTTGCAGTTTTGCAATTAAGCAAGAATTTCTTTTGAAGTCGATCGCCTCCTCTCATTCCCTTTTGTCTGTAGATATTTAAATGAGAACATAGTGGCCTGGCATCCCACACAATATTGTTTCAGTTGAGTTTATACTACTGCTCTGGAACGTAAACAAAGGCGATTTAATTAGGTGCCTGGCAGTTTATTAGTCCTTAACTCATACTTAACACACCGGCATTCAAGCAGAAGTATAGCCTAGCCCTTAACCTTTACACACAGTACTAAGCACTGCCTGGGCTAGGCTTAAGTCATTGAATAATGGGGTCCTTCCTTGGTTTGAACAAAGGCTATTTAAACAGCAATAAGGGCCAACTGAGAAGGGGATTTGCGTGTTTTTGTGTGTGCGTGTGCATGTGTCTAAAGGGGGGCTTACTAGTTAAAATACTGTCTTGTGGCAAGAAGACACCAGCTTCTGCTAACTGGCCTTTTTTGTCAGTTTAACAAAGGCCAAAGAGAATATGCAAAACATAAGATGGAAAAGGCGGCGAGACAGTTGCCGCCCCCGTCTTGAAAACATATGCAGGCACATGCGCCGGCATCCTTTGTCTTAGGTCCTTGGCTCTCTCAATAACTCTCTCTCTCTCTCTCTCTTTTCAGGCTCCCCGCATTGTCTCGCTAGAAAGTTTGGTCCAGCAGAGTCCTTGGCCTGTCACCATGGAGATCCCCTCTCCTGTGGCGTGGGAGTGCTGGGGGTCAGAGGGGGTCACGCTGAGGGACGTGTTTTGGCTAAGGGAGCACGCTTCATTAGGCCTTTTGGCGGCCGCTTCATTAAAACTGCAGGAGAGGACATTCCAGGAGACCCTATTAACCAAGCCTTCCCCCTGACACACTGCCAGCCCAACAGATTTCAAACATCTTGTGTTAACCCCTCCACACACAATCCAACCCCCCCCTCCCCCCGTCACACACCCCTCTGAGCCCCCTGACTCTGGACGATATACAGGGTCTTTCTCCATCCCCCCTTCCTCCCTTAACTCCCAGACAATAGGCTCCATCTGTTGGCCTGCTCAACTTTCCCTGGCAGTCCTCTGGGGGCCGTGCGTCTGCAGGTGGAGGGAGTAACAGTCCCCCTGCCACCGCTCCTCTGGCACCTCCTCTGATAGGAGGAGAAGGAGCCCTGGTGAGGTGGAAAAGAGCATCGCCAAATGTGTTACTGAGGAGAGTTGAAATAATAGAAGGAAATATGGGGTGCCTTTTAGCCAAGGGGAAGTGTTGGAGACTGGGTGAGAAGTGAGAAATATGCAATGGAGAGAGAGGAGTGAGCAGAACAAAAGGTGTGATCGGGAACACTGGGAAAGGCTTGTACTCAGTGAGCCAGCGGCCCATCTATATCTTAACACATCCAGCCACTCCGAGAAGAGTGTGTTCAAATGTAGATGGTGAATGGAACGGGAGGCTTAATAAGGTCTAAGCATGCAGATTGGATTGTGATGTCTACGGCACAACAGGGATTACATACCAGGTAGAACTGCATTACGAACAGTCAACTTTTGTTAGTTGAGCTAGGGTGAGCTAGGGTAGAGTTAGGCTGAGCCCCTCGAAAGGGATCCATCGCTCTAGTCAGTTGAAACTGGACAGATTACTGTCTGCAGAGAGGGGCTTTAGCTCCGTTTGGATCTCTGATATGTTAATCAGAGTGGATTTTCCCCAAAAAATGGGATGGGCATTATGACGAGCTCCACCTCAGCAGACCCATAAGCCCATCTGTTGGCTGAGGTGTTTGTGTGTGTTTGTGAAAATGGATGAACGTGTTCAAGAGCGTGTGTACGTGGGTACACAGGACGAGGCTACTTGCCGTAGCTTGTGTGTTTGCTGTCCTGTTGTTGTGTGTGGGCCGAAGGACAAAGACAATGGACTGTGTGGCTTATGTTTTTAAAGCGGCATTTCGCCGATTTGAGTTTTTTTGTCGAGGGCTCTTTTTAGATGCGCTCAACATTGTCTCTGTCCGTCTCTTGTTTTAACCCCGTTTTGAGCGTTTCTGGATTTAGCTCAGTTTCATCCCCTAATCCCTCCGCGTGTTAGCGACCCAGAGAACGGCCGGCGCTACTGCTCAGCCCTGCCTGTTAAAACCAATTGCATACCTCAACGTGATCAAGTTATTGCCCGCGATATGGGTGTCTTCATATTGAACTGCCTGTGAATGGATGCTGACGGTGTGACTGTGCGGTCCCGTGATTGAGTGCGTGCACACTTTTCTTTTTCTTTTTTTTGGACATGTAAGCCTGCATGCCGGAGAGTAGGAGCACTAAAGGAGAGAACGGGACACACAAGGCTGTGCACAACACTCATCTTCTCTGACCTCAAATTTCAATACCGTCCCCGCCTCCCCTCTCGCTCTCCCGTTCTCCCTTCCCTCATCCCTTCATCAGCCCAGCAAAGTGATAGATGGGGTGGGGAGGAGACAGCAGGCGTTAAACTTTGTGGGCCGTGGACGGACGGCCCGGCATGAAAATCAGAAAGTAAGAAGTGGGAATTGGATGAGAGAGAGAAGGAGAGGCGTCAGCACTTTTCCTCCCGTGCCTCCTCACTCCGGCCGATTGAGTCTTGTTCTGTGACCCCGCCATTTTCTTCCCTCACTGACCTAATAATATTGTTGCAGCGATCCCCAGCCTGCCTCTGACCCCGTGACATCACCCAGGAATCTATTAGAATAATAGTTCCACTTCCCCAGCGGAGCCGCTCAGTTCTCAGCATTTACCAGTGTCTGCTCTGATTATATGAAGCACCCTTCAGGGAAATCCAGAAATCAATAATCCGGTAATGGAATTAGCATCATACAGTCATCGCTCCTGCCTTTGTGTCTAATGTCATTTGTTTATTAGTTTGCCGCAGTCCCGCCTCGAGCTCGTGGCTCAGCTCCATCCTGGCCGGTGTCGCCGCGGTAATCCTCTGGTCGAGCTGCGTGTGGTTACAGGTCTGCCCCCGTGTCCCCTAGCACCAGGCGGGGCCTGAAGCAGGCATTGGCGCCCTTCCCTTCTGACTTCACCCGAGCCCTGCTGTTTGTTATTTACCGCGCTGAGCACGAAATCCGAGTCCCGATATCAATGCATTAAATAGCTGTCATTTAGGAGCTTGTTAGCAGTTTTTTTGGGGTAAGTGGAACAGATTTGGGTAATAATCTCTTGTCAATCTGGCCCTCACAGCTGGCTCTCCCCTTTCCAATCCCCAAGGCCCCCACTCCCCTTTGCTGCGGTGACCCTATGGAGCTGGCACTGGGATAGGGACATGAGGAGGGATGGGACGTGGGCGGCAGAGGGAATCCGGAAAAGGGGGCCAGAGGAGAGGGGTTAGACCACTGTAACGGGCACAAGCCCAAATCCCTCTTAACCCAGATCCATGCTCTTCCACCTGCTTCTACATCTCTGGGCCACACTGGGCCTCCGTCAGCACCGGCGTCAGCACAGAGCTTCCCGGACGAGGCTTCCCGTTTAATGATGCGCTGCGTTCAGGCTGGGACCTGGTTCCTGCCCTCATCCAAATGCCATCCCTGCGGAGATTAGGCAGCTCTACCTGCGCCAGCAAAAATACTTACAGTATAAAGGCCCTGTTATTTGTGGACTGATTTGCTCGAGACGGGTGTAATCACGGAGAGTCAGATTGTCTCAGGCAATCTTATTTCTTGGCCAATGTGGGCCTGTGTGTCTGTCTGTGTGTGTGTGTGTGTGTGTGTGTGTGTGTGTGTGTGTGTGTGTGTGTGTGTGTGTGTGTGTCTGTCGGTCCGCTCAGGTTCAACGTCTCCCTCTTCCTCTGTGATGGACCGAGAGCTGGACAGACCACAGGAGAGAGCACGCTGACCTTGTCTGCAGCTCCACAACACACAAACACATCAGGCCTGATTTCACAGCTGTGGTGGGGCCAGTTGCACCAATCAGATCATCAGGTTAGTCGTTCGTAATTAGTGGCAGGGCCCGGGAAAGGGATGTAATAGCCCAGCTCAGTGCCCAGAGACACTCAGATAGCCCTCAGAGGCTCCAAGGTTACCCAGGGTCATTTTTCATTAACCAGCCTCCTCCAAAGAACCTGAGGGGAATGGCGGAGTTAAATCCTACCGGGTTGGTGTGGATCACATATTAAATGTTGAACACATCCCTCATCTATCCCCCCCACCCCCCCATCTGGACTCTGGTGATTTAAGCAGCTAAAAGCAAGCTGTCGTTTACATTCTATAATTAAACTCTGTTTTTTGACAAGTGGTGTGCCCTGATGTGTCACGGTGCATACACTAATCTGACTGCCACTAACACCCCTCCCACGCACACACACACACACACACACACACACACACACACACACACACACACACACACACACACACACACACACACACACCCATCTACAGTCAGAGGATAACATGGCAAAATACACACCATCATCAATCACACCCTTCACCTCGCTTCATACCTCCAATTTTATTGACCTATATGCTTTGACCCAATATCTGTCTTGTCCGGTGAAAGACAGCGCTTATTGCTTTTTTTGTTATCAGTTCTTCCTTTCACTTCCCCTGCTGCTATGGTCTGAGTCACATCCTTTCCTAATAATTCCTCTTTTTGTTTATCCCAAAAACTATCTAAGTCAATCCTCCTTTCCCAGTGTTTCCCGACCGTTTGTTTTTCTCTCCTCCACTCGTTTTTATTCTACCTTTCATTCTGCAGCATCCTCGCCCTTTTGTTCTCTCGCTCCATTACCTTTCTGGCTCTTGTCCCCGCCACCCCTATCCGCTCATCATCCTCCCCCCTACCTGTCCGGCTGCCTGACATGAATTATTTCCCCCCTCCTACTGAAGTTGACTCCCTTTTCGGCGTTGCCTTCATGACCATTGGTCTCCGGGCTCACTGTCCACCCCCTCCCTCTCTCTCCCTCTCTCTCTCTCTCTCTCTCTCTTTCTCTCGCTTGTTTCCTTCCCGCTCTCTCCATCTCCCTGTCAGCCCGGCTCCTTTCCCTTCTCTCCTCCTGTCTGGCCGCTGAAGCTCCACTGTTAGCCGAGGTGCTGACAGTGCTGTTTGTGTGAGCTCTGAGCTCCACAGCCCCCTTGCCTCCTATTGCCTCCCTCCCTCCTTTCCTCGCTCCTTCCCTCCCTCCCTTCCTCCCTCCCTCCCCCTGTCTCTCTGGTGCCCCTCCCTCCCTTCTGCCTCCTTCTCCTCCACACCACTCCAGGCAGGAATTAACCTCCTAGCCCTGGGCTGCTGGACTTAATGACTGTCTGAGGGGCCAGCTCCAACTACACCACCCAGCTGGTAACATCTGGGCGACACAAACAACCTCCCGAGCACGCCACAGGCACAACCCCCACTGATACGTATGCCATGACACAAACAAATACACACCCATAGACCAAGGTTTGACATACGCGTGTAGGGGCAAAGACACACACACACACACACGCACGCACGCACGCACACACACACACACACACACACACACACACACACACACACACACACACACACACACACACACAAAAGTACCATGCTGCTCTGCTTCTGTTCTCCCTCCTTTATTGCTGCAGTAAGTGTGTAGCAACTGAAAGACATGCACTGCTCTATGGAAGCTCATAGCAAGGCCACTGGATTCTTAGTGAACACACGGCTAATTGATTGCAGCTTCAGTCAGCAACTTGTCTATTGAGCAAACAGCAGTCTCTGTAGACCTTCCATTGCTAAGTGGGGCCTGGGTGCAGATCAAAACCCATGCCTCTATCAGACACGCTGATGACACGCCACACAGACTTCCAATCGGCTTCCCAGTGCAAACACGTCTTTCCCCACCATTCACTGGAGGTATATGATTGAAGTGAGGAAAGGAAAGAAAAATACTCTGGGAAAGAAAAAAAAATCGAATATTCCGCTGTTGGAACGGAATCCTTTGTAATAGTAATCTCCATCTCTGCAGTGGAGCGGATCCCCCCCCCCCCAGGAGTATTCACTATAGAGACCAGAGTAAAGAGGATACTCTCTGTTCCATTCATTATGTATGAGCATAAATGTTACAAACTAGGATCTGTGTGAAGACATCCATGTTGTATCAGATTTGGGTGTCGGAGGGCTCCTATGTAGAACCACAGCCCCACACCACCGTGTACAGGGCTAAATCATTGGAATCCTGAATTCCTTTCTGAACGGAGGGGGCTGTGCAAAGGAAACCGGCGCTCAGTCGGTTTTACTACACAAACCCCTCTAGTACACTCTCGACAAGCCCTTTGTTATCAGTTAGGACATCATAATATGAGACATTTAGAGCTGAAGTAAGGATTGTTACTTCTCACGTCCAAATTCCTCCCTGTGTAGGTGTTATGCTGCGTCTGAAGCTAGTCACGGCGTCTTTGCTGTCACCCGTTGTTTTTATCATCTAACTTACGGTTAGATGACCCCCCCCCCCCCCCACACACACACACAAACACACACGCGCGCGCACGCACAAAAACACACGACTACCACCACCCACTTCCCCCACACCCCTCCTTCGTCTCTCCCTCGCACTGTCTGCTTCTGTCTCTCTAAGAAGAAGGAGTGTGAGTGGCGGAGTCCCACAGGCGTTCCTCACCATCTCCACTGTTCAGAGAGCCATCTGGAAATCAGGCGAGGTGACAGAGAGGCTCAGCCGTTACCCCGGCGTCACTCACCAGGTAAGCAACGCTCACTCTTTCACGCTACCTCTAATGCAAATCCACAGGACTCTTCAAAGACGTTGGCTCTTTAAGGAGGAGCGCGCCATCGCTCCATGTCTTCCCCTCTCTGTCTGTCAATCTGTCTCTCATAGTGTGCTCCCGGCAGACAGATCACTATCAGTTGGTAGAAGGTACACATTTGAAAGAAGGTGTCTTTCGCCCCCCCCCACCCCCGTCTCCCTTTCCATCACTTTTACAGTCAACTTTCTCCTGGTTTGAGCTTGTATTTGTGTGTGTGTGTGTGTGTGAAGTAGTCAGAGAGACTGGCATTGAGATGTGAGTTGGAGACAACGGAGGGTACATACGGATGCGGAGACGGAGCATACAAACGTGCGTGGCTTTTGAGAGAGCCTCTTAGGAGGGAGAAGTGCTGTCGAGCCGCCGCTAGGCTGCTAAACGTGGATGACGTAATGGAGTGCGCCTGTCCTTGGCTCGGGTCTGCTCCGTCTGCCTCTGAACGGGTGTAGTCAGCCAGGCAACACTGATCGGGCTGCCAGATCGACGCCGCGCGTCCCGTGCACAATGGAGGCTTTGGTCCTAATCACGGCGGCTTGATAATCTAATCTGCGTTCTACGCAGTAACATTTGGAAGTCAGCGCGTGGACGGGCTCACAACAGGCCTCCGAGCAGTCACGCTAATTGAGCCCACAGGCGAACATGGAGATGGGGAAAGGGTGGTGCCCGTGTTAAGACGTCGAGCCACGTCTGAATTGGGTGGCGGCACGAGGTGGGGGGCTCCATTTTCTGCACATTGACTGGTTTCATGGGACTCGGTGTCAAATTGGCCCAGGATTGAGTGTATTGAGTCGTTTGATGATGTTATGAAAGAAGCCATTAAAAATCTACCTGTCTAGGTCACGCTTAACGGCTCTGCTCGCCCTAATACCCTGGCCGGGGGAGAACGCTATGAAAGCGAATCAAATTTCAAATCCAACTTTCTCATTTGCATTTGAAAAAAAAGTTGCTAGGGGTCAAAGTAAAAAAAAAAAAAGTGTCCTATGGCAGAGAGTATAACTGTGTGAAGTAAAGTAGGTGTTCTTCATGCGCAAAGCTACATGAATATATTCCTGGCTGTGATCTCAACCCCCGCTGATCATACAAAACATTGCATTATTATTGAAAGGGGAGTCTAACAAAAGGTGAAGACGTAAAATTCAACATCCCAAAATGTTAAAGAAATAGAACAAAAACATGTCAGAGCAGCAGCAAATTAACATTCCATCTTCTAGCTGCTGTGTTTTGTTATTGCAGTAGAGGAGGCTGTTTGGTTAGACGAGGCCCGTGCAGGGAGGTCAGGTAGCCAGCGTCTCCCCTCATTAAGGGCCTGGGAAAATACCGCTGAGTCATGTGGCCAGTGTGGCCCGTCTTTCCTGACCAATCCCCTCTCTCACTTCGAGCGAGGGGTTTTTGGGTCTGGCTTCAGACCCAGCAGTTCACGAAAAGGTCTGAGCTTCTCGTTGTGGAGAAGCCTCTAATCTATACCTAGCTGAATTGAAGTCAAATGAGTTATAAATTGACTAAACATCAGACGGGGTGAAATGCTAATTTAAAGCATGAGTCAGTGAGCCTGTATGTGTGTATTTATGTCTGCGATGAGTTGGGAAAGAGAAGGAGGGAGGTTGGATTTCTTAATAGCTCAGAGGAGGCAGCTTATGCAGTCAAGAGAGAGGAAATTGCCCTGGTGTGTTCAAAGTGTGTTGGGGGCTCTGAAATGTACAAATGTTTCTGAGAGCGAGGAATAATTGAGTGTGAGTTAATTCTTATCAAAGCCTGTTGGAGTGCAACTAATCGACTGAGTGGAGATGTCTCAAAGAACCATAGCTTTTAATTCATTTTGTTTATTCAGATGAAAAAAATATTTAGTTTTCAATTAAGGAAATCACAATTATTTGTTCCACCGCAGCAAATAAATTCAAGTGATTTTAAATCAACTTGTAATGCTCCAAGGTCCTCATGCCAGGGAGACTGAAAAAAAAGCAGTTGATGGCGGGGGGTCTCCAGGCCCCAGAAGGACCTAAAAAAACGTTCAACTGGACTGTTGTCCTTTTGTCACCTAAGACCAACACGAGTTACGGAATGGCCAAGTCAGCTGAGTCCACCACAACTCTATAAACTTTGCCCATTATTTAGACAAGTTGCTTTGACATAATACTCAATAACCTGTTTGTTTTGTGTAGGTTTTTCAGGACATTTTACCAAGCAGATCTCAAAGTTGATGGACATGTCCTTCCCATGGACCAAAATCTTCCTTGCTCCGCTTCTGTTTACACTGAACTGGGGTAAGATAAGCAGCTGCTTGTGACAATGAAAGTATTCACTACAATTCTGTCTGTCAGGTCTGTTAAAAAATACTCTATTCACATTTGCAATACTCTTATAAGCATTCTCGGCAAACTATCAAAGGTTTATAGCAGATCTGTTGCTTCTGTTTTCATCAAGATTGTTGTTTGTTTGTTTACCTTGTTCAACTCAAGTGAGTGAATGCACATGCCAGGTATGATGCATACTAACCCTGTGTCTGTTCATTATAGAACATACACTATTCACTAATAGTTCACTGGGCAATCCACCCCACGTTGGCATTATTGCTACCCTTAGTGCAGTAGTGGATCCTGGCATAGGCCACATCGGTACTTGCCTAGGACTGCAAGTGCTGAGGGGTGCATGGAGAAACACATACACGCGTGAGCACTTCTGCAAGACGCTCATGCCCTGACCTAGACGTCACTTTGCCTGGGATATTTTTTATTATATTTTAACGATTCTGTGTGCATCCCCACATTAAATTGTTGGTTTAGCATTGACCATCAATATTTACAATATATACTGTGGGCACTGGGTGGGTCACTTGTGGGTAAAAGTTACACAGGTTCAAAATGGGCACTTTAATTGGGACCCATCACTAGCCGGGTTGGAACACACTCATGACCAATTGGGCAAACACACAGACCCGCGGACAAACCCATTTGGGACGCATAAAACAGCCCATCTAGAACCCATTTTGGTCCCATGTTGGCTGGGTAGTTGTTCAAATGTACTACCATAGCAAATAAATAAAGCAGAAGTGCATCACAGAATGTGATGGGTAATGTGTAATGGAGAGCTAATTTACAAAGAAAGCAGTAAAAAAACAGTAAAGTGGTGCTCTCAAGAAGATAAGTTTAATAGTATTGTTCTCCTTTCAAAACAGTTAGCTTGAAAGAAAAATATAGAACAGCATAAAAAGAGCCAAACAGTTAAGATCAAAACAAACAGAATTCTATTAGAATTCTCTTTGTGTCGGTCAATAAAAGTGCGGACGCTCTCAACACTACCTGACAGCACTGCTCATGCCTAACCTGTCTGGCTAGTAGAGCATGCAATTTAGCATGCAATCCTCTGGTACAAGCTATTTTGCAGGATTAGAAAAAATGTAATATAAGATCAACATATGTGCCTAACTAATGATGCAAACCCTCTTGGCTAGAACTTATTATCTAAAGCTATTTTATTCTAAACATAGTGTGGGAGCTGTACAACTTCACTTGATGTGCTGCCTCCGTTTCCATTCTCTTATGTGATCCTGACACAGTGTTGCCCCATCAGCTCCCCTCACACCAGCACAACCTTAGTCTAAATAACCTTTACATAAACTATATCACAAGGTCAATTGCCGTAGGAAATGTTCTCATTATTTATTTGCAGGTATGAAAAGGCTTGAGGGGAAATTTTACTCTGGTATCACTTTAGTACTCACAGAACGCATACACAATGTTAATTTAATTTCTTGGTAAGTCTAAGGCTTCCAGTCCACTTCTAACGGAAAGACATATGTGGTACGGGTAATAGTCAGGGGTAGGCACTCCGAATAGCTGAGTGGGTTTGGCACCACAAGCCTTGGGGTTTATCCCCAGCCATTATCTAATTAAAGAAATCCTAAGCACTGGAGTAGGAAGAGTCATCTGTTTATCTATTCATCCATCAAATAATCAATTTTAGCACTATCTGGCAGGTTAAGCCTCCTCACAGAACTGAAAGGTAATTTACCGATACGAGTACAATATAAAAGTTATTTTGGTGCCACCACCACTGTTGACTATTCATTTATGTAAACTATATGCAAATGCACTTTTGTGTTTGGTTGTTTGTATGCGTCCTCTACAAACAGCCAATCTTGCCCTTCAAGTCTGACGTGAGGTGACTGATTTAGCCTTGATCTGAGAGTTCTGCCTCTCACTCATGTTGCAGAGTGCAACCGAGCATGCACTTTCCAAACAACTTGGTGATTGCTTCAAAGAAGGTCAAGATTCAAACAAACCAGCCCAATGAGGCTGGCCTGTCCGTAGGGCATTGCCTAAACGAGGAGCACAGCGTAGATATTTGTCTCTAATTAGCGTAAACAGTTGCACGGGCCGCTCCGATTGAATTTACCCACCGACCCCTGTGAATAATTACTCTGTGATCCCGGCCTCAGCCAGGCTAAGGTTACCTTCCTACCGTCGGTGCAGTGTAGCACGGCGTGTCACGTCAGAGCCTTTTTGAGGGATGTTCTGGGCCCTGCCGCCACACTGCCCATGACAAACAAGAGGGATTAAAGGGACAATCATTACTCTCCCCAAGAGGAATCAGCCAGCGGGACATCGACAGTGAAGAAAAGGTGCAGGTAAACCGGGAGCTTGGACGCTCTGCTTCTCTGCCTTCCCCTCCCCTCTCACCATCCCTTATCTTCACAGGTGAGGGAGGGGGGGGATTTAATTCAAAGTAATTACTTTATTGACTCCTTTGCAGGGCCGTATCCCTCTTATTCCCCATCAATAAAACATACAGCGGTGATGAATAATGTGGCCAGACTCTACAGGGTGCCGCTTCACACAGACCTGAGTGACTGAATCCCCCATGGAGTTTGTTTGTTGCAGTCCCCTTCTCCACTGACTGCTGTTCATTTAATTCCAATTTAGCCACATGTGTTTCCTTTTGTTTTTACCACAATTTTCTTCCCTCCTCTCGTATTCTTTTTCCCCTTGGCTCTTTTTTACTGTAGCTCTCCTTTTGCCTAAATTCTTCCCCAGGTGTTGGGGGCCAGCAGGCGTTTCGGACGGAGCCCAAAAATGTGACCGTGAATGCAGGGGCCAAGGTGGTGCTGAAGTGTCAGGTGCTGCGTGCCTCGGGAGTGGTGCAGTGGGCCAAGGACGGCCTCCTCCTGGGGCCCAAGAGCAGCATTCCCGGGTTCACCCGCTACAGCATGATAGGAAACACACAAGCAGGTGAGAGGAGGGTCTGAAAAGAGATGTGGGGGCACTTTGTGTATTTGCATTTGTAATGCGGTAAATGATCCGGCATTGTGCTGATACGCAGGCTTTACGCTCAAATCGGGCCAAGCAGAACACCTTAGGAGAGGAGGTTTTTTTTTATTACCGAGAAAGGATTGAAGGGAAGCGAACATTAGTCGTGGGTTGGTGAGAAACAAGCATCGACCATGTGCGGTATTTAACCAGAGGCAAACTTTATCCTAACAGATTCACAACAGGTGTCCTGCTTGACTCAGAGAAAACAAACACTGGGAGGCAAACTAATTAAACAGATGAACACAGAGCGCACAGATGGGCTGTAGCAAAACCTGGACCTAACCATTGATATACTGCTGTGGCATGTTATCTTATTGATGTCGATGGTGCTTTTGGAACACAAAGACGGACTGGTGAGGTGCACAGAACTTGTTGTTCTTCCAGTAGCTAAGGGTGAATGGTGGGCACGGTGTAAAACGTCTTGGTGCCTTGGGAGGAAGTAGACAAACAAACTCCTTAGGAGCATTGGGTTTCACTAAGCGAACAGAAGGCCACATCAAGATCAACACATCTGTGAGGGTGAACAGCCTTTCCCACCGCTCCTAATAGTCCCTCAAACAGAGAGGGATGACATGAGAATGCCATTGGCAAGTATCAGAATCAGGGAAACGCGGCGGTGAACATAGCGCGTTGCAGGATCTGCACAGTCTATAAAAAGTAATCGCCAATTAGAAGGCAATCCCGAATAAGAGCGTAGCATCTGTTCCTGATCAGCCAGCAACCTGACGTGCCGCATGCCACCGTTCAGCAGTGGAGACAGGCGTGGCCACGCTCACACAAAAACACATACGCTCTCTCCCCCAATTTTGTTTCCCTTGTTCCTCTTTTATTGTTGCGCACGCGTACACACGAGTCTGAAAGAAATTCCAGATTTTCATATTGTGTACTGTCGAAAATGCTGAATTACGCTGAACAGTCTTGATGATATGAATCTTCTTTCCACCTATGATATTATTTGTGTTTGGTCCTTCCCCTCTCTTAGTATTACATTCAAACATGGAAACAAACAACAGCAAGGAAATTGTTTTGCTCCTGAAATATTCAGACAAACATACACAAACACTTCACAAATACAGACACAATCACTCCATGACACTTGGAGGCACTTGATCCCAAATTGTATCCCTGATTGTCACCATCAGTGATGCTAAATGCCCTCTTATTCTTTCCTTTTCCTTTCCTTTTAAACCATGGCGCTAACAAACACGTACTAGCACACCATACCGACTGACTGAAACAGTTATTGTGATTTGTTTCAGAAATAGGGATATTGTAATATTTTCCAATGTCTCTTTCCAGTTTATGTTAAAATGTAAAAAATCCATGTTTCCTCTGGTCGATGTTAAGTTTGTTGCCACCTTTCTAATCTTATTCAGGGCTTGAGAGGTTGTTATGTTGACGCTTATATTGTTGGGACAACCTTTGTAGGAAATAGAGGACTGGAAACTATCCCTGCATATAATTTGATGGCAAGGCGTTGAAGAAATCAACATGTGGTAGATGATAAGACTCTTTTGGTGAAATCCATCTAGAGACATTCCACTCAGTCTAATGGAATCACTAAACCTATGAGCGACTGGCGTTTTCTTTAGCTTTTATCCAGTTACGGTGCTGGTCTCAGTAAAAACGATATGAGAGACAACCATTACGATAATGCAATATGTAATGACACAAGATCACTTGTGCCGATTCTATTCATCAGTCACCAAAGAAAAAACATTCAGGTTCATATGCAGGATATTCTGTTCAAATTCAAAGTCAGATGCTGAAGTCAGCAGTGTTTTAACTTCACGGAGATTGTGTCTGAGCTTTTTACATAAAATAATAATGTGAGCTATTACTCAGGCCACAGTGCTGAACGTATCCGCGCCAGCTCTATCATCATAAGAATTAGAGATACAAATGAAACCGCTGTCTTAGTTTATGCTACTCTATTTCAGTAGTTGAAAATTACCAGATACCCAGTCACTCTCAGATCAGAACAAAGGAACTTGGTAGTACAGTCGACATTTACTAGTGAACAGCGACGGGAACAAAGGGATTTGTTTTCAATGGACAGTGTAAAGAGCCGACTAAATGGAACTCTGCTAGCCGTAATTACTGATTCATTCTGTGAATCATCACAATCACCAGATAATGCATCATTATAACAGGAATAGTTCTGTCTCTTTCCACCCTCAGGACAATACCATCTTCAAATCGAGAAGGCTGAACTGAAAGATGACGCTCCCTATGAATGTCAAGTGGGCCAGTCCGAGAGCAGTCGGGCAATCATCTCCCATAAAGTCTGGATCAATGTGCAAAGTGAGCAAAATCGTGGGGCTAATCCATGGGGGTGTTATGGGGGTGGAACATGAACATAATGTATGTATGAAGGCACAGTGAACGTCCTCGGTACCTCAGCCACACACTAGACCTCCTGACCTGTAATCTACATATAAAGAGCTGATTAGTTAAATATTCATTTCTATTGATAAGGAACCTTAATCCTGTTAGTATAAGTGAGACATTGGCGTGATGTCAGTAACTTCGTCAGCTTCTTAATGCTATTTAAATAACTGCCATTGAAATATGACATACATTAGCATAATAGAATAGAATTACCCTTAGAAAAAAAGCATCCACAACATTTATTTCTCTCATTTAATGTGGTTGCAAGAATCCATACAGGATACGAAGTAACGCACTGCCTCACAAGCCCATATCCTTTGGAGTGAATGCGTCTGGCTAACAGTTCAATAG
Organism: Galaxias olidus; assembly: GCA_026901105.3. NCBI lineage: Eukaryota > Metazoa > Chordata > Actinopteri > Galaxiiformes > Galaxiidae > Galaxias > Galaxias olidus. Next base: position 110,616 of record JAPMUY010004999.1, on the reverse strand, counting down.
AGTAGAGGTCCTTGTGTCTGTCAGCCTCTCTGCCTCTCACAGGAGTAGATAACAGCAGAATGAAAGAACATGGAAAAAAAGAAACGTGTATAATTGTGCAAGTACACTTTCTTTCTTTCTTTCTTTCTTTCTTTCTTTCTTTCTTTCTTTCTTTCTTTCTCTGGCAAGTGTGTTTGCTGGGGGCTGGGGGGAGGTGTTGCCTTGGCGACTCAAGCTGCCGTACTCTCCTCTGGGAAGAAAACAGGTTTTTGTGAAATGACTCGGGGGAGATAATCAAAGGGAGGTCTGGGGGAAAGAATGGCCAGACCCCAGTCTCTATACACGGGCTCGGTTCAAAACAGGCTCCATCCATAGTCCACCTGCAGCAGGCCTCAGTCCCACATCCATCAGCGCTCACATGTCGGTTGCACGTGTCTCAAATACACACTGCCGAGGTCCAAGGTGACACATGTCTGCGACATGTTTGTGCACCTTCAATAAATGATGATGCCCTTTACCATGACTAAGGCCCATGGCCTCTTGTCGCCGCAACATGCTGACGTCTACACGCCCCCCTTCACCCACCCCTCCCAGCTGGTGTGTTTGCGTCCACTAGCCAGTCAGTGCCCTGGGAGCAGTCCCATCAGCTGGCCAGAGGCAAGAGGCAAAAGCGTCGTTCCCAAAGACCCGCGTGTTGCAGCTCATTCCAGCCCCTCGCTGAGTTACGTCGGAGCTGTCAGTCCTACAGAGCAGCACTGTCTCTGACGCGTCTCCCCGCCAGACAACCTCATCACTGTACTACGACTCCCATGACACCACGCCCCTGACCAGTCTGCCATGGCCGCGTCTTGTCCCACCTTGCATCAAATCACAACACCATAAAGTCTTTATGAGGGGAAAGGGGGAGGGTGGCGTGGAAACAGAAGCGCGCACGCTGGCCATCTAATTGGATTCCTAGGTCGGAGGGAGCGCTATCATGACCGGCTAATTCAAGACGGATCACCACAGGCAGGAAGTAGCCAAGAGGGAGGCAAAAGATATCAATAAGCTCTCTCTGCGGGCCAGCGAAGAGACATTTTCCCAGACATTTCTATCAGTGGCGCATAACTTCTGTGTTTGTTTTGGACTTCCTGCGGAGCCTAGATAGGGGATTACCGCAATAGGCAGATCAAGTGGCAGTGGGTAATCCATGACAATAACAACCTCTCTGCCACCCCCGCGTCCTCCTGCTGAAACTTATACCCAGCGCCGCGCCGACCGCCCGCCCGCCACATACCTGACACGTTCTCTGTCTGCGTTTATATCATTAGCCCCAGCATTTAATCCTATTAATGAGCTACTCTCTCGCAGAACAGACGGCTGGTGTGGAAAAAAAAGCTTCTTTTTTTTTAGCAAATGTGGAAAATGCCCGTGTTTGATGTGCCCTGGTTTTCGAAGACGTGACAGAGTCAGTGAGGGCCGCGCGTCGCCGGGTGCCTGTGGGGGAGTGTACGAATCTGAGCCTGTCACGGGGGCCTGCTTGGAGGTTAGAGGACAGAGTGGGTGCCGGGCCTACGGTGGGGTTGTTGCAGTGGCTAATGAGTTTAGCACTTGAAGAGTATATAATGAGCCTTCATTTTATGGTACTGTGTTATGAATAATGGAACAAGACATAAACGAGGGCACTTACACGAGGAACATGGAGGAGAGGCAGGCTGATTTTGCTCGTGAAAGTGTTTGTCTGTTCCCTGAGATAGGCCCCCCAGCAGGAAGCCACGGCTGGCACAGGGGTTACGGCAGGAGGGAATTGGCCAAGCCTTAATTGGTGGCATGCTCTGGTTATCAGCACCAGTTTCACAACCCACTGCTTTTAAACTTGTCGCCCTTGGAAAGATCCAACATATTTTCTTTGTTGCTTCTCCAAGTCTTGACTGTCTTCTTGGGGTTGACATGAATCTAGACTTGGTGCATGACTCTGTGTGTGTGTGTGTGTGTGTGTGTGTGTGTGTGTGTGTGTGTGTGTGTGTGTGTGTGTGTGTGTGTGTGTGTGTGTGTGTGTGTGTGTGTGTGTGTGTGTGTGCGCATGTGTGTTATGGAGGGTTGTTGTCCGGTAGTTGGTTTCGTAATGTGCCCGTGATGATGGGTTGAAGAAGGAAGATATATTTGTGTCCCAGACACCCGCTTTACTTCTTGCTCCAAACTGGCGAGACAGATAGGATGAAGGAGAGAGGGCGGATGAAAGGTAGAAGGAGGAGGAGGGAGTATGGCTGGACTGCATTGCTGGTTTGTGCTCCCAGAGATCACACACCTGAGCCCATTGTGTGCGCGTGAATGTGTGTGTGTTTGAGCGTGTGTGTGTGTGTGTGTGTGTGTGCGGGCAAAACAAAACACACGGCAAGTCCTATTTATGCAAACATGCATGCGCATTGGGTTTGAAATAAGTGTGTGTTGTGCACAGGCGGTCCCACCGGGGTCCCTCCACGTTCATAATGTGTGTGTTCATGTGCGTTTCCATCAGAGAGAAAGCGGACTAGTTTTGTTCGTGGATGTCCTCTGTCTTTTCCGCCCTTCCAGCAAAAGGGGCTGAAACCCTGATCTTGCTCACCTCCTACATAATACGCACACTGCTACCAGCTTTGAGATTGATCTTCAATGGGGCCAGATTCACTCATCTGTGAGCGTGAATAAGTGCATGCAGGAGTGTGGAACTACTTGTGTGTGTGTGTGTGTGTGTGTGTGTGTGTGTGTGTGTGTGTGTGTGTGTGTGTGTGTGTGTGTGTGTGTGTGTGTGTGTGTGTGTGTGTGTGTGTTTAAAAAAGACAAAGTGATGGGGAGAGAGCAATAGGTGGAAAAAGAGCTGCCTGTGCATATTGATGTGCGTCTCTGCTAATCTGCCTCTTATCTGTTTTATCCATCCATCCGTCTGTATTTGTCTAATGAATTGAGTTAGCGACTCGCTGTGTCTGTGCTGCGTATCATCAGCCAGTCTGCGTGTCTCTTTCTTTTTTATTTTGTTAAGGCTGATTTGACATCCATTAGTTTTTGTGAGGGTGCGTGTTGAACAGACAAATAAAAGCCGACATAGAAATGCAGAGGGATGGGAATACTAAAATTATTAATTAAGAAAGGAGCGTGACATTTTGTCCCGCGACTTGGTTTGAATACTGTAACTGAGTAGGGTTTTTATGTCCTGATAGTGTCCTGATAGTGTCCTTCTGTGCGCTTTGAAGTGTACAAGCGCTGGTGTCTCTGTTCTGTGTGTGTGTGTGTGTGTGTGTGTGTGTGTGTGTGTGTGTGTGTGTATAATTTATGAGGAACTCAGGTGGGCCTCAATGGGGTCACATGGCGTGCCTCAGTGACTTTGCTGGATGCAGGGACTCAATTCCCAGTCCATGCTGGAACACACTTTCCACCGCACCTCTGCAGTTTACCCGCAGTGATCGAGAGAAGAGAGGGAGGGGGAGGGGGGGATTGGGGAAAGAAGGGAGGGGGAGAAGGGGTGGGCTTTGACTGGTGGATGGAGGGATGATTGAGTGAGTGGAAGATAGAAGTAAAGAGGTGAGCACGGGCGAGCGAGAGGAAAAATTAGATACCTTCCCGCCTCATTTGAGAACACATCATTATTCTTATTTTGGGAGATTTGTAAGGGCGCTCCGCGAGCAAAACAAGTGATGCGCCCATGTGAATCATGGGGGCCTGAGTAGATTGAGAGTGCAGGCGCTGTCAATAGACGCATGGCCCAGTCATCGTCCCAGCGAGGAGGAGGGAGGAAAAAAACAAACAAATGCATCTCATTATTTCACCGTGCGCCTCTGCAGGGCACTGGGTAACCCATCACAGTCCACACAGATCCAATTGCTTCCTTTAAATCAGTTTGAAGCTGCAGCCACATCTCATCTGTCTCAATACCAGACTGAAGCCAAAGGGCCCCATCTGCAAACAGCAACAGCTCCTCCTAGTGACCGTAGCGGTCTGCCTGCGTGGAAGCCTTGAGGAGCCCTGTGAAAGGCAGGCTCGCCGACTGACTAGCTGGCTGTTTATCTGTCCATAAGCAGTGGATTTATGTCAGCATTCAGCAGCGGATGACGAAATTACTTCTTGATGAAAAAGATAGTCCTCCATTGGATGATAGGATGATAAACAAAAATAGCTGCCAGCTTGTCTCCCCTCACCTTGTTCTCTCTCTCTGTCTCTCTCTCTCTCTCTCTCTCTCTCTCTCTCTCTCTCTCTGTGTCTCATTTCCCACTTTCTATATCACTCACATTCCCTTTTCATTTACCTCTTCTCCCACCCTCTTTACCAGCCCTTCTTTCATCTCTCTCTTTATTTACTTTATCACTCTGTACTTTTCTCCCTCTATCCTCACTTTCCATCAGCACTCTGAATTTATGCTCTCTCTGCAGTCGCTTTCTGTTGAATAACAGTTTCTGATGCAGTGTTACTTCACACCCACTCACTGAAAAATGGCACAACATTGCACACGTTTTTCCTAACAAGTTAGGCTGTGCGAGATAAAAAAAACAATTTTTGTAATGAAATGTCACTCAGTCTGAAAAAAACAAATTTGTTGATTAGTTGGAGACGTATTTCTCGGTAAAAAAAAAATTTGTGAACTGTCTGTCACTCTCTGAAGAAAAAGTTACACACTTTCTCTGGAATTCCTATTTATGGTGAGATGAAATGACTTGTGGTTTGTACCATCTAGAAAAGAGATGCCTTTGATCAGTTAAGTTTAGCTCGTGCCGATGTGAGAGGAGACATGTTTGGTGCCTGCGATGATGGATTAGCATCTAATTACTGTCATTACAAATGAACTTCTGTGTTCTCTCTCTGCCCAATCTTTATCCGTGGTCCGTTCAAGTGCTACAAAATGAAACCTTTCTAGTTACACGGGTTTGACCATTTCAAAGGCAAGTGGAATGATATGCCAGCCACTCAGGCATGGACAATTTGATACAATCCTTCCGATGAAAGCCATATTAAAAGCTCTGTAACCACAACAGAGAAAACCGTAATGACATACATTTCCCAATGTTTTATCTTAAGTACCCCCTTCTAAGCCGTTCTTTGAAGTGGAGATGGAGAAGCCATGGGTTGCAGGGAGGAAGTACACTGTCACCTGTGTCGCCCCTGATGCCAAACCAGAGGCAGAGATCATCCTTTATAAGGGTAAGTCTCCATGACAACCAAAGAAGAGTTATGACTTTAGCACAGGATTAACAGAATATCTTACTAGTAAGAGAGGGTTGAATGTTGCAGGTGCTGCGTGGGGAGGGGGAATCATTTGAACATTTTGCACTCATTTGCCACATTGCAATGGCATCTGTACACGGGATGTTTTTTTATTTAAGTTTCTCCTGCAGGGCTACCGATTTACAGCAGTAGTGAGCTTTGCATGTTGTCTCTCTACCTCTTCGATGTCTAGTGCGCGTACACACACACACACACACACACACACACACACACACACGCAACCTTACACAACCCCCTTGGTTCTCTTTGTCTTATTCAGATGGAGTTGAGCTGACAGACATTGAGTCTTTCATCATGGATGGCTCTGAGGATAAGCTCCTGAACACGCATGCTGAAGTAACGTACGTGTCCGTTCACGCACCCTCCCTCCGCTGTCTCCTGCATCCTGGTCGCTCGTTGATGCTCTCCCTCTTCTCCTCCGCTCTCTCTCTTTCTCTTTGTCTCTCACTTTCTCTGCCCCCCTCCCTCCCTTCGCTGGCGGAGAGCGTGTCTAAATCACTGATTAAAGTTCTGTATTCCCACAGAGATGTGGCGTGGGCTAATAAATCGCTGCACACAGTGAACTGTAACAGTACTCGGCGCCGTGTGATTGAATTAGCTTTTGTCATAGACACAGAATTACATTTCAGTTGCAAGACATCTCCAGTCCTATCAGGTTCACCTGGCGCATACATTCAACAGGGCTGTGGATTAGTCTAATCCTGCCGCACCCCCCCCCCCCCCCTTTCTTTTTCGGAGATAATAACCTCTTGTCATCTCCAGAGATAACATTGGTAGAGGTGAGGCATACTGTTGTTTAGTGCATCCCAGGCTCCAATAACGTTAAGGCAGACAGGTTGTACGGAGACTGATGCTACACGCCAGTGGGCCACTGGCTCGGAGAACCTTCGGAGCACAGTGGGCCGATGGTCAACTGGACTGGACGTGTCGAATGCACTCCCTTAAATGAGGCGGCGATGCCGCGGCAGAGCTAGTTTGCGCGGTCAACTCAGGCAACGGCTAATCTGCGCGTCACATCATTCGACCATTCACACACGCTCATTCGTTTACCCTTTATAAACCGCCGTATCACTGGCTCCCACTGCTGCTCCACTTCTCTCTGCTGTCCTAAGCGCTTGTTGCTGCGCACCCACCTCCACCCCAGCCGCCACCTATCTCGGGTCTGTTGCTCAGTGTCTCTCAGAGGGGAATCAGCAGATATCTGCTCCCTACCCATGGTTGTTCATCGAGGGTTTGGATATGACCTTGGGCGGGGAAATAATTTAAAGCAGCAGATCCTTGACGCCAACTTTCAAAGTATAACCATGTTAAAGTTCAGTCAGGACTTTTAATATCTAGGATGGTGGTCAATTGCCTTTCAAAACCAATGAGCCACATGTTGTGTAAACAATGGCAGTGAAATGAATCTGCTTCATGGCCTGTGGATAGCTTTGACAAGTGAACCGTGAAAGAAACATAGCAATGCTTTACAGCTTTGAGATTTCATGTTTGTCGATGTAAACCTCCTCTTAATTTCTTGTTCCCTTCGCTCCATCTCCAGTGTCATGGCCCTGAACTCGGACAACGGTCGTAAGCTGGTGTGTCGTGCCAGGAACCCGGCGCTGCCCCGTGGCCTGGAGGCCAGCCTCACCATGCGGGTGTTCTGTGAGTCCTGTGTTCACGTCACAAAGTCAACTTTCAGCCATTTCATCTGCTGGCAGCCCACACACACTTTTACGAGTAGACTTCAACCCCAGGGTGGCCTAGGGGTAAGCAGTCGGTGTTAGCTAGCAGTCCATAGAGAACTATTGCACCTGAGGCTAATTCACACCCGCTGCGTCCCAGGTCTGAGAGGAGCTATCTCTTTGTTACCTCGCTGCCCTTAGAGGACAGATATTGATTGACAGCTATGACCGAGCTAGACTGCTGGTCTAAACAAGCACTAAAAGCTGTGCACTCTGGTGCCACAAAGGCTAGTCCAATACCACCCTCCTGGTAGAGTAGGAGGTGCAAGCTTGGAATCGGAATAAATAACGTATAATTTCTTCATTTATTTACATATCGGTTAAAAAAACATTAGCTTAGATCCAGCTTTTTTTGATCCACACATCTAATATTAAACCTGATATTGAAAAGCAACGTAGCAACTGAAAACGAGCTTCTGAGTGTAAACCTTTTCCCCCGACAGTGTTAAAAAATGTTTTTACTAATGCATCGTGACCTGATGAGCTATTTACAGTTCTGTGTTTTCTTTCCAGATACAGAGCTACAGTAACAACCGTGTGCAAAATAGATTTGACACATTAGGAAGGTTACATAGATACATAAGGACACTGTAACACTAATCTTACGGGCTGTATTTTGACAGGCATTGTTCTTTTGATGGAGTAAAGCTTATTTAATTGACATGTAAACTGTGTTTTTCTATATATTTGTCCATTTTGTTTCATTCTTGGTTTGGCGAGGCAACGATATCAGCCAGCCAAACAGTGTGGAGCACAAACACCACTGTTTATACTGTAGGTTTAAGTGGTTTAGTGTTTTTTTCCCCCAAAACACTTTGTTGATCAATTGAAGTAATTGATTGTTTAGGCCAGCGAGTCCACCCACCTGCTTCTTCCAGGCCCAAATCATGTTGTTGATTAAAGTCGAGCACGGCCGCCGCCACCTGCTGCTGTGACTCCAGTCCCTGCTGCTGCCTGCCGCCCCCACATTACCCACTGGCTGACACCTTAACATTGTCTCTATCCATCCTCCTCCACATTAGATGCTGCGGCTGCCCTTCCCTCCTCCACTTTAACCACTGCCTACAACTGTGAATACTCTTCCCCACCTCTCTAACTCTGCGCTTTGTGTTAAACAACTGTGCTCGGCGCTAAGTGCTAATGTAGCAGAACTGGGGACCACAGCAGCAGTCTTACTCAGCACGCCAGCCCATCAAAGCCGGAGCAGTGGCCATTTTCAGCCAGCCAGATTGTTAGCGAGGTGGCAATTTGTCACGCTGGCCCAGGGTCCACAGCCATAAGTGATTGCAGCAATAACAAAGGCCTATCCTCCCCTAATTTATTTTACTGCGTATATTTTATTCAGGGAAGCTGTAATTTATTCATATTCCACGTTGCCTTATTACTGTTTAAACATCTGTTATTTTGCTTTATGGACTGGCTCCAGCTCGCTGCTCCCTTAATACTTAATGCTTTCATCAGAGCCAGGCCTCTTATCCCGCAGTCCCGTTAAATGTGCCCAATTTATCGGCCCTGTCTTAACAAACAGAGGCGCTCTCTGCTTACTTGCCAAGATTCCTCCCATCCCATGCCCCATTTTTCATCCCTTTCTTCTCTCGCTGTCCTGTTTTCCCCCGCGTCCATTCGTCTCTCCGTTTTGCCACCTCCTCCTCTCATCCCTCGCAACAATGGCTCACTTACCTCCCCACACCTTCCTCTGTCACGTAACCATCAGTTAAACAGAGACTCTTTTCTCCCCACCGACCGGGCCAGTCCCACCCCAAGTCCCATTCATCCAGGGACTGGAGAGGACCGAGGTCAGAGCAGGGAGAACGCTCAAGCTGGTGTGCGTTTCCGAGGGAGGAAACCCCCTGGCCACTCTGCAATGGAGCAAGGTAAAGATTCTGCCGTGTCAGCCTTAGTCCAAACTGCACCCTGACAATTGCCTTTTCCGATGATAGATGGTGGATGACTGTGCAGCACAAGCTTGCCCTGGCCAAACATCCTCCCGCAATAGAATTGCCTCTGTGGGCTGTCAAGATAGCGCTCTGCTGGCCCTACTTCACTGTCTGCTCCTGTGTGCCAGGACGGGGACGTGCTGTCCACCAGCTGGGAGGAAGACATGGAGGCCCGGCGCTCCAGCAGCCTGCTCTATCTGCAGGTCACGCCCGAGGACAACCAGGCGGTGCTGCGCTGCGACAGCGTCAACCTCGTGTCCCCGGCCACCCTGTCCTTTAGCCGCCAGCTCACCGTCCACTGTAAGAGGACGCTGGTTTGTGAGCGCAGCAGCGCGCAGACGTGCAACACACACGCACACACACACACACACACACACACACACACACACACACACACACACACACACACACACGGGGGCAACACCCGCACAGAAGCATGCACACACAAACAGACGTGCGTGACTCCACCGAGCGTACGGCCCCGTTTTTAATTATTGAGTATTAGAAGAGGAGGTAGGTAGGTTCTTTTGCTGTAGCAGCATAAATTGTAATGCTAATATCATTAATGAAACTAATGGTGATTATGACTTGGGCCCATATTTCCTTCAGAATCATATTACAATCCCGGCATGGTTTTTTATAGCCGGCTAATTTAGCTGAATTGCTTCAATGCACAATCCTGAGGCGCTAAAGGCTGCACTTTGTGTGACGATAATAATGCCAACCGGTAATAGATTATATTTTATTCTAACGCAACAGAAAATCTAACAGAATAAGTGCCTAGTGAGGCCTCCAACTACTTTCTTTTTGCGGGAGTTGACGATGTTAGTCGCTTACCTCCTTTCCTTGGTGCTTTAGCTCCCAGCCATCCATTCACATTCCGGGAGCATCCATGTTGAAAATGAGCTGCTGACTGTCTGTGCTCTGGGCACTTTCAGAAGCTCCGGGGCAGAGATGAGTCTCACTGCTGTGATATGAATATGCCTCTGATGCCCCGTGGCAAGTGTGAGTGCAGGTGTTTATGTGAGTGTGTGTGTGTGTGTGTGCGTGTGCGTGTGTGCGTGTGTGTGTGCGTGTGTGTGTGTGTCTGTGTGTGTGTCTGTGTGTGTGTGTGTGTGTGTGTGTGTGTGTGTGTGTGTGCGTGCGTGTGTGTGTGTGTGTGAGAGAGATTAACCACTTGTCTTTCTGTGTCTAGCACATGTATACATGCCCTTTAGTGTCCAAAAGAAGAGACACCCGATATGCCGCAGTTTGCGCACAATCTACATACGTGGTCCCTCCAGCTTCTATCCGTGGCCTGTGTAGTCCCCCTGGCATCCAGGAGCTGCAGCTCTTTGCCTACAGCTATTGTAAACTGTCTCCCTGGATATGTGAAGATAAGCAGATTTTAGAAAGAGGATTGGAAACCTCACGAGGAAACAAGTTACCCCCCCCTCACTTTTGATGAACAAACACCATGTTTCACACCATTCCGGAAATAGTCACTCTGCTGCCACTCTGATTAGATGCAGATGCTGTGCCACAGTCTATTTATTACGCAGATATTTTGACTTGCTCTTTGTTTTTGCTCATTTGTGTGTTTGTCTGTCAGTCGAACCGAAAGTGGTGAAGGTGCTTGGCTCCTTCAGTGCTATCGAGGGAACAGTGGTGAACCTGTGCTGCTTCACCAGCTCCAGCAACCCCCCGGTCCACATCCGCTGGTGGCTGGGCTTCAGGGAGCTCAACACCACCGACGTCATCGAAGAGGTGGCCCTACCCACACACACACACACACACACACCCGCCAAGTCAGCACTTTGCACAGGGCTGTACATTAGACTGGCAATAAAACGTGATTGTCAGCCAATGATGTATGTATGCGAAGGACTGGGACTGCTGATCGTGCAAGCACTTAACCAGAGCACTAACAAATAACGTTTACATGTCCATTGTTACATAAACAGGTGTACACAATAGATTAGAAAAAAATGATGCGGTTCGCTTGGCACCTTTTGTCAAGCGTGCCTTCAATCTTCAGCAACAATGAAGCACAAAAAGCTGAGGTTCCTCAACAAAATGTTGAATTACGTCTGTTTTTTTATGATGACAATGATTATGTTATTGCAATTACGGCGATGTTAAAAGTTAGAGTTTTCATGGACAGACATCTCAGAGATTATCTTTGGCCAGATTTTAAAAGTATATTGTGACCATGAACTGTCCATTGCCTCAGTAGGTCTTGTCTAGCCTATAAAATCTTGAAAGTTATTTTCATTTCTCTTTGGCAACCCAAAAAAATGTTAATATTGTGACACTTTCGGTTAAGATAAAACTGTTGAAAGAGGATAAAAGCGGACTATCCCCACGCAATTTTCCACAGACTCTCAATTCATTATTAAATTGTGTTTTCATTTTATCATACACCCACTACTGAGCGTGCGTTTTGTGTTTGTGGCTAACACCGGAGGTTAATGAAGATGGACTCTGTGGTCTAGTGTCTTTGTTCTAACGTCTTCCCTTTCTGGGCTTCTCTCTCAGAAGCCTTTTAGAGTTATCACCTCCATAATAGCCTTAATAAGCAGAGGTGCCGCATCGCCATGGCCGCCATCATACAGGTGCAAATTGGCGTTTTATTCAATTTATTTTGCCATGCAAAAAGGAAGAAGCAGATAAATGTGTTTATTTATCAGGGACCATGCACAACATCAATTATTGCAGCGGCTAATTTGCAATCTGTGCTCTGGAAGACAGCATAATATGCTGGTTGTTTGCCTGTGTGTGTCTGTCCTTCTCTGCTGAGGGAATTGTCCACATCCCATGGCTTTCGTGTTCTCAGGCTGAACAATAATGTGCCTTGTCTTTAGGGAGAGAATGGAGGGATGACGACCATGTCCAATGTGACCCACCGAGTGGTACGGGAGGAGAACGGGCTGCCTCTCACCTGTGAGGCCTTCAACAAGGGCATCCGGTTTTCCAAGAGCGAGTCCAACATTCTCAATGTCTTTTGTGAGTATTTTCCAAAGATGAACAAAGAAAGACGATTGTGTTTGAGGAACTGAAACTGTGCGGTCTCTTATGTTGGCAGCAACTGTATTTCAACATGAAAATATGAAATGCTTGAAGGTTAAAAGGTTGTATAATGAGAAGTATTTGGCAGTTTGGCTCAGTGGTTAGCACTGGTGCCTCACAGCAAGAAGGTCCTGGGTTCAGACCCCACCTGGCCCAATGGCCTTTCTGTGTGGAGTTTGCATGTTCTCCCCGTGTTGTGTGGGTTTCCTCTGGTACTCTGCTCTCCCCACCATCAAAAACGTGCTCCATTCTCCTACCAGTGCCCTGACCAGTCACTGCCTATTCACCTGGAGTCGGTCTGTGTGTCCAATGTCCTGAGCAAGTCTGTCGTAATATGTTGGGTGAGCAAGTCTGGCGCAAATTGGCTGCCGTGGTATCACTCACACTGAGTGTTGTGTTTGATAGCTGTCGGTCCATTCGTTGTTCATTCTGAACAATTAATTGGCGACCAATTTGTGTGAAGCGCTTTGAGTCTCGAGAAAAGCGTTAAAAAATGAATTATTATTATTATTATTATTCAGCATGATGAATAGTGATATTTGAATAGATATGAATAGTAGGTTACATATAGATGTCATTCACTTTATTCTCTATCTCTCTCAGACCCTCCTCTAAAGGTGTGGTTGGACGCCCCTCCCCAAAATGTCCCTCTTCGATCGGGAACCACTGTTCATCTCATTTGTTTTTCCAGCGGCGGCAATCCTACTGGGCTGCTCACCTGGCAGGACAAGGTGTTTGTGCGGGGGGCTGCTAATATATCTGTCCACATGTTTTTATTGAAACTTTATTTCCACTAAGACCAATGTCTCGTGTCCGGGGAAACCCAGCAGGAAATACAAAAATACATTTTTAAATAAGAACATGTACACCTTTTATACACATTATTGTCTATAGACAGTGCACAGCTTTTTCATATACTTTATTTTATTTAAAAGTGTTTCTACATACAATCCAATGACCGCCCGACACCGTTTGGCGTCCTTCTGTGTACAGAACGGCAGGCCAGTGCCCAACGCCCAGAGACAGGTCACCTCTGATAAGGGTGTGTCCCGGGAGCTGATCCTGGTGCTGCAGCCCAGCGACAACCTGAAGACCTACCGCTGTAACGCCAGCAACGAAGCCCAGAAGGCCCTCCTGACTGAAACCAGGCTCATGGTCCAGTGTGAGTCGTAGCGCTCTTCAGACACAGCCACGGTTAATGTCTATCGTTTTAACGTGTCAGATAAAGTAGAAGCAGAAATACATTTCTGTGCATTTTGTCCTACTTTTTCTGTCTGCAAAATGAGTTGAGGTAGTGTTTGCCATCCATTGTTTTGGGTCCGGTCCATCTGGCCTCAGTCCCAGCAGTGAGTGTGAAGATCATAGCCAAGCAGAAGGAGCTCCGGCGGGGCCAGACCCTCAGTCTGGAATGCCTGTCAGGAAGCAGCAACCCCAAGGCCAACATCTCCTGGAGCATAGGCCCGCTAAGGTGAGGCTTGAGCTGGGCGCAAAGGGCTACGGCTGGACCCCTGGACCAAGTCAGCGTTTTCCAATTGTAGTGCAATAGTTAAAAAAAAAACATGCTGAGCTATTTTGCTGTGTTTTTTAGTGGTGAATCTACTTTGATCATGTCTTCCTGCTGTCTGAGAACATCAGTACAAGGAACGATACATTTTTTCAACGACTTAACCGCTTCTTTTTTGGACGGCAGGCTGAAGGGAGTGAAGCAGCCCGACAGAGCAGCAGCGTATCACGGCGTGTCGGTACACAGTAAACTGTCCCTTGCCCTGGGGTCCCAGCATCACGGCCAAAGAGTCAACTGCCACGCCTACAGCTCCCTGATGTCGGAAGGGGCCAACACGTTCCACCTTCTCAACGTGCTCTGTGAGTGGAGAACGACACGACCCGCCGCCCTACTTCTCCCCCGTTTCTCTTTGTCTGTGTTCTGCCCCGTGTACACACATCGTTGGGCTGTTTGGTTTTTTTTCTGAGTAAGCTACATGAAAGGTTGATGAAACAGAAAGGCAAAGATGGAGAGACTATAGAGAAGGGTGTGTTGCTTTTTTTTTTTATTTGTGTGTGAACTCAGTTTCAGGGTATGGTGGTAAATCTGACACAATTGTGTTCATGTGGGCAGCGCCGTCTGGGTTTATGCCGGGTGTGTGTGTGTGTGTGTGTGTGTGTGTGTGTGTGTTTACTGGAGGCCTTTGTTGTGATGGTGGTTCCGTTGAGCTCTGCGGCAGCATGTCCTAATTGTGCGTTTGCTTTGCTGCATGGCCATGTTGGTCTTTGATGCTGTTTCCCAAGCAGCAGCCAGCAACTGCTTCAAAGCCTGTTTTTGTGTGTGAGCATGAAGGAATGTCACTGTGTGTTTGTGTGGAGCTGCTGTTGGACAACTGTCCTGTCACGGGTTGTTCCACAGCCTGTCCCTCTCGCTCCCTCCCCGGAACCTCAACGTCTGTCTGTGAAATTTAGATCTGCAATTTTTAGGGCAGATGCTGACTTTTCACCGGTTTGACTTCTTTCGTGCTCAACATGGTTTGCCCCTGTGTTTGTGTTTCCTCTGTCATGTGTGCGTGTGTGATCTACATGTTTATGCGTGTGCTTTTGTGTGTGTGTGTGTGTGTGTGTGCGTGCGTGCGTGCGTGCGTGCGTGTGTGTGTGACCATCTGTGTGTGGGTGTCCATAGACCCCCCGGAGTTCCATCCGGACCAGCCCAGGCAGGTGGAGGCGGAGGAGGACGAGATGGCCACGCTCCCCTTACGGGTCTCGGCCAATCCTGAGGAGGTCTCCTGCACCTGGCACCACCGCAGGGAGAAGCTGGTCAGAGGTGATCCCCCGCCTCTTGTCATGATGGCTCTATAACCGCTCGGTCCGGGCCCGCGCTGCTGAGGCAGCGATTCTCTGCCATTCAGGGGCCTGAATAAAACATGGCAGGTCGGGCGGTCTGGAAGCCTGCCAGATGTGGATCTCATTACGGCTCTAATGTGTGCAGTGGAAACGAGGCGGGCCGCTGTCTTTATGAGCACAGCCACCGCTGCCCGCCGTCTTCACGAGGCCTCACCGTAGCCGCGCTGCAGTCTCTCCATTAGCCCCGTTGGAACGCCCACCTCCATATCCGCACATCCCTTTGGTGGTGGGCCATCGTTAATCGCAACGTAGCGCAAGACAAAACCCACAATGTGGCCTGTTGTTGCCCCGGTGTGGGAGCGCTGCCAGGCCAATCAATACCAAAGGATTAGATGCCACTTAGAGACGAGAGGCCGCGGTGCAGGAGGTTTACGTGTGCATAATGAAAGCCCACGCCGCCGTTGTTTAACCACCATCCTACGTGTGTGTGTGTTTGCGTTGTGTGTGTATGTGTGTGTGTGTGTGTGTTTGTGTCGTGTGTGTGTGTGTGTGCACAACAGAGCGTGACGCGCGCTACCACTGGCAGGACGACGGCACGTTGGAGATCTGGAACGTCACCCGGAGGGATGCCGGGACCTACGTGGCGGAGTGCTCCAACGAGGAGGGCTCCGACAGCGCCTCCATCAGCCTGGACGTCCTGTGTAGGGCCCTACTGTACTCCCCCTGTTAGCACAGCGAAAGACAGGCCGCAGGCGTGGCCACTGCTCAGCGATGCGTTCACCCGTGTAGTCGATGGCTGCTCCGGCACGCAGCGCTCCCAGTCTCTCTCTCTCTCTCTCTCTGTCTCTCTCTCTCTCTCTCTCTGTCTCTCTCTCTCTCTCTCTCTCTCTCTCTCTGTCTCTCCATGCCTCCACCGGTAATGATTTAATAATAGCCGTGTCGAGAATCTAGGTCTGAATGTTCCACCGAAGACCACGGTGCGGGCCTAATGGATCCTGCTGCCGTGATACGATGGTACTCGACAGTTGTAGGTATTCATAATGTATGGCGGACTGTAATAGCTTTTACGGGTGGCTGTGTAACCCACTTAACAATGTCGTTCCTGGTTAAATGGCCGCCGCTGGTGGATTCCACCGACTCGGGATGTGTGTGTGGGGTGGGGGTGGGGTGGGGGGGGGGGGGGTCGGCCCTGTGAGGGAGCCGGCGTGGTCCTCCGCTCTGCGGTGTGCAGGAACACAGACACTAATGGCCTTATTGTTGTAGGAACGTGAAACCCCAAGGCAGGCCAGAGAGGCTGGGAGGTGATACGGCATGGAGACGTGTAGGGGAGTCAGGCGTATCCTGCTGACGAGAGGAGGGAACGAGGGGGACACAGAGGCCTCTCTACGTCTCTGTCAGTTAGCTGAGCCACAGCTAATAGAGGACCACCTGGGGGTGTCACTGGCCTTTCGCACGGCTACGTTCTGCTTGGAAGGACAGTTTGTGATATCCTTTCAGTTACAGAGCTTAGGGGGCCGTGTACATTGGTTCAAATCCACAGGAAAGTTTGCAATTAAGCAAAAGGTTTTAAACTTGTGGTATTAGACTCATAGCACAGCTATACTTTAGGTTAAAAGTGCAGCATGCAAGTTTAATTTTCTAGAAAAAGCTACACATTTTTGATAAGAAAATGTGTTTATTTCCTACCTCCTGGCTGCTATCAATTGATCAAGTGCGCTGAGAGAAGATGGGTTCTATATGAACACCCTAGGTCAAGTAATCAGCCTAGTAAGATTTGGAAGTCTTGCAACACTATACCAGACATTTGTTGCATGGGTGCATAGTTACCTGCTGGCCCATCACGCGTGCACACTCCTGGTTAAAAGCACAGCTGTATCGGTGCATTTTGACCTTTCGTTACCTAGCTAACGATCATGTATTAGCATGCAGGCATGTGTAAACAACATTTGAAGGGAGGGGCTTAGGAGAAGGACATGAGGGATGAGAGACTCACGAGGTTGGTCGCCAAATTCTCTAGTCTAGACTTACATACTGCACCTTTAATGTTAACAGTGTTTGTTGTTGTCATGACTGTCTCTTCCCCTCTTAGATGCCCCAAGCTTGAAAGCTGAGAAAGATCCTGTGTATGTGGACCTGGGAGAGACGGCAGACCTGCTGTGTGTGGCAGACGCCAACCCCATTCTATCGGGCATGTTCTCCTGGAAATGGCTGGTAGGGGTTGAGATGATCTCACACTTTTCTCCGTTTCCTATGAATACACTCACACAAACACATTCGCGCACACAACAGGTAGACAAGCACACGCAATCGCACACACACACACACGCACTCCTAAGCTCCTGAGGTTTATTTCTTTTATCTGGCCTCTTTTCTATTATTTTACCCTTTCTTACAGTTTATCATTCCCCCTCCTAAATGCACAGACGTGCCATATTTCACTGGCTTTAACTATCTTTCCACCTTACCTCTTCCTGTTCCACACTCAGCCCAAATCCAGAAAGATTGCTTTCATTAGAGCCCTGTGACTAAAGGGCACATTTGTCAACGCATAGCGTGCTTTTCCTAGCTACTGCTCTGCTCCAGCCTCCCTCCCTTTTGCACGGCTCTCGGTCCTGCCCCCCCCTGCCCCCCCCCCCTGCCCCCCAACCCCACACACCTCCCAACCCACAGGCTTGCAATTCGCTCTGCTACCCCTGGCTGGCATTATCCTTCTGTGTTCCCCAGCCTCCATCCCCCATTACTTCCCCTAGGCTCCTCACACCTTTCCTCTCCCCACTGGGCTGCTGCCTTTGGCTACCTGTCCTATTACGCCTCCGGCTCCCCTCCCACTGCATTGTTCATTGCCCCCCTGTCCTCACCACGGGGGCAGCAGCGCGATATGGAGGGATGACTGCGGCTCCCCTCTTATTCCCAATCTCTCTGTCTTCCCCAGGGGGAGGGAGAGCTGGACATGGAGGAGGAGACGTTCGAGCAGAAAGAGATGGAGGAAACCGGGCTGCTGACGATCCACAACGTGACGAGGGATCGCGCCGGACGTTACCAGTGTGCCGCTGACAACCAGATCATGCCTCCTGCCAGCATGGAGGTGCAGCTTGTTGTACGCTGTAAGTGTACAGTGAGGATGGTAGATGTACTCACGCATTCTCTGTGTCAGCCAACACTATGGGATACTTTTGTATTCGACACCTGTCTTTGAGTGTCTCTGTGCGCATGAAAGGGGTTTGCAGTGTATCGCCTGTAGCGCATGTCCCTCATGCTTACAGGATGGTAACATAAGTGTTCCTCCATGTGTGTGAACGATGGCTCATTTCCTGTTGTTGTCCTGGGTTTTCCCTGTGTAGTCAAACCGGAGCTTCAGAAGGGTGCCCAGTGGAGTAAAGTGGCAAGTCGAGGAGATCGCACTACGACTGCTGAGGTGGTCTGCCAGGCAGAGGGCATTCCTCAGGTCGACTTCAACTGGAAAAAGAATGGCGTGCCTATTGACTTTGCAAACCCCAGGTCACAAAGAATACACCTCTTTTTTTATATTTTACCTATTTGGCACATGCCTAAGGCAAGCATGCTGGGAAAGTATTTTAAAAATCCTAGCCTCTGGGTCCTGAAAACATAGCTGCATATTTATGATCGGTAATAATTAGATTAGTTCCCAAAGATTATGCGCTCATTCTTTATAGCGCTGTAAAAATTTTTGATTAAGTACATTTTGTACTTTCCTTTTCACTGTGCAGATACCCGTTTAGTGCCATTTTGGTGTGTGAAATTGGGTGACTTGAGCGCAAATCCGCAAGACATCATACTGACTCCTGCTTAGGTTTCACCTCTGCCTACCTGTAAATGTTTGCTCACGTTATAGGTATGAAGAACGGACAGTCAGGGACGGCCCTTACCACACCAGCACTGTCAGAGTAGTGAACGTCAGCTCGGCGTTAGACTACGCTGTCTTCACTTGCACTGCTCAAAACTCCCTGGGGATTGATACCCTGGACATCCAGCTGCTTAGCACAAGTAGGTGTTTGGCTTAGGTGTGCGTGTTTCTTTGTGCCTGTTGATGAATTTTTTGTAGAACACAAGCAGAAAAGGTCGAGAGGTCAAGAGGTCATTTGTCCTGGGATAGGTATGGACGGTACGCAAAAGCCAGCAGACTTCCTTGTCTCCCCGCGGTACTAATTTGGATCAACATTTCACTTGATTCTGTGTCACGTCCAACAAGTGAACAGGTTTTGTTTTTGAAACCCATTAAATCGAGTATGACGAAGCCTCCAGCATGTAGAATTCTCTTCATAGGATAGAGTCAGACCATTTAGCCGTCTCATTTCTATTCCATATCTCCCCCTTATCATTTAGCCAGTGGCACTTCTCCCCCTCTCCTCTGCGATAACGCTGCAGTGATACGCTTCCTGCTCTGTCTGGGTGCTCAGGCTCAGATGCCCTCAAGCTACTGGCGGTATCCTTACGCCACTACCATCGTCAACACAGACCTGCTTTAAGAGAACCCCCCCACCACCACCACCACCACCCCACCCCCAGCTGACTTTGGACACATTTAATGTTTACCATAAAAACCGTGAAATACAATCCAATATTCAGCCTATTACACCCCCGCCCCCTCACTCCACGCTCCCACCCCACTCTACCCACAAAATAATTTTAATGCTGTGAATATTCATAATTAATCTGACGCAGCGATAATACAATTTATGTGCTTCCTTATCATCAGTGGGCTGGTTTGAGGAAGAGAGAGCTGAGTTCTCTCTCCGCCTCACGCTTCTTTGTATTTAAAGGAGCTGGAAATCCAAATAGGACTGACCTCTTTGGCCTGGAATCGAAGCAGTGAAGCTGATAGAGGGAATTATTTACTGTGCAGAATAAGCTGCAGCCCCGCAGCCAGAGCATTTGCCATTTCGGTTTGGCGATCAAGTTTATTTCCTCTCTCACCCTCCCTCCCCCCCCCCAACCCTTGTTCTCCCTCTCTTTGACCCGTCCGTTTGGATTCTGTTTGATTTATGAAGCGTTGAATGTACCACCCCATCTCTTTTCTGTCCCATTCATCCTCTTCATTTTGCTAACCTTGTCAACCCTCCTCCACCCCTCACACTCAGGTCACCCCGATCCCCCGTCACATTTCCGCCAGGTCACTGTCAGCCACGTCTCCGTCACTCTGGAATGGATCCCGGGCTTTGACGGTGGACTGCAGCAACGCTTCCGCGTCAGGTGAAGTATCATGACAAAGTGATCAAATGACATCAGGCCTAATCTTAAAAATGCTCATGAGTCTCCTTACAATGAAGCGTCTGCAGATTGGAGATCGGCCAGCATTCAATAGAACTGTTAACCGAGGATGTTGGTTGTCAGGTACTGGTGGGCAAATGCTGCCAGCTTCTTGTACGTGGACGTCTTCCCTCCGCAGGCCAACATCTTCACCGTCACAGGACTCTCTCCCAGCACCACCTACAACTTCTCTGTTAATGCCATCAACGCCATGGGAGAGAGTGGCTACGCCGACAACAACGCAGTGCTCACCATCGCCACAGAGGGTCAGTGTGGAACAGCCCCAGCCCCTAGCACGGCACCTGGAACTCTAACCGAAGGACAGAACAGCTCATAATGGACACACGTTTAATATCCCTGCCACAGTAATCGTACCATGGCTTTATTGCCAAGTTAATGACATGCTTTGTATTGCTCTCTACCATTGTCCTTCACCACAGACTTGCCGGAAGTAGAGCTTTCCCCAGATAATGGTTCAGACTTGCAGGGTAAGTCTATTATTCTAGCTCCTAGGGAGAGAAAAAAAGCTTTTTAGGGCAGTGGGAAATTAGTGTTTGTACAGCAGCTAGCTTCATTTGTGCTAAATCATGTTAATGTATGCACCTCCAAGGCAGTTAATGTTTGCTCTTTGAGACTAGCGGTCGCCATGGCACCTGGACATAAATGATACCGTCATCCCTTTTTGTTAGTCTTTTATCAATAAAGGCAAATAAGGAACTGGCCCAGTTTGCATACTTCGGCTTTGAATCATTATTACCATTTCCCTAGCTATCTACCATAAAGACTCTCACTCCCATTATTGTGCAATAAAACCAATATTCCCTAAATATATGTATTCTTTCAAAAATCTCTAGGGAGAGGACTACCAGCCTATGTGCTAGTAACGTCAGTGTTGGTTGGAGGAGTGCTGATGGTGTTGAACTCACTGGGCTGCTTTCTGGGACTGAGGTGGAGGAGGAGGCATGGCCAGACAGGTAACCATAGCGTCTGGGTTCTTGGGCTGTTTTTCTTTGTCCTATCTTGTCACTTTGTTCTGATCCCGCACAGATCATGGCTTGAATCAAATAGCTATCACCTCTCCCGTCCCACCTCGTCTTTCAGCTCCCTGTTTGTCCCTTTCTCTCTCTAATCTTGCCTGCTATCCCCACACTCTCCCTTCAAGCTTCTCCATCTGCCTCGTCCTTCCTCCTTACTCGTTGAGGCTGTCACTGCATTCCTCCATCATTCCCTCCATCTCAGTTGTTAGCTTTGTCCTCCCCTCTGCTTTTGCTCCATCTGTGTTTCTGTCTTTGTGTTCAGTGAAACTGTCAGGTTGCTCAACGTTATCTCTCATCTTCCAGCTCCTCCGCCCACTCTTTACTCGCATGTGTTTTCCTTAGCTCTCTCTTTTCCTTTATTCTTTACTTTCTGGCATCCTCCGCTCTCTGACCCATTTTAGTTCTTATAATATGCCCCCTTCTCTGGTCCTAATTTCCTAATACCCAGTCTCTCTCTCTCTCTCTCTCTCTCTCTCTCTCTCTCTCTCTCTCTCTCTGTCTGTCTCTACTCGCCTCCCTTCCTCCTCTTTATCTC
Source organism: Galaxias olidus (assembly GCA_026901105.3). Classification (NCBI taxonomy): domain Eukaryota; kingdom Metazoa; phylum Chordata; class Actinopteri; order Galaxiiformes; family Galaxiidae; genus Galaxias; species Galaxias olidus. Next base: position 89,027 of record JAPMUY010004999.1, on the reverse strand, counting down.
CTCCAGCGGGGAAAGAAGACAGTATGCTGAGTGAAAAGAAGAGTGAAGGGGAGGGGTGAGTGTGCTGGGTCAAGAGGCATCCATCCAATCCTCTCTAAGAGGCCTTAGCTTTGACCTGGAGAAGGAGCGTGTTAGTGAAACAGCAGAGCTGGCAGAACCAAACACAGAAATAATGGTACCAAAATAAGGGGGGGAAAGGTTCAATGCTTATCCCTGGAATTGTACCCTCAGTGGAATAGTCGGCCAAATGAGTTGGCTGGGGATACTGTACTAATATCCAGAAAAGCTCAGTGAGAGGACTTGTTCATTAATTCAACAGTCAGAAAAATACTGAATGCTTCCTTTAGGTATACCAAGACATAAAGAAACGTGGTTTGTACATTTCTGTTCTCCAAGATGCATGTCCCCAAGTGCACTCTAGAAGGTACAGCAATCCTCGAAGAACCAACTGAGACCTTTCTGTTGGTAGAGCAGCACCACCCCAACCCCCAGGATAGCACCCCAGGAGAGGATACCAACCCAGGGATAAGCATTTGACCTTTTCCCAGATTTTTTTTTATCTCAATGTCTTGGTTCCCATGAAAAGCAGCCTATGCATTTGCTTGAGACACTCCTATCCCCAAAGCTTGGCTTACTGTCATCGAATGCCTTCAGGGCGGCTGAGTAACAGGATGGTAACAGAACAGGTATCCCAACTGAAACAAATCCCGGCAAAGATGTTATGACACACAGAGCACTTTGCCAGCTTTGTGTTTATCTGTCAGGACTTTCTCAGAATAAAAGAGTAGAGGTGGCGTTATCCTTTGCACACAACAAAAAAATTAAATGAAAGAGACCCCCTTCTCCATCATGCCCTTAGGTCCAGCCTGTCCACGTCGAGCAGCTCCAACCGGTACGAGAGCCGGGAGAAGGTCAATGCCACAGCCCAGCGCACCCTCCTCATCGACTCAGGGTCCGAGCCAGACAGCAACGTTTACGAAAGCTACGTTGCGGTAAGGACGATGGTGGAGGGGGGGGGGGGGGGGGGGCAGAGAAAAGAGATGGAAATGAAAACAGATAGTTGCAGCCTTGAAATTGAGAGAGAATAAATAGCAGGAGGACCATGGAAAGAAAAATATTGATGAATGAGGAAGAAAATAGAGGTGAAAGCTAAACGAACAGCGGAGGAAAGGAAAGAGGGAGGGTCGGAGGTGAAGATGTGTGTCAAAGGAGGAAGCAGATGATTCAGGCATAACGAGGAAAATTGATAGATAAACTAACAAACACCTTTCTCTGTTCTCAGAAAGGCAAAATAGATCAATACCTCACAATTAGCAGTCAAAATACACATCGATCTGGGTGAAATTATCATGTTGCACTTTTTAAAAGGCCAACAAGGATTTGAGCTTTGAAGAGAAATGTGCAGTTTGATAGAACTAGACAACAAGTGAGTTGGACTGTTAGGGAAGGCAACGGCGGTGATGGAACTTGCATTCCTTCGAGGCTGTTCTTGAAAATAAAAATAATGTTTACCATGAACTCAGTGTTAGTGGATCTCTAAAGTTCTCCTAGATGTCGGCAAGGATGCACCTTGACCTATGCTTCACTCAATGAAAGACTATATTACAGTAATTCTCATTCTGTCCATTTATCCGTTGTGTTTGTTTCACCCACGCTCTTTGACATGTCAGGATGGCTCCCATTACTACTACCCCGCCAGTGATTATCGCCCCACACTTTACCCTCTCCCAGAGGCAGCTAACGGTGAGACACGGAGGAAACAAAGTCACATTATCTTCTTGTCGTTATCTACATTATGATTATTTTTACTGTTGGTATTAAATTATCAATTTACAACCCCCACCCCCAACACACACACACCCCACCCCCGTCCCTCAAGAAAAATTACTTAAGGAAATGCAATTCAAATGTTAGTTGCCTTTTCTCTCGTTAACTGTTGTGCCAAATAGCTACTGTAAACAAAGAGCACTGTTGGTGCATTATCCTAGCACTTTAGACAGTAGGTGGAGCAGATGAACAATGCAGCAGATGGTCCTGTTTTGCCAGCGCCATTCATTTACAGGCTTGGAACCTGTGTGTGTGTGGGGGTGGGGGGTTTCATACTATCCCTGTTCCCCTCCAGACATGTACCGCTACCCAGGTGAGCATCTGGGCCATGAGTATGAGACTGGGGACTGGGGCCTATACCAGGAGGTTTTGGAATCTCCTCCATTCCAGTTTGACCCCACGGTGCCAGACCAGAGAGGTGACAGGAGGCCACTTACCTACCCTCAGGTCAGCTGGTCATATTAACGCTGAGCTTGGCAATACACTGAAAGAAACATTTCACAGACCAGTTTTTTCTTGTTAAAACATATTCTCATCTCCCATACTCTACTGTCAAAGGATATTAAAAGTAGGTACATACAAAACAACCTAAATGGGTCTCTCTAAAGTATAGCAACAGCTTGATAAAGCCTGAGCTAATTCTTTTACTGGAAAGTTTGTGTCCCCATGCCTTCTCACAATGCCTTCGTTTTGACAGGGAGGTGAGCTGGGCACAAAGAGCCGTGAACAGCCAATCAGAATGAATGATCCTACGGTTGATCGACTACCACAGAGAGGCAATTATGAACTACCATTTGAACTTCAAGGAGAGTTAGTCTAGAAGGTTGTCGCGCACTTCAAATAAAAAAGAGAAAAAAAAAAAAATACTGCACTTTATAGTCGACAGCTTTCTGAGCCGTGAGCTGTGTTAACCTGTTATTCATCAACTCATTTTAGAAGTGCAAACGTCATTAAGAAATATTGAATAGTTTTGTCCAACCAGGGTTATAAATATCATTCGAGACACGACGTGTGAGGGATATTGGACCATGAAGCAAAACAAGAAACAGTAGAATATGTTGTAGGCTGTTTTTAAAATATGACCTGCTACTGAAGTTAATGTTAATGGACACATACTGTATGTCTTCAAACGCTTTGTTTCTTTGCTTTGTATACGTTTTTATGTTAAATGCAGTAGATATTTTATGACCATAAAGTATATAAGATGTGTTTTAGTTTGTTTCTTTGTCATAGCTGTAGAACTTTCAACAAGCCAAGTACCCTGAATAAATCTTTTGATAAATGAGTTGAGGGGGCACAATGCATGGTGAGAGAGACACCGATACCATTGGTGAAGTAGTGACACAAAGATTGACTAAGCTTTAATTGGTATGCTAAATCAAAAAGTTAAAAGTTTGTTTTTATTTGTCATATGTCAGTATACAGTACAGTACAATGACAATGAAATGGGTCAGCTATTTTGTTCATGTAGCTCCATTAATCCTTCAGCTTAAATCGACTTCACCATAGAAACATACCAAATCAGTTCCACCTCACCCATCGGCTACTTTCCTGGACCATCCTCTCCATTCTAGCCCACGTTTTATTTCTGTGATGGCCATCATGACATGCTCTGCCTGGTCCCCCTGATATTCCCTACGAACCAACAGACAGGCAGACAGACAGGCAGACAGACAGGCAGACAGGCAGGCAGACAGGCAGGCAGGCAGACAGGCAGGCAGGCAGGCAGGCAGGCAGGCAGGCAGGCAGGCAGGCAGGCAGGCAGGCAGGCAGGCAGGCAGGCAGGCAGGCAGGCAGGCAGGCAGGCAGGCAGGCAGGCAGGCATTGGTGTGACATAGACAGTGATGGGAATAGGATTCATCCTCCTCTGCCTTGGCACTGGATCAGACACAGGGCAGACCTGCAGCCTCATCCAAGCGGAAAACAGCGTCCTCCAGACGCCCCGCTGTGAGGACTTTGCCCTTTACAAATGATCTGCCGATGACATGTGTCGCTCCAGGCACCAGACAGAGAGAATGAGAACCTATTGACAGTGCCCACTCCCCCAGGAAAAGAGGCCAGACCCCCCAGCATGCATCTCTGGCTCGGGGTGAGTCACTCCGATGCGCCAATATGGAGAGCTAATTGAGCGTGGTAATGCGGTCTGAAGGTAAAGCAATATCAAAAGCAAGACTCTTGTCCTGTTTTCTCTTAGATTTAACTTGAACTTACAAGGTCTGAATTGCAGAGATTAGCGTGATCCAAAGACAAAGCGAGACAGACAGAGATATCTGTGGCTGGGTTTGTATTTTATCATACATTATATGTAGTTAAACTTTACCGTTTATGACTTTGTTTATTGGGTAACATATGTTGAATTTAAATTAATAAAAATATAAGTGGGAGTATAAATAAGAGATATGGCTTTGTGAAATGAACAGACCAAAAATAGACAAAAGGGTTTTCCTGTGTTCCATGTCCCAGGGTGCTATTAGATATTGCTTGAGTGTGTGGAAAAGAAAATGTCAAAGTGAGCATGTGGGTGGGGACGTCGTTTTGTCAATGTATGTGGATTTGTGTCAACAGGGGGTATGCTTTTATATCACATTGTAAAACAAAGAGAAAAACCTTTCCACACTGGAAGTTCCCTCTCACTGCATAGTTAGTAGCACACAAGCACACTGCCGTCCCTCATATAGGCAAATGTACTGTACTACCTCAAGCTCCCCAGTACATAGACTTATCCCTCATTCTCTCTTTGTCACTCTAAAACACACACACACACACACACACACACACACACACACACACAAACACACACACACACACACACACACACACGCATATATTTACTCATTCAAAGGAGGAAAATAGAATATGCTATGGTTTCGAATTTTATTGAGCATGCTTTTGGCTGTTCAGGAAGTTGTTCTATTTTCAGAAGAGGATTCCCAGGAGATCTCCTATCTAGTGTATTATTACTGTTGCACTTTGGGAAAACCCTCATCATACGGACTCAAAAGCCTAACCATTGTGAACACAGTTGAGGAAGTCTTGACTCCTGTTTCAGTCCACGCTATCTTCCATGCTGCTCGCTTTTCTATTGTTTCCTTACAGGGAACTGATTGCTGGATGATTACACCCAACAATTCACAAGTTTAGCAGTGCTATCTCTCAATTAGGTGTGTTACTCCATCATAAGCTGTCAGGGCACGTTTGTCTCATTACCGACCAATTGTTTAAGCTCCTGTCAAACTGACTGCTGTATTCATACCCGAGTCTGTTCCCTCCCAATGCATCATCTCTGAACAGAGAGGAACTGTAATCTGCTAAATTGAAGGTTTGACAGCTCAATACCGTGCGTCAACGTCCATTTTTCTTCTCTCATGTCAGGGACGTTTTGAAGTATTATGTGCTGAAGAAAGGTCCCAAGGGAGCTAGAACACACAGCCTGCCTGAGTTTAGTCACAAGTGGAACAAATTAGAGAGTTTAATTAGCTCAACTCGGATGTCCTGCAGTTACCGCAAGTTGTTCTTAGCATAGAATAGAATAGAACTCCATCCTGACCTGGCACTTTAGCGCTTTTAGTCTGTTTGCAAATAATTCAGAAACTGACATTTTAATTAATAAAAAATGTAATTGGAATTCCAAGGAATTGCTACAGTTTTTCTCTCTTGAATGGAATAAAATAGAATCACATCATGACCAGCCATTTGGACTTTGTTACTTTCAGTCTATTTTGATTAATTCAGAAACTGCCATTTGAATTAATTTTAAAACAAATTGGAATTCCTACAGACTTTAGACAACACAGCACAAAATGATTGTCAAATATTCTCCAGGGCTGCTTTTCCTTGTCCACAAAGACACTGTAAATTAACTCCAAACAAAGATGCAAAACAGTCTTTCATTTTTGATGAAGCTAGATTTGAATCCACATACCCTACAGCTAAAAGAGTATTATGCACCTCTTTAAATTATGAATGTTGAATAATAGCATTGATCAACTTGGAATCAGTGAGAAGGAAAAACCAAGTTTCAGTGGTAACAAAAATATAACAGCCATTCAAACACCATATGTTATGTGTCTGGAGAACAACAAAACAATGACTTATCATCCTCCTTTTATACCATTATGATGGATGAAAAAACATATGCATCCCTCTTTGTTCTTTTGATTAGGCCCATGTAACCTTTAAAACGATGCATAATTCCTTATTAGTCTCTATGTACTTCCAGATAGTCCTGTCAGAAGCAGAAAATGTGACAGAATCAAAGCCAATAATCTCAGAAAACTCGTACAGACTGCTGTCTCTGTTCGACTGCATGAATAAGAGTCATTGTGCATTGTTACAAGAATGGAATGATTTTACACAATTGTCGAATGTTGCAAGCCGAAAGACATACATAGACTAGACTAATAAAGCAGCAAGCTCTTCAATGACTAAGCTACTCGTTCCTTTAAAGTGGCCCTAATATTATGCCAAGATGGAGCAAAGTCACTTCAAAGTCACAATTTAAAGTAGAAGAGGGGAAAGGCACACGTTGCTGGCAATGTTGCTGGTCCACAATAGTTTCTGTGATTGCTCTTTGTGAACCAGAATAACATGAACCATCTTGTAATAGGTAGGTGTCAGAGCAGCTGCACTGGCAGTTAGTATTGATACAACAAAGATCCGTAATGCTTTAGTGAAAACGGGGACTTGTCCTGGTCGTGTTCCTCTTCTGAGTCAAATTGCAATTTAGTTCACTAATGTTTGTTTGACACGTTCAGAAATCAAGTAGTAGATTGTAGTGCCAAAAAAAGGCACGTTAATCCTTAAGTGAAAATGCAATGTTGGCACTGCTTTTGGTAAACTTGAACATAATTCACTGACCATGGCAACCTCTTTTCTTGTCTTTGAGATCTATCACAAGGGCACATTTCTTTCTCTTTAAATAGTACTTTTCAGAATACATGAAAGACACGTTCTATCTTTCATTAGATTATAACAATAAGAATTCTTCCAAACCACAACAGTCTATTGCATTTTGCAATATTTTAGAACAAATTCATTGCAGTGAAAATGTGCGGTATAAAATAGCAAACTGTAATTTATTTGTGTTGGCCTTGGCAATACTTGAACTTTAGAAAAATTGTTTTATGTTTGATAATGATGTGTTATTGTGAGACCACGGACAGATGGTCTGAAATAAAGGCAAATATGACAAAAGGAGTCATATGGATAAAGAGGAACACAGACACAGCAAAGCACATGCAAACACACACACACACACACACACACACACACACACACACAGACACACAGACACAGATAGAGACAGATGCACAAACATAAAGACAAAGTCTGGCGGCTTGGGAACAGTTGAGCTCCAAACCCATAGTCAAATACACGGATGGAAGTTCCAGAATGACTGACATTGACAGAGACAAGAGTCTGATGACGAGAGAACAAAACAAGAGAGAGACGGGGGAAGGAGACCATGCCATGCCAGAGAGTGGGCGAGGAGAGCAAGAGAGCGAAAACGAGCTCAGAGAAGGGTCTGATGAGGAAGTGGTAAGCCTGCTGGGTGTGGCTGACTAGCGGTTGCTCCAACGGTCTGGTAGAAGTGACTCACCTAGAAAAACGTATCTAGGCGTATGATGCTCTGTACAAAGCCCTGGAATCAGAGACGCCTAAGGATGGACCTGAAGGTTAGTACACTACTTAGTGTATTATCAGGGAAAGAGGATTGGATAGGATGCTTAGTTAAGTGGATGCTCATTTTTTTCAATATCCTGTTGTCACGGCCTTTACAGGATTATTTTTCTTGTGTCTTGTTGACCCGTACAGGTTGAATGGAGGCACGTTCTTAAATGCCAACCCCTTATGATTTTAATCAGAATCATGCAAGAGTGCAATTCTCTGGATCAGTGTTACCACATCCAGTACGATGTTGAATAATGTATGCCATCTAGGTGCAGGACTTATGCTATTGATAACTGTAACCCATGAGATATCATAAGCAGTTGCTGGTTTTAAAGCCTTCAAATCATTTACTTATAATAATAATATATCCTTTGGTTGAAATTGTGCCTTTTGGGATAGTGAGAAAGGGTGCAAATTCCACCAATTATTAATAAGACCGTAAACACAAACGCTGTGTAGCATTGAGAAAGCTGATCAGATGGCCACATGGGATTTTAGTTCATGTCTGTTCGCTAAGATGCCCGGTGTACAACTCAGTCCAGCTGGTGGCGTTGATGGACTATTAAAAGTGGGTGCCTTTTGCCAACCCTTCATAAAACAACCAAGCTTGATGCCTAAGACTGAATAACTACTGTATGTTTCAGTGAATATGCTGACTACGTATGATCTAACGTAGTGAAAGATGTAACTTAGTTATCAGAACAATGCCGAGAACCTACCACAGGGTTCATTGGTTTATGTTCACCAAGTCTGGAAGAGAAAACACCTAGAAGAAGGAGTACAATAGAAATTGAGATGGTGAGGGATTGACAAATGGTTAATGAAATAGACAGGCAGAGCAGGAAGGAGAGGAGGAAAACAGCCTCAGGCTGCGAAGGCCTGTCTTGCCATATGCAGCTTCAGAGTGAAATGAAGAGTGGCATGACCTGCTAATCGGAGCTGTCACAGCTCATGATGGCTTCAGACACTCACCTGTCACCGCAGCCCCAAGCCTGAGGGCTTGTTGGCATCAGGATAGGTCACCGGTGGCGTCTCTCCTGAGGCCTCGTTCAAACCTCCACCCACCCACAAGCCTGACCTTGTTCCATGCGACAAAGCACCGAAGTACAGTGAGGATTAAATGAGGCAGCCGTGCGATGAATGATGTTGACCCTGTGTTGTTTTTTCAAGACAATCATGCAGTAATGAGTTTTGTAGATTGTATTGTAACAGTCAACTAGGACACGCAGACAGAGAAATCAGGTGTAAAAGATGTTCCACTGCCTTCTGACACCAAACATCTGACTTCTGTAACCATTGATTTCAATACGAGCACCTGCAGCAATTAAATTACGTTATTATTTCTGGACATTCTTGACAATTAAGTTTTAAGGTAACAATATGTTTTGTGAAGCTGGGAATCCACACAAGGAGAAGAGGAGTAACTGTGTGTGGGTGGATTCTAGTTATAGCACTAGGCCTTTGTCTTCAACTGACTGTTTTAATTGTGATCAGCAACTCTCAAGAAGCGTGACAACATTATACCTCATCTTGTTTTTACTTTTACTTATAAATGTTCTACAAAGTTTTGACTTTCAACGTCTGAAGATCTAAATGATCGTGACGCAAGTAGGAGGGGAAGTGGCACTCCTAGCATTAACCACAAAGAGCACATCTTCCTGTTTGCTGAAATTATTCAAACGTGATCGGGCCTCCGGAGCACAAAACGTTCTTTCGCTTTCTAGTCTTAGTCTGGTGTGAATGTAAGCAGGCCAGGCCCAGGCAAAATGCAGCCGTTTATGTATTCTCAATGTAATACATTTGAACATTAAGTATAGTAAATATGGAGGTATTTTGAAAGCCTATTAACATGTGTCATGTCTTATCTACGAGCCCCCATTATGTGCCCTAGATATTGTAGAACACGTCAGAAAGCTGTTTGAGGTCGACTTTGGTACTTACTGTTTGTTATCCTTGACTAACGAGCAACCAATCCAAAAGCCCTACCATACTTATAGTGGACCTTTGAATCTGGTGCAAGTTTGAAAACCTATAACTGTAAGCAGCACATTCTTCCAATTGTGTTTAGTGTTTACGTGTAGAAAATGTCTAAAAGTGCAATGAATTCTGTGTGTTTCGTCTTAATTCCTTGTCTTGAACAGATGTACCCTGGTGACTACCCTTAAGGCATATGTATTCATTACAGTTTGACATGTAGGTACTGCTCAAAAGGCCTCGGCTATTTTGCAGATTCCAATTAAAGTAGTAGGGGTCAGCTTAATGTTGCATTAATCACAGGTTCCTGCTCAAATGATCCATTTATCAGTCAATCAGTCCGCTGAGATTGTGTTTCATTATTTCTATTTTTCTGTTTTCAAATTACCTTTCAGATTTATTTGATGTCAACTGTTTTCCTCATGTTTCCAGTTTTTCACGGTGAGCTCACAACTTCTCCAATCCTTTCACAATCCTACACATTTTAACAATGGTGGCAAAAGTGGACCTAAGTGTATCTACCGCAACTTAAGAACCAAATGTATTTGTATTTGATTAATTATACTGCTGTACATACTGTAGAGTCATTGCATTGAGCTAATTGGACAGTTATTTTGTACTGTAGATGTAAAAAATATAAAAACTTAGACTGTGTGCTGTTGACTCAAACAAAGCACATATCTTTTGGTCTATGGAGAGTCGTCAGCATCTTACCATAATTATCTATTTTTTTTAAAACATTTAAATCAGCGTGTTGCTATAGTCCCAGTATATTGCTGTGGGAAACCAGTGGGTTTGTTTGTAGTGGTTCATCATTAACAAGAAGGTGTTGACAGAGAGCCTGGACAGCTGCCTCTCTATCCTTGTGGCTGACAACAATCCAGCTATGTGTTGGCCAGAGGTTTGTGAGAGCCTTCTTTTTGTAGCAGTGTCGCACTGCTCCACTCACAAGACTATTATTATGACACACTTATAATGCAACTTCAGCATTGTAGCCCTCCCTGCCTGCCTCCCATGGTCTGGCCTAACACATTCTTTGGCCAATGCCAAGAAGACAGAGAACAATCAAGGCATTGTTTGAGGAAATTCACTGGCATTCTGTTCCCCTTATACGGTATGGTGATGTAATGTGTACCAGCAGGAGGTTAAATTAAATCCAACAGGTGTGTTTAATTTAATTCTAAAAGGTGATGTTTACCTTTTTCACAGAATCAGGTGGTAATGCAGTGAACACCGCTCGTCAACCACAAAACTCCACAGGCATGGCAATCACAACAGTTCTCCCCACTGCTAAAGCCACTGGTACAGTCCTCTCTACTATACTTTATCAAATCTGTGAAGTCAGTTTCTGACTCCATCTGTGGCTCTCCATAAATAACCGTAGGACTTCTAATATCAGCTGTTTGTTTTTATTTGACTCTCCTTGTGGATGCACATAAATAAATGTCCCATATAGCACCAACAGCCTCCACACCCATTCTGCAATTACTATCTGCATTATTACGGTTTTCTTCACCAGATGTTTTGAAGCAGGTTTTAAATAAATGTCTACCTTTCTTGGTCCCTTGAAATAAATATAATTTCCCCTGAACCCATCAAAACCATAAAAACAGAGAAGATTCGAGAGTGTCTGAGAGTTTTCTAGTAATGGTGTGCAAACTGGTTTCAGAGAGAAGAGTGGAAAGCAGAGTGACAGGAGAAAACAATTCTTCCTTATCACCTTCCCCACCTCAAGCAACCAGTGGTTACAACAACACCAACACCACCAACAATGGTTTGGTTACTTCACAATCAGGTAACTGTTGTTCTGTGGTTATACCAGCATGTGAATCAAAGTATGAAGTATCATTTAATTCACTTTCACCTTTTGCCTCTCTCCCCTAGCTTCAACCACGTTAACCACCCCAGGTACAGAACAAGACCTTGCCTGACATGCCTCAATGACCTATTGGTGAAGCTCTTGAGAACACACTGGGAAGCAGAAATTGAATGAAAATCTTGCTATCAAGTCTGTCCCATACAATGTAGAGAGGCTTTCAAACAGCTTAAAACCAAATTAGCAGCTAATTAAAAAACTGTCCTTGATGAGACATACAGAGGAGTGTGCTGGATATCATTGCAAGAGATAGGGAGGAGGGAGAGAGAGAGAGAGAGAGAGAGAGAGAGAGAGAGAGAGAGAGAGAGAGAGAGAGACTGCTAAGTGTCCTAAGACCAATTGAATTTCCTCTGAGAATTGTACTATTGAAAGTTTTTAAATTAACTTAAACTTTAATTTCATATAGACGAAATGCAGAAAGAATCTAATGAGATGTAATTATGTATTGGCCTATAGGTCAGAGATAAGAGGTCAACATGTACCACAGTACTAGAAAAAGAAAATGCTAAAAGTAGGAATGCTGATGAATGTAAATGTACAAGTAAGTGAAGCTCGAACTCAAATGTAAGATTTCTCTATTTTTTCAGTTACATCCTCTCCATCCACCACCAGAACTATCACCAAGAGACCCATTGTGCCGGTTTCCCTGGGTAACAGAGAATTTTCCTATTCCAACGTTACCTAAAATTGCACAGGCTTTATGGCGTTGTTGTTATCTTATAACAGACTTGACAGTATCACAATTCCCAGTCCCCCCCAACAAAGCCCATTGAAGACTAGTATAATAAAGCGCTTCAGTCACTGTCTTGACAACAGATTAATGTTTGATTGTTCATCATGTCACAGATAAGAGATTTTTGTGTCCCAATCCACTGCTTCTTGGTAGGCCTCTGCTATGCCATCATCCACGCGCCACCTGGTCCATACAGCTCTGTCATCTTCAGTTATCCCCATACAGCCTTTCTCTAGCTCTCCCCACAGACAATGTCTCATTATGCCACTTGCAGTCCAGTTGGTTCAGTACATCTACAACACATGGACACTCAACTATTGATTTATGTGTGCACTTGAACAGGGTTTAGAATGACACATGGCGGTGAGACTATGTCTGTGCATAATATTGCACCTTTCTTTGCTTACAGATCCAAAAGAGGGCGACAATTTCACATATAGTAAGTAGTGCATATCACCTTGTGTATTTACTTATTGCAACATGTGTTACATTTACCTTCTGTGATATCTTTATTTCTGCGTCCAGACTACAGAAGGCTTCAGGTGGGAGGACTGTCCTTAGCAGCAATCCTCTGTATCATTGGCCTCATGGTCATTGGCTGTAAGTGGGACTGCTCTCTGTATCTGGAACTGAACCATTTAGGATGACTGTATTCACTCCCTGACATCTCCCTCTCTCTGCCACACAGGTGGAAGAGTATGCAAGATACCAAAGTGTCATGTAGGATCAGGGAAGTAAGTAGTGTCCAGACCTTTCTGACCGTAGCACAATTCGGCCTGACGTAATGGCAACAGTTAAGCTGCGTTATGTTTTGATCACTAACACATATGAGTTGAGTGGCTAAGAATGTGTGGACTTTCCAGCCCAAAAGTGTTGTCACAGCCATTGTTTACAAACATAGGGATTTGTTCTATGGCGCTCGTGTAGTGTATACCACTGTATCCGAATTTCCAGTGCAAGGATAGTTCCTCTTCCTGCAGGGAGGCTAGTAAACAAAAAATAATATGACAAGTTGATTTGATAATGTAAGTTATACGATCTACCTCTGCTGTCGTAATGATTATATCATTTTGTTGTTGACTGTTACGTGAAAAAACAAGCGAGAGTGAACCAATGCTTTTTAGTTTTTTTACACTGTAGCAAGGATAATGCACTGCATTATACCATACTAACTACGTCTGGACATTAGTCATCGCAACACAGTAACGTGTTGAATTTCATCCGTGCGATGATTGATTGTACACATAAGTCATTGTTAAGTAATGAGTTAGGCAACACATCCATTCATTGTCTTGTTAGCCCCACTGTTATGAATAGCATAAATCATTTTCTGTGGTGTTCGACTTATGAATGCCCGCCTAATGTTTGATTAACTGTTGTTACATTAATCAAATGTTATTTTGGTTTATTTCTCAGGTCATACCAAGTGTATCAACCAGCCAAACAATCAGAGTAAACCATTAGAGTCCAACCAAACAGAGAAAGAGCACAGCACATAAATGATTCTCTGTGTGCGGGTGCATAGTGTGTGTTACCCAGGTGTACTTTTTTAATAAAAAAAAAACTCAATAAACGACTGAAAACATGAAGCATGCAGTTTGAAAAATAGGCTTCATTGGTCTGTTATTCTTTGGTACTTTGGTTTCCACTGCCTTCCAACATGGCAAAACGTTTTGGGGAATTTTGCTGGTTAATAAATAGTAGACTTTATTGTACTCTTTCACTCCTAATGTATAAGGTTATCCATATTGTCAGCATGCGATCGCTTGGTATCAATACTGTATATGACAAATCTTACTCTCTCTGCAATTAAGTCAATATGAAAATATTAAATAATAAAAGTCATACAAATAAATTTGATACTTCCACTTGTTCTAGTAATGTCTGCATAATCTTAAATCAGAACAGCCCATCTCTTAACTTTAATAGCAATCTCTGCATAATATAATAGTTGAAATGTACAGTAGAATAAAACATTTTGAGAATTTAACTGGATAAAAAACACCTTTAATGCCAAAACGTAGATTATACACCATTCAGGGCAGCTATTTGCATATAATCGGTCCTAATAGTTCTTGAACGCAATAAAAATATCATATAAAAATGTAAAGTGCAGTGAAAATAAGATGATTATGATCCATAAGGTAAAAAGTTGATTTACTAAAAATTAAACATAATTTGCATACAGCATTTAGTAAAAGATTAATCAACTTCTAATACACTTTTATTTGTACTACAATGTGTGCACATTTTACAGTAAGTCTAAAAAAGCAGTATTAATAGCAATAAGACAACTCTTATAAACACAAATATGATACATACATTTTTTCACACAAAGATTACGCCCAGTAAGGGTGTGCAGTGAGGATATATACCTGAAATTGGTCAAGCATATTAAAAGATCTTGATAGTATTTTTCCACAAACAAAAGCCTAATAGTCCAGTTCACCCTAAACATTTTAAACCCTAACCAAAGATACGTTTGATAAAAAAAAAATAAAACCATGAAAAAAAAGCCATGAATGTAAGGAATTGTGCCAAAAAGTGTCAGGGATTGTATGAGCCTAGTAAAGCTTCTTCTTGACCAAAGTACATTTTAGATGAAAAAGGACCTCAAGCTATTTTTTTCCACAAATTGACATATCCACAATAAGCCCTTTTCCCCCCAAAAGAGCATTTCAGCATTTCAAAGATTCATCCGCTTTTGAGCTAAAGTTGGACATGATGAGATAGAAATGGAGGACAATAGCTTTTGTTGAATTTACAAGAGCAATGCTACAGACGAAAAAGCTTTCAATGGAAATAATAGAAAAGAAATATGAGCAAGCAGTGGAATGTATGTACAGTTTGAAGAGGTCAAAGCAGCTCTGTTATCAGGATTTTGGCTCTTTGTTTGGTTTTGGTTCTTGGCTGATTCAAAATTTTGTTCAATGACATTCATAGAAACACAGAAAACAAACAGAATGAAAAAAATCCCAAATTTAGAGTTATGTGTGACTTTTGTCGGAGTGGAAAAACGTTTTCTTCAAAAGTGATAGTGGTTACATTACAAAAAAAAGAAAGAAATTGAAATGCTTTGTGCGGCATATGTCAAATTATACTCCTTTGAAATGCTAACAGAGGCTAGATTACTGGGCAGCCTTAAGGATTATGTTTATGAGAAATCCCAGATGCGGAAGTCTACAGCACAAACAGACAGCGCACGTCATAAAACACATACAAAATCATAACCCATGTTTTTCAGCGCTCTCTGCAAAGATATTTCATTCTAAGAATGAATACAGACTATTAATAAGGCAATAACTCAGACTGACAGAAGATTGACAATAGCGTATTTACCTGAGACACACACGTTTTGCAATCACACAGGTGCTTGTGCTCGTTATAAGGCAGGTTGGTGGCCAGCTAAGCCCACCATCTAGTGATGAAATCAGCGGGCTAAGACAGTGAGGCGCTGTTTTGACCAGTAGTTTTACCACTGATTAAACCTGATGTCTACTCTTAGAAACAAGCAGTAGACTCTGCAACAAGCATGGCTTATCAAGTCACAAATGAAAAACTCTGTCATGCCAAACAGGATCATGTCCACTTTCCGCTCTCCTCTGACCCCTGCCAAAACTATTTCCCTTTTCTTTAACACAGCGAAGAAATAAACCTGCCAGCACACCAATCCTAAAGCTTTTGTTCAGGGGGCACAATTGATTTCCATTTAAATGAAAAGAGAGCGAGACTACTCGGCCGGCGTACCCAGTATGAATGAAACATGGGCATCGCGGGTATTTCGCCAATCATTCCACACTTGATTTGATTCTCCGGATTTTTGTCGCCTCCCCCACCATATAAAGCATTCATCTACCTTTACCCAGCTATTTACACTCTGTGTGGTTGGGACGTTCAAGTGAAAGCTTTTCAAGAGAAACAGAGAAGGAAAAAGAAAACAACATCATCATTCATGGTGGTCGATTAATTCACTGCCTCACACGAGGGTGTTCAAAATGGATTTTTTTTCCCCACTTGTTTCTTTTTACTGAGGTTCAGAAGAGCTTTATCTTCCCACTGCATTGCCTGTTGTCCCCTCTAATGGGCCTGGGACAGGGGATGTCACTAAGCTGAATGGGAGAATAAAGTGACAACTGGGTTGGTTTAGTGTGGATTAGACCCGTTTGTCTCATTCAAGCAGGACCATTCCACTCCGACAAGTCCCGTTGCAAAGCGCACCAACTCAAACTGAGAAATACGGTTTCAAAGCAGCAAAAAAACTCATGAGAATTATTGGCGATCACTGACTGGTACAACATACAGCGGATTGTAATAAATCATGCCTTTTAACAAATGAGGTTTTCTTCTTTGGGCTACAATTAATTTGGATTCCCCAAAGAGAATCCAATTAGAGGGTTTGAAGATGTTCTCAATGTCTCAGGCTTAACTGTATTCACTGTGATATCAGGGATAGTGACATAACTTGACAAAAGCACATAGAAAAATACATTGCATAGTCTTCGGTGGGGTCCTTTAGTGCAGTGTAGAGAACAGCAGGGGTTAGTACTGGAAGAGTAGCCTGGGGTCCCAAAATATGTCCCTTTCCGGGGTTAAACGGCAGTGTGTAGTAGACCTCAGTGCTCTGGTAGTCTCCTGGTGATGTCCAATTGGGACTGGAGTTGCTCATGGGGCTAGACTGCCCCTTTCTGGCCCTGCTCTGTAGGCACAGAGTAAATCCTGGAAAGAACAGATAAAGAGAGAGGGGAAAAGAAAAAGTTGAGGGAAGAGCCTTTTTCTTACTTTTCTTTTTCTGTCTGTAAGTTGAGGGGAAAAAAGTGAAATTGAGGGCTGGGCTCTGTCAGGTACATGGGGAGTGCGTCACTTCAACACATACAAAGCACACACACACACACACCTCCTCTAACCAGGTGGGACTTAAAAACCTGGCAAGGCACTGTTGATCCAACAAGCCGGGGGTTGCTGTGAGATTAAGCCTCTTTTCAGTGGAGCGATCAGTCAGCACACAACGCAGTCAGACCTGACTGCAGCCCCCAGGAGGCAGCCAGTAATCCAGCGGAAGAATTTGAACCCTTACACACAGAGTGGGTGTGTGTGACACAACACTGGATCTTCCCCCTGCAAGATCTTCTCTGAACTCCTTAGCCTCTCACACCTACATATCTGTTTTCACTGCAAGGTAACTGTCACGTAAGACAGCACCCCGAGACAAAGGAAACTGATTACTCGGCGCAAAGCCAGCCCACAGAGCTCAGCAGTTACACAAGCAAAAAAAAAAAAAAAAAAGTTAAAGACTGGGAAGTTTATGACAGAGAACATGGGGCCTGATAGAAAGAGAGATAGAGGTAGAAACAGAGCTAGATATTGTTCAGCACCTGTTTACAGGGAGGAGGGGGGAGGGGGGGGGGGGTGTCAAATGCAAACACAGTGCGTCTCTGTACTGAACTGGTTCAGGCTGTTCTGCTCTGGGATTGTTGTTGTCAGATCAAGTTGTTGTTTGACAGATTAGACTGTTGCCATGACACAGTGCGAGGTTGGCTTAGGAGCTTGCCTCTCTGGATGGGTTTTCAGCGCTATGGACAGGTTGGATCCTGCCCACGGGGTCATACAGTCCCGCTGAATCACTATCTGTCAAGGCCATGGTTGATGTCTGAGGTGGGAAAGGTGTTGGTGGAGTAAAGAGGGAGATGGTGGGGGGGATCTCAGGCTGTGACAGTAATTGCAGCACAAGTTGAGACGGGCTTCAATGGGTGGCTGCTCCTGTTTGGGTTTTGCCACCCAAGCATTTGTCACTGGCTTGTTGTCGTGAGCCAAAAGTAACTGCCAAGGTAGCAGGGACTGTTACCCACCTGACCGGTTCTGTCACTCGCTGGCTGAGTGACAGCGCAGAGCATGCATATCTTTGCTAAACTCATTTATATTGGTGCTGGACAGGGAAACGATGCATTGGGAAAAGGATTGCGTGGAGAGCATGCTGACCCCTAATCAAAACGCATACGCTATTCAAATAGCTAACAATCAGGGAGGTGTCACTATTCAATTTAGAGTGCTACGTTACATTCTATGACACAAGAGTGCAAACGCACATAACTTAATGGTAAGAATTTCAGACTGAGAAGGACTACGGTCTTACCCTTGCTGTCGGTTATGCCTGTGGCGTCTTACCAAGACTACAGCTGCAACAGAAAGGGGGAATAGTGCAGTATCAGTTGACAGATGAGCTCCCATTTGTTTTATTATTCGTAAAGATGAGCAGGGCAAATCAATCCTATAGTAACGAAGGTCAAGCACCAAGCTCAAGGGCTTAGCAGTAGTGCATTCACTCACAAGTTAAACAAAAAGCCTTTCACAGAGAGCTAAAGAGTCTGCTTTCTCGGAACACTTACCAGCTACGACCACAGCCGATAGAGCCACCAGACTCACACCTACGATGATCATAATGGTAAAGAGCTCGTCTAAAAGAAACAACAAAGCACCCACCTCATTACAACACGTTCTGGGACTAACTGGACACACATACATATCGTAAACAAAGATACATTTTAGTGCCAAATTCCCCGCAACGCGTTGGTGTGTAAATGTATGTGTAATCATAGACAGATACGAGACTAGCTATAAATTAAAATGTAAATTTCAAAATGTTCACATACAGCTGTATAAAGACACTGACTCAATCGTGTGATAATGTTTTTGCGGTACTGTTCCTACTTGTGGCTGAATCTTCGTGTCCTGTAGCTTCCTTCATATCGACAGAATTAGGCACAGCTTCCTGGTATCTTATGGGATTCTCTGTGGTCGCTGTAAACGGATACACCACAAGCCATGCAATCAGCACATAACAGGCCACTGATTGATTGGCAAACCTCATCACACAAGCATCGAGGTTGAGAGGACAGGAGTGAAACCACTTGGTTAGAGCTACAGGTGTCTGATCAATCATTGTGACGGCAAAGATGGAACAATCTGTAATCATTCAACGTTCCCTGCAGGTAGGGAGGGAGTGGGGTGAGGGGGGGGGGGGGGGGGGGAGCAGGGAGGCAGTCGCCTGGGGAGGTGTTGCTCTTTGAGACGATTGGGAGGAGACCCGTCCTAAACAGCTCAGTAATTCCATCACAAGCCCATCATGGAGAAGATGAGGAGTGACGGCGAGAGGCACCGGGAGAGAATGAGAACGCCAATGTCGATTAGTTGACTGGCAGCATGGCGGAGATCCCGACGTGTTCATCGGCCTCTCGGCAGAATGCACAGAGCTCCTCCAGTTAGCTAATTGATTCCATTCTGGGTGTAATGATCAGGAGGCGTAAAAGGCAACAGGGGCCATGCTTCCTTACCTTCCTGAATGACTGAGTGACTGACAGACTCACTAAAAGACCGACTGAACCCCAACACACTCCCTGCCATTGCATAGCTCGTATGATTACAGTGGAGGTAACTGTAAATTGCAGAGACAAATATGGGTTTGAAATTAAAACTCACTGAGTGTTTCCAGAATGACATCATCCTCATCATCTGTGGAAAGATAGATAGATAAATGTCATACTGTCAACATCATTTTGCGCTTCAACACACACACAAAACCTACAATAGCCAAGGTTACACATTGAATTTGAGCTAGTGAGGTTATCTTGGCTTAGTTTTAACAGAGTAAGAGGCATGCCATACCTGTGTCACCTGAACCATTGATTTCCTGTGAGGATACTGTATGAGGTGGGGGAGGAAGTGACAAAAATCACCCAAAATCACACAAAGGTTAGACATCAAACAAATATACATCTGCAGTCAGCACAGCTTCTCTATGTGGACTTCTAGAACTGCCCCCTTTGAGTAACAGACTGGCATTCATCATACTACTTGCTTGGGCTACTCCTTGTTGACTAAAGCACCTAGGCCAGCTGATAAGTGTGGGAAAAGACGTAAATATGAAAACTGTGGCTTTCACTGTGGTTAACATGAAAGTATACAAATAAGTAGTATCTTGTAATAAAGTGTCCGACATACATGTGTTTTTATCTAAGACAACGTATAATCAGTGGTACAATAGGTTATTTTTATTTTGCAAACTACTTTTACTCTCTAATGTATATGCAGCTATTATCTCCAGCAGCTACGATGTACTGTATAATTAACCAGTCAGTGGCGTGGCACTCATGCAGGCAAAGACCATGCAGGCAGAGAAAAGTGCAATAAGGTGTTTATGACCTGAACGTGGTGGGGGAGTTAGAACATACCAGCAGCAGCCCGCAGTAGCAGACACAGGTACAGCAATCGCATCATCTTCAAGTGCTAGAGGGGATATAAAAAAGGTTAAAAATAACTGCCATTAGTATTCAGCCACTGATTTGTGCGAAACTCTGGTGTTTAAGTCTAGGTGTGAAATGGTAACAGAGGCTACTTCACGAATGTCGCAGAGGCTTATCTTGCTCAATGTGTCCTGCAGAACACTGCCAATACTGTTTTAGAATCAAAGACGCACAGTTTGTTCAGTGAAGCCACGTCCAGTTCACAACGGTGGCCCTTTTACTGACATTTAGAGTAGAAGTCTAACTGCTCCCTTTCACCTGAAATATATCCCATCCATTGTATGATATCAGGTTTAAATGGAGTGGTGGTGAAGCAAAAAAAAAAGGGGGGGGGGGGGGGGGTCTTGGATCGAAACCATGTTTCAATTCCCACAGTGCTCAGCAAAAGCGGTGTGCTTCTCTAGGCGTTCCGTCACAGTCAGCTGGCAACAAGCGCCTATTCAACATTTTCCCCTTGCCTTGTGTATTATGGCGAAAGACAAGGCCAGGTGTGGAGAAGGAAAAGCTGTGTCATAATAAGCCATTACTCACCGGTAGAAACCAAGCAAGTATATGAATTGAAGTTAAGTTAGTCTTAGTGTGAGCTTTTGATATTAACTAGCAAATATTTTTTGTATAAGTTTCTGTCAGCTCTACATCAGGTTGGTCAACGGTGCCGTGTTTCCGCTGGTAATCCTTTGCGCCATACCAAAGGCCTAAATCTTTTTAGTAAATATTGAATAAAAATTTAATTCTATTTCTGCATAAACACGTGTTGAAGCAATGCTGTTTCCCCCATTTAAATGCTTGTATGAAGCCTAGTAGAGCAGAGGACAGCTTATAACATATCTAAGGTTAATGTGGCTTAACGCTACACAGAGTTATTATGTGATCATGGTAACAACTGGCGGACACAATAACATACCTTAATTCTATTTAGTAAAATAATATCCATACGCGTTCCCGAAATATACTCGCCACTAAGCACGGCCCTAAACCCCGCGCCCCCAGTCCCCCACCGACAGCTTACTTCCACAGGAATCACAGCAACAGTGCCATTTATTTTGGCTGTCAGCAATACCTTTTCAATCTCTCTTGTTCTTCTTGAGAAACCTCAGTGCTTCCTCGTGGCACTGAGCCCAGGACAAAGTATTTGTCTTGCGATGCTCTCTCCTCTGCAACAGCGCACAGATGTGAAAGCCAGCTGTTTCTTACTCGCCAAACAAAACCCCGGCAGCCAGCTGGCCAACCTCAGTACAATGCAGCGGTATTTTTAAACTGGAAAACTTGGGAATGACCTTTCCTACAGTGTAGTTCCCACCAAATATAGCCTATGCGCCTGGCACAGGACCAGTAGCATCTATTTACCCCTGCTACAAGAGGAATCCCCGCTCATTCTAAAGTAGGCCAAGTGTTACAAGCTTCCTTGTTTTTGAATCATGCCCATTGTGTGCCTCTTTCCTCTGTGCCTCTTTCCTCTAGTGACTAATGACTTACTTCACCAGCATATTGGAGTGAACCGAGGTGACCAGCATTGTTATGGCCCACAGTCTTTACCATGGTTCTGACGACAGGCAGGAGGACCGTGTCACCTCAGCCCACACTAATCGTTCTTTCATCTGATTGTATAGGACGTCCGGTCCCCTACTTGGAAACTGGGAATGAAAGACAAAGGAAGGGGTGGAATTGGGAGGGGGGTTCATTCGTTCAACGGGGGGATTTGATGTGGGAGAAAGGCCTGAGGACGGTCAGTCTGGCCCTATAATCTCATTTGTAAGTGTTGCCTTGGCGCTTGATGTCTCCACAGTGCCAGAGTGAGCAAATGTCCGTCCTGCGGGGAAGAAGAGATGGCAGCGAGGTTATGTCTAATGCTGGACTGTCTCTCTCTCTCTCTGCAAAATTACCATCAAGTGTGTCATAAAGAGAGAAATGTGTTGGGTTAAGGTGTTAATCAGATGACAGAGGACTGATTTGAGAGGGAGTGTCGAGCAGGGCGCTCTGGCTCCATGGAGAGCAGCAGTAAATCTACAAACACAAACAGCCTAAGCAGCAGCAAATAAAATCCCCCTCTGTATCCAATTTGCTTTTCAGAGTCGCTTCGGGTGGAATAATAAGCTGATCCAATTTGGATATATATTTATCAGCACAGTCCACTGCCTCTGAATCAAAATGCCTCCTGACGCTTGTGTTATTTTGTTTTAAGTGGGTAATACATTCTTGTATATTTGAATGTCTTGAATTTGCTCGATTTCTAGATGCTCCTGTTTACCAAGCCTAATCTCCGCCTTATGATGACCACTGGCTTGCAAATAAAGATAAGAGGTAGAAGCTGTCTCTAAGCTGAAAATATATAACACATAACTTAACAGATCATACATCGAAAACCCGCTCCAAGGAAGTTAGATAATGTACTGCTATGTCAAGGTGAGTTTTCTGTTTCCCCTTTGTGTGTTCTTCCACTGGTAGGATCCACCCTGAGCATGATATATCTCTGACAAAAGCAAGTTCTTGTTTACAGGACTTAATGTTGAACGATTGAACGATACCTGCCCGCCGCGTACACACAGCACGCCCAGCACTATCAGCAACACAGGCACACTCAGCGCTAAGATATCCTGCAGTTTTAAGTACGTACAGTCATTCACGCACGCACACACACACACACGCGCACGAACACACACACACACACACACACACACACACACAAATGATATAGGCTGACAGATACACTTTATTTTTTCTGCTCATGCAGAAAAAACTGTTTCATCACTTTGTATAACAGAAAACGATTAAGATAGTTACTACAGCAGTGAATAAATTGAAACAAATAGCATGTATTATTATAAAGATATTTGAAGATTCACCACAAGAATTATCATGAAGACAGGGAAGGAGGATTTACAGGAGTGAGTGAATGAGTGAGTGATTGAGTGAGTGAGTGAGTGAGTGAGATAGCAAAAAATAGGCTCTTAGGTCATTTGTTATTCATTGCCATTCAGTTTCAAAATGTGGTAGCTTCCATTGGTTCAGTGAAGAGAAAAAACATTCTTATTGAAATGTTTACTCAACTCTGTCATCTCTACAGGGAATGTTTTTCTAGTTCAGTCTGATCCCCCCCCCACCCCCCCACCCCACCCCCCCAAAAAAAATTATGCATCTCAAATAGAGAATGCTATTCCACCGTGATGCTCCAACACCGCCTAACTAAAACAGCAAGAAAACAGGTAGCAGAATCCTAACGCCTAAACTCCCAATACCTCAAGACTCACATTACCTCTAAATGTGCTTGTCATTGCAACCAATCAAACAGTCCAGTCCAAATTAACAGACAGGGTAAATAGGCTGTTATTTTCAATGGAAACTGATACTGAGACTGACAGCCTTAGGAGGAGGTCACCTGCAGGAACTATAGGCAAAAACTGACAAGTTATAATGTAAGACTTTGACAACACCAACGCCTTCAAATCTAGCACCTCGCTGACAAACAAGAAGTACGGGAATAGCAATGGAGTCAAAAATTGAAACAATTAGTAGAGGGACTTGGCCTTGTCAACACTGCTGCAATACTCCTACACTCTGCATAGTTCAGCAGTGGCCTGTATGAAGAATGTTGACCCTGTAATGATCAGATGGAAACAATAAGATGATGTTCCTGGTTATGCTAACACTTCACACACTAACAACACTGATTTGATGCCACCATAGAACTGAGCCCTCTAAACAATCAGTAGCACCACTGTGGACTATATGCCTACACCCATCAGTAGCTTGGAATCAGCTGTGCTTAGGGGTTTCCAGCCTCAGTTTGAGTTTGACTACAACAGGACGTCTTGCAGTTTCAAAATGACAAAACTGGTTGAAAAACTAAGGGTTGGTGGTTTGAAGGATATCCCCTAATGGTTTAAAAGATAAACTTGATAAACTCTTTATTTTCCTGCAAATACCTGCCTGGTTTATTAACTAATTAACTGACTCCAATGTAAACCTTTACTTAAACTATCCCTACCAGGTTTGAATTGCCTGCTTAAAGTTGCTCCAAGTAATTGAATAATGTTGGCTTTATGTGAAGGTGTCATGATAGCACTTACAGGTACTGCCTGCCCATACTGGCATTTAATCAACCTTATTCAACTTCAAGCTAAATGAGCGTTTTTAACAAAAGTTTGCAAAAGAGCACTGAATACCTCAAAAGCATTATGTGATCTTCAATGTGAGCTTGAGGCACTTGTGAGTACAACCTATTCAAGAAGAGTTAAGAGCCATATGTTTAGTCAAGAGTAGTGGAGGTTCCCTGCGGCTAAGGAATTTTACTGTTGCATCTCAACCTTCTTCTCAACCTTCATCTCACCACAGCACCCAAAGTGCAGACTGAAAGGAAGCCAGAGTTTCAGCTTGACTCAAAGGGCCATGGGTTTTTGTTAAAATTGTTACAATTGTTGGTCTGCAACATTTTGTCTGATCAACATGAAAGTTAAGCACTGACCATAAACCTGATTCCTCATGGTGAAGTCTGTATATTTGAAAGTCAAATCAAAGATACTCTACCTTTGGCTTCAAAAGGTTAACACTGTAATATAATGAGTAAATGTAAATAAACAGCCTAATTTTTCTATAAGCAAAGCTCTGTCCTCAAAGTTATAACTTAACATTACATTTCTATCAACATGTTAGGCATGCTAATGTATACAGCCAGTGCATTTTGCTGGTAATAATATATCAAATTCATATTAAGTAATATTGAGTTACATACATACTCATCCCTGAAAAACATATTAGAGGTACATGTTAACATGAGCTACCCGCAATTATATCAGATAAAAGCCTCCATCTATTATTTAAAAAAGGCTTCCAAAGCTTCCGTTTCAAATAATAAACTATACAATTCATTGCTCACTGTTAGCCCACTTCTGATCACTTTCTAATTACTCACCTATTCGCGATAGAAGTTCAACCTCGACTACAGCCCTGTGGTAGTTATCTGTGATAAGTCAAGAAGCATGCGAGCTGAATGACAGGAAGTGTTAAATGCGGAGTCGCTTTATAAGTAGGCTATGTGACTTTGTGAAGGGAATCGAGGCAACGCTAACAAACCGATTATTAGAATCTAAGGGGTAATATTATTTTTTTTGCATTAAGACCACACTGGAAATAACCCGTTGCACTTTGGCTTAAAAAAGGGCATGATTTCGTGTACTGTTCTTTGCAGTGGGTTTGACTTAGAACAAACAAAGAACAAACTGTTTTGATACAGTTTTGTAGTTTGACTTGCAAATGACAGTTTGCAGGAGTCATGTAGAATGAATTAGACGCATCTGTTTTAATATTCGTTGGTCTTGGTATTATCACGATTATCTAACCAATCTTATCAAAACATGTCAGAGGAAAGAACAGAGTGTGTTGTATTTGCTACAGAGTTAAATGTTCAAACAACCAGTTTGCTCATCCCATTTGGACAAAACTAAACAATCTTTTTAGTTAACAGTTTGATTATCCCTCCCTTCTCTGTTAACTTTCTTAAGTTTCAATAGTGCTTGCTCCCTTACAAGCAATATTTGTATAGTTTTGAGTTATGCGAAAGGTGGGGCCTAATCTTGGCTCTTTGGACAATAAAGATGTTTACATGGATTATGCCAGTGCAATAGTCAAACAGCTATCACTCATTACCAATAGGTCCAGTTATGGGTCACATAAAAGCCCTCCAAAGGCTTTTATTGATTTTACCTTAAGTCAGTATGGAGAAGCTTTGTGTGCCGCTGTTTTCTTAGTTAGGCCTTGGTTAACCAGTTTACCACAGTGAATCGAGAAATTCTAAGATGTGCAGTGGACTAACAGATGCATCTTTGTTTAAAATATAAACTTTAAATAAGGAGGAAAATTATAATGTAGAGATGTACAAATGTTCTGTCTGCAGTATGCACATAACAGATGTATTGAACAGCTTTTTGAGTTGTTTACGATTTTGTTTTCTGTTTTTGTATTATATAATTGAATACATTTGAAATGAGGCTTTGAAATGAGCTGTATTGCTAAAATATATCACTTACCCGGTGGTGGTTGTTTGGTATGGTTAGCAGTGTGGATACAACTGGTATGCTGCCTCTCTCCCGCTGAGATCCTAAGTAGCATGGGGACTTTTTTGAGTGCATGTGCGTAAAGGTGTACTTCTGTCAGGAAATGGGAAAGGTGCTCCTGAAGTTTCTATTGGTTGCTGAGCTTGTTGAAACTTGACACCACTCAGTCTTATCTTTATTACATTGCTAACCTGCTTAGGGTTACTTGCAGGTAAAACTTTTAACAGTGCTCACAGTGTTATCAAATGTTATTACCTCATTCGAATATTATCCAAAACGGTTCATCCAGCCTGCACTTTAACATACTGCTAATCAATAACTTCTATTTTGCATTATAATATTTAATGTTTCTTTAAAGTTTATGTAAATGTATTTTACACTACCCAATTTTACACTATTATTTTTCATAGGCATGTCATGGGCTTATCCTGGTGGGTTGTTTCTGATGGATTACCCACAGCATAATGTACAATATGAAGATAACTGTCATGAAATGGCAATTCTGAAAAGAAAGTATGGAGGCCATTACTTTGAGACCTAAAATGGAAATAGCTTTCATTTTGGAAGCTGACGTGTGACATGACTAGATATGTGATCCAAATTATTTGGAGTTCTTTGTTTGAAGCCAGCCAGGTCTGCTGCACATGAGGATCCACTGTGTGGAAGTGAACTTTACCTTGTAAATATGTTGTATATGTCAACACCCCTTAATGAGTCTGTACTCATTGAATGATATTTAATGTGTTTTAGTCGCTCAGTCTGGCATATGACTGGTGGTTGGTATTGGGTTTATTGACACCTTTATAAAGCACTGAGCCTCTACACATCTCTGTGCTTCCCTCTCACAATCACCTGTGTCTTGTGTAGGAACTTCACCAGGAAGTGTACATTTGTTTACAGGTCCCTAATGGGAACCAGGGGAGGGCTAGCTACACCTTTATACCTCTATGGGGGTGATAACGCCGTGGACTACAGGGAGTTAGTGCTGGTGCAACAGTGCCAGTGGCATTGACATTTCATTACATTGAGCCCACTATCGTTCATGGACAATTTTGTCAAATCTATTTGTCAGATGAGGAAGAACCGTATCTGAAGACGGTATAGCAGCAGCTTCATTTGTGAGTGTGCCACGATGCAGGACCTGGGATACAGGCATAAAGAGAGACAGCTGCTGTAAGTAGCACTCTTCAAGGCAATAATACAATCTTTCATTCCATCTTCAGAATACCCCTACCCCCCCCCCCCCCCTTGAAAGACTGAGAGAGACATTATTGCACAACAATGTGGACATTTTGCTAAAAATGATAACGGCTGTGTAACAGCTAAGCATTTACTGTGGACGCTGTTATGAAGCTAGTGGGAGCAGTAGGGTGAAATTCATGTTTGATGTGTTTAGTCTTGCATGTCAGTGGTTAGAACAAATGTCATTCATTCTCATGAGCCATTTGATTACCTAAGGTGTATTCAGAGAGATGTATTGGCACACTGACTGCGTCTTGCTTGACTGCAAGGTGCAGTAGTAAACAATTGTGCAAAGCCAATCTGCCATGTGTCTTGTGGCTCATGCCACCTCACCAACACTCATATTAGTGGTTTGGCTGAAAGTGTGAGTCACATGTGTTTTGGGCTTGACTATAATCCCATAATCCAATATCTCTTTGTTCAGTGGCTTGTGGAGTGAGTTGGGTGCTTGGTGTGTAAAAAAAAAAAGTTGGATAATCGTAACATGCACTCACATTGACTCATTGTTCTGCTGAAGCTAGGGGAGATGTGCTGGACTGAAGGCTGCTCCAAGAGGTGTAACTGCTCCGCCCTAGTCACCATGAGCCGCCTGCCAGTCAGCCTCCTGCCCTTAGGGGGGCGAGCTGCACCTTTCTTAACCATCCCCTGGGCTGTTTAGGGACAGGTAAGCTCTGCCGGTTCTACTGGAATAACTGACCCACCCCCTTTTCCAACGCCACTTTGTTGATCCAGCTGCTACAAACATGATTATGTTGCGTACATGTGGCTAATCTGTACTTACACTAATTCTAAGACGAATTCTATGCAAACAAAAGACTTCAATAATTATTTCTAAGTTGTGCTGCCTCATTAACTTTTTTTTGTATACAGAATCTTTGGAATATACCTCAGATGTGCCTAAAGGAAAATGAACAAATATTCGTGTCTGATCTTGCCAACCTATGAAAGCTGAAGTATGCCTCTTTCAAGCAGTCAGAATGTATTCCCATTCCATCTTTATAAGGCTTGTCAAACAACTTAAACATGCTTTATCATTATCATGATCAATAATCAACTTTTCAACCAACAGGGTATATTCTTTCCTTTCCCTATATCTGTGAGGAATTAGAGCTTCTGTTTGACTTGGGCGTTTCTAATTTATCATGTTTAAAAATGTGCCGACTGTAATGATCACATGCATAATGAGGAGGCAAATAAGCTGTGCGCTATCTGATCTATTCAATTAGAAGCATAATCAAGTGTGGTACTCATTACATCTGTGTCACTCTATATTCTTGTCTGATAAAAGACAGATTTCTGACTGAAGAATGGGCTCTATTATTATTATTGTCTAACACCTTTTATGCCTTATGCTTTCTACTATTGTTTTTTTAGTCAAGAGCATAGAATCTGAGTGAATATATGATCCTCTGGTATCTTAGAGCCCATCCCATTATGTCCCTGTGGGTAACCCAGTGTTGGATGCAAGCAGGATGCCCCATTACTTACCCTTTAATGCGGAGACATTTGACTTCCAATGTAACTACAGGTATACTCTTTGGCTTGTATGGTACATCAAGTAAGTCTGAATGGACATGCAAAAAAACATCATCATAGCCAACCATAGCCCCTTGCAGTTGCCCAAGCTACATGCAAAGGGCCTCATTATCATTTAAAATAAAACTGGGTCCGTGGAGCATAGTAGAATCAATGACATCTCTGTGTTGGCATTTAGTGTGAGGTTCATATTAATACTTTCTGCAACTCCATATCACGTTATTGTTATCATATTCCATATTATTACAGTGTACCAAACAATAATGAAGGTTTTCTATCTCAGCACCATCTAACCCTGTACATGTTCGATCACAACACAATCTCGCTTTACTAACTCTCCCAACAATGGAGTCTGAAATGTGTGCAACTGCATATAATTTCTATTAATAATTGTCGTGTTTGTCTTTATTACACCATGCTGGCATTTTTCTACAGCTGCTAACACAAAGACCCTGTGCTCCACCCACACTCTTAAATAACACTGTTCAAATTGCCTGAAATGCCAACCGATTAGGCTATGACCCAGCAGATCCTTGTGTTAAACCTAAGGGGTAGTGTGAAGAGTTACAATGTCAATGTTGGTTAGTGCTTATAGGTTTGACTTGCCCTTATTACCTCTGATTTTCTTCTCTGTAGAACGTCAATACAAGTTGTGAAGCTCAGCTGGCAAAGCTATCTGTGACGACCTATTTAGCGCTGGCCCTGCACCCTGGCCTGTGTGGAGACCTGCCAGATCTGCCATTGCTATGTCCTGCAGAGTAGCTCCCTGCTTCCGCTTCACGCAGTGTGGATGCACTCTCAACGACTTCCTATACCCCAACCACACCTTCTGTGCTACACAACGCCAGTGTTTCTGGGGTCCTTCCAACAGGCCTAGGCCCACTGTCAACTCCCCTTCTGTGGCTTTGATTAGCACACAAGCCCTTATGAGCAGGTCAGGCACTTCTTGCCCTTCTACTCCACCTTTGACCAGCGAGCCAATAGCCTGCAGAGTAGCTGCTACTATACCTGCTGCTGGATGTGGAGAGTGACTGACCCCTGTTGAGGATTACTTCCTAACTGATGGTCTACTAGAGTCAGCACTTCAAATACTGGTCAAGGTTAATGACAGACTTGTAAAGATTATCAGCAAAAACTGTATATATAGATGTTTGTGCAATAATAAATACCATGCACACTTTTAATTATCTTACCTCAACCTCAACATGGGAGTTTCAACTAGAAAATAAAATGCATTTTAATTTCAATACATATGGATACAATTTCTTTAAAGGGAGTTAATCACAATCAAATCAAATCACAATCAAAATATGAAATTATGCTTAGAAACATACTGCCCCTGTGGTTGGTCTCAATGTGTTAAATGCAGTGTTGGCTCCCCCTGCAGGTTGGTGGAATGATCAGTAAAAATGCCCACTTGAGTCCTTGATTACCAGGCTTTTACAACGGCTGGACACATGCCCTTACAGACGAACACTATGAAATTTAGCAAACTATACTGGACAATGTGACTGTTAGTCTCTTCAAATTCATCCATACAACCTGTGGCCTGTATGAGATTTTCCATTTTGACACCAGCTATGATCTCAATAATGCAGACAAAAAGCAGACCCCCAGCTCTAAGCAGTGTAGAAAAAGCCAGAAGCTGTCAAGATGACCCTATGCAGCGTTGCCCGGAAGAAAATTCTCCAAATTGCACCTTTAGCCAAAGGACCTTAACTTTTGCCCGTTGTTTTGAGGGAGGATTCTGGAGGTTAATGGACTGTTGAAAGAGTGTCACGGCAAACTGGGCCCTGTTACAAGTATCATGTTGTTGACCTCTGTGCTGATGAACAGCTCAAGTCGGCACTCTGAGTTTGCTTCTTCCTACTTGCACACAGTTTCTACTTAAAAAGCTTTGGCTGCTGACAAGGGTTTAACATGCTTCAAGCGCTCTACTTTACAAGAAAAACAAATTAACATTCTCTGCAATTGTAACTGTGATGTTTGGGGTTCAGCATCATTGCATGCCAAATTAAATATGGAGACTTTGTAGAGGCTTGTGTAAACGCTTTATTAACATTTCAGCGCGTTTGGTTGGTTGATATTGATCTCACATCAGAGAGAAATGCCACTGATGTGATTTGCATTCTAAATCAGATGCCTGCCTTAGGAGCAGTGTTTTCTATGAAGCTTTTTTTCTATAGAACATTAATGGCTGTTGAAAGATTTAAGATGGTTAACAGGGCCCCTTGGGTAATTGGGTATAGTTATTCAGACCACTCTCTCTTTGTAGCCATAGAACCACTAGATGGTACTAATTCATCACTGACAAAAAAAAAATTCTAAATTACTGTAGAGATGTTTACTTGTCTTGCAAGCCAAACAACATTGTCCAAACTGTGAAGGACGGGGGTGGTAGCATCATGTTGTGGAGGTGCTTCGCTGCCGGAGGGACTGAAGCACTTCACAAAATAGAGCCCTGACATCAATCCAATAGAAAATGTGTTGGCACAACTGAAAAAGTGTGCGCTAGCTAGGAGGCCTACAAACCTGACTCAGTTACATCAGTTCTGTCAGAAGGAATGGGGCAAAACGTCCAGCAACTTACTGTGAGAAGCTTATGGAAGGCTACCCAAAACATTTAACCCAAGTTAAACAATTTAAAGGCAATGCAACCAAATACTAAGTG
Organism: Galaxias olidus; assembly: GCA_026901105.3. Classification (NCBI taxonomy): domain Eukaryota; kingdom Metazoa; phylum Chordata; class Actinopteri; order Galaxiiformes; family Galaxiidae; genus Galaxias; species Galaxias olidus. The sequence continues at coordinate 57,151 of JAPMUY010004999.1, read as the reverse complement.
TATGCATAAAATTCTGATCCTCTGGGAATCTTATGAAAGAAAAAAGCTGAAATAAATAATTCTCTCTATCTAAACAAAGTAGTGATCCTAGCTGACTTAAGAACTTAAGACAGGGAATGTTTATTAAGATTAAATGTCAGGATTTGTGAAAAACTGAGTTTAAATTTAGTTGGCTGGTGTACGTAAACTTACGACTTCAACTGTAAATCTAAGCAGCACAATAGAGTTGCTTAAGTTGGAGAACTGCCTCTATTCAACAGGACTGGTGCACAGTGGAGTTATGTTTTGTACCAAAGATCTGTGCTTGTTTCCACCATCCAGAGTATGACTAGGCAGATGTTGTCCACATCTAAGCAGAGATACATTTTATATATATACCTATATATATATATAGTAGTTAAACTACTTGTTTTTGTCAAACCATGTATATATATATATATATATATATATATATATATATATATATATATATATATATATATATATATACAGTGTATCCGGAAAGTATTCATACCCCTTCACTTTTTCCACATTTTATTATGTTACAGCCTAATTCCAAAATGGATTAAATAAAAAAAAATTCTCAACATTCTACATACAATACAGAATAATGACCAAGTGAAAAAGTTTTTTAGAATGTTTTAGCAAATGTATTAAAAATAAAAAATAAAATATCACATGTACATAAGTATTCACACCCTTTGCTGTGACACTCAAAATTGAGCTCAGGTGCATCCCGTTTCCACTGATCATCCTTGAGATGTTTCTACAACTTGATTGGAGTCCACCTGTGGTAAATTCAATTGATTGGACATGATTTGGAAAGGCACACACCTGTTTATATAAGGTCCCACAGTTGACAGTGCATGTCAGAGCACAAACCAAGTTATGAAGTCCAAGGAATTGTCTGTAGACCTCCAAGACAGGATTGTATCGAGGCACAGATCTGGGGAAGGGTACAAAAAATGTCTGCAGCATTGAAGGTTCCAACGAGCACAGTGGTCTCCATCATTCGCAAATGGAAGACGTTTGGAACCACCAGGACTCTTCCTAGAGCTGGCCGCCCGGCCAAACCGAGCAATCGGGGGAGAAGGGCCTTGGTCAGGGAGGTGACCAAGAACCCGATGGTCACTCTGACCGAGCTCCAGTGTTCCTCTGTGGAGATTGGAGAACCTTCCAGAAGGACAACCATCTCTGCAGCACTCCACCATTCAGGCCTTTATGGTAGAGTGACCAGATGGAAGCCACTCCTCAGTAAAAGGCACATGACAGCCCGCATGGAGTTTGCCAAAAGGCACTTAAAGGACTCTCAGACCATGAGAAAATAAATTCTCTGGTCTGATGAAACCAAGATTGAACTCTTTGGCCTGAATGCCAAGCGTCAGGTCTGGAGGAAACCAGGCACTGCTCATCACCTGGCCAATACCATCCCTACAGTGAAGCATGGTGGTGGCAGCATCGTGCTGTGGGGGTGTTTTTCAGCGGCAGGAACTGGGAGACTAGTCAGGATCAAGGGAGAGATTAATGCAGTAATGTACAGAGAGATCCTTGATGACAACCTGCTCCAGAGCGTTCTGGACCTCAGACTGGGGCGAAGGTTGACCTTCCAACAGGACAACGACCCTAAGCACACAGCCCAGATAACAAAGGAGTGACTTTGGGACAAGTCTGTGAATGTCCCTGAGTGGCCTAGCCAGAGCCCAGACTTGAACCCGATTGAACATCTTTGGAGAGATCTGAAAATGGCTGTGCACCGACGCTCCCCATCCAACCTGATGGAGCTTGAGACGATTTGCAAAGAAGAATTGGAGAAACTGCCCCAAAATAGGTGTGGCAAGCTTGTAGCATCATACGCAAGAAGACTTGAGGCTGTAATTGCTGCCAAAGGTGCTTCATAAATGTATTGAGTAAAGGGTGTGAATACTTATGTACATGTGAAATTTTTGTTTTTTATTTAATATATTTGCAAAAAATTCTAAACTTTTTTCACTTTGTCATTATGCGGTATTGTGTGTAGAATGTTGAGGAATTTTTTTTATTTAATCCATTTTGGAATTAGGCTGTAACATAATAAAATGTGGAAAAAGTCAAGGGGTATGAATACTTTCCGGATGCACTGTGTATATATATATATATATATGTGTGTATATATATATGCATGGTTTGACAAAAACAAGTAATTTAACTACTTTAATCACTCAATCAACTACCAGCAAGACACTGCAAAATATAGTTAAACAATTAGATGAATTACATGAAGTTACTACTCCCTAACACTGTATATATTATATATAAAGTATATTTTCCTGTAGAGAAGAGTAGGTATGGAGGAATTACAAAGGAGTCCAGGGTAGCAAAACCCAACAATTGAGGTCCATAGTTACTGTACTTAAAACCTGGTTCTGACACTGAGATGGATTAGCATTGTGGCAAGCCTCGCTGTGCAGGGAAGGGTTTTGGGGTGGACTGAGAAATACCAGGAGAGCAGGGGTAAGGTGAACACTAGTTTAATGATAAAAACGGTGGGGAAAAGGGAAGGGGGTAATGATACAACAAAACATCTTCCCGGACCGGGGTCTTCAATTGAGCGGCGAGGCGCCGACCTCCTCCTGGGTGAAAGAGAGGCAGAGAGGTAAATCAGGGGGTTAATTCAGTCGAGGGTGTGAGGGGCCAACCTGTCCTGGTTCCTTTTCCTGGGGTTCCCTTCTCCTGGGCTTGTGACCTGGTCTCCTTTACGTCTTGACTTGGTGTGTGTGCTCTCGTGTGTCCTCAGCCTCTGCAGTTCTCCTCTCCCTGGTAGCCAGCACCTAAAGCTTAAATGGATTGAGCTTAATTGATTACAGGTGGGGGGAGTGGCCAGGACCTAAGAAGGTGCAGGGGAATGTAGTGGCGTTCAATTATCTCTCCCAGCCTCAGCCTTCCCTTAAAGGGCCGGCACCCCCCTTTTCCCTCTTCTGTGGTGAACCTGCCATAGGCTGGGGCACCACATATTCCCCCCCTCAGCTCCCAGCCCAGCCAGGGAGCTCCAGACCAGAGACACTCATGTTGACGGGACAGGGCATCCGCATTCCCCTGATCCTTTCCGGCCCTGTGCTCCACCTTGAAACAGAAGTCCTGCAGCTCCAGGAACCATCTGGTCACCCTGGCGCTCCGGTCCCTGTTGACTGACATCCATTTCAAGGGGGCATGATCAGTGACAAGAACAAATTTCCTTCCCAACAGGTAATATCTCAGCTTAGTGACTGCCCATTTAATGGCGAGGCATTCCTTCTCAACCGTGGAGTAATGCATCTCATGTTTGAGTAACTTGCGGCTGATGTAGGTGATGGGGTGTTCTGCTCCTCCCTGATAGAAAACAAGACATATGGCAGCAACTGGTCCCAGTTCTTCCCATCAGCGTCAATCATCTTTCTCAACATTTGCTTTAAAGTTTGATTAAACCGTTCTACCAACCCATCTGTCTGGGGATGATATACAGAGGTGCGTAACTGTTTCACCTTAAGCAGCTTGCACATTTCTTTCAGGACCTTGGACATGAAGCAGAACCTTGATCAGTGAGGACCTCTCGGCCATGCCCACTCGACTGAACAGAAGGAAGACTTCCGGGCGACGGCTTCGGCAGTGGCAGTCCGTAGGGGTATTGCCTCCGGGTAGCGGGTTGCATAATCCAGGATGACCAGGATGTAGCGGTGTCCACGACTAGATTTCGGCAGGGGTCCCACAATGTCCATGCCAATCCTATGGAAGGGGGTCTCAATAATGGGCATGGGGATTAAAGGATTACGGTAAGACACTTTTGGGCTTGCTTTTTGACATTCCGGACAATGCTGGCAATACTGTTCCACCGCCTTCTTCACCCCTGGCCAATAGAACCTCCCAAGGATGCGCTCATAGGTCTTCTGTGTCCCTAGGTGTGCCCCTAGTAAAATGGGTGTGAGCTAAGTACAGGACCTTCGATATGTATGGCTTGGGGACTAACAACTGCTTATGAACCTCCTCTCCCACCTTCACCACTCTATAGAGCAGCCCTTGGTGCACCACAAAATAGGGGAAAGTTAGCGCACTCACCCCATCTATTCGTTGGCTGTCCACTACCTTTACATCCTTCTTGGCCTTCTCAAGGTTCGGGTCCTGCCATTGGGCCGTTCCAAAGCGGCCACGGGTCCCCTCTCGGGCGTTCTCAGAGGGTGGGAATTCTGAGAAGACCTGCCCTGATGAGGCCTCTTCAATGGCGGCTGGCTCTCCCCCCGGGTCCTCCGTGGCCGTGTCCGTGCCGCTTGACGGGCGTGGGACGGCCTCCTCGTCCGAGGACTCCGGGCCGGATGGCGCCTCTGGCGGCAGGGCGGCCCAAACTGGAGTGGGAGAGCGCTGCAGACGCCGTTTCCTCCGCTGCCCCCTGGTGGCGGGGTTTTGAGTGATGGGCCCCTCCTTCCAATAGCTGTCAAACACCGGGCAGTCCCGCCCTACCAGCACCGGAACCGGAAGGTCTTCGACCACCCCTACCCTCATGTGGTAAACCCCCCGGGGCGTTTGTATCTCCAGTTTAGCCGTAGGATAGCGTTTCGTGTCTCCATGGATGCAGGAAACCGAGATTAACCCCTCCTGAAGTTCCTGTGCAAATTCAGGTCGAACCAGGGTCACCATGCTGCCAGAGTCCAATAGGGCTTCTGTGTCCTTTTGGCCCACTTTTACAGGAAATGTAGGTGCCCCCCCGGTCCTGTGCGCCCAACAGGTCGTAAGGTAGTGGCACTGACCTGTCGCACCAGCGGTTGGCCTGGACTCTTCTCTCCCTGGGCAATTGCGAGACAGGTGGCCTTCCAGTCCACATGAAAAGCACCTCCAGGGGTCTCTCTGGGCTGCCGGCTGGTGCTGGCGAGGAGAACCGGGGTGGCGGGTGGGTCCGGGAGGTGGGCTCTGCTGAGTCTTCCTCCTGGGAACTTCCGCCCGGGTAGGGCGCAACAGCTCCTGTGTGACCCGGAGATTCTCTAACAAAGCATCTAATCGCTCTACAGAGTCGGGGCTGGTTTGGGCTGCGTACTTCTTGGCGTCTGGTGGGAGAGCCCGAATGCATCGGTCCAACACCACGCGAGCCACGGCAGGGGGTCCCTCCCCAGCTGTAAGCCAGCCCCGGGTCAGACGCTCCAGGCTGGCGATCTGAGGCCTCACTGGCTGGCTCGGGTCAAAAGTCCAGGCGTGAAATCTCTGGGCCCGGGCTGGTAGACTGAGGCCATATCTCGCCAGGATAGCACCCCTCAGTCTCTGATAATCCTCGGCGTCGGCAGGGGCCAAATCCCGGCAAGCCCGCTGGGCTTCTCCCGTTAAAAACGGACTGATAATTCCTCCCCATGTCCCCACAGGCCACTTCTCCCGAATAGCCACTCTCTCAAACAGCTCCAGGTAAGCTTCCACGTCATCCTCCCCCGTCTGTTTGGTGAGGACCTGTCCTGGAGTAGCTCCCTTCTCTGGGTGCATCAGCACACTGCATAAGGACGTCAGGGTGTCCTGGAGCGCCCCCATTCGTTCTGTCTGTAGGGTTTGGGCCTCCAGCAGTGCGGTGAGGGCAGCCTCCATATTGCCTCCGGCAGTAGATTCCAACACCCAAGAGAGCCCGCGTCGACCTTGGCTATACCCGCATTCTCCACCATATGTGGCAAGCCTCGCTGTGCAGGGAAGGGTTTTGGGGTGGACTGAGAAATACCAGGAGAGCAGGGGTAAGGTGAACACTAGTTTAATGATAAAAACGATGGGGAAAAGGGAAAGGGGTAATAATACAACAAAACTTCTTCCCGGACCGGGGTCTTCAATTGAGCGGCGAGGCGCCGACCTCCTCCTGGGTGAAAGAGAGGCAGAGAGGTAAATCAGGGGGTTAATTCAGTCGAGGGTTAGAGGGGCCAACCTGTCCTGGTTCCTTTTTCCTGGGGTTCCCTTCTCCTGGGCTTGTGACCTGGTCTCCTTTACTTCTTGACTTGGTGTGTGCTCCTCACTGTGTCCTCAGCCTCTGCAGTTCTCCTCTCCCTGGTAGCCAGCACCTAAAGCTTAAATGGATTGAGCTTAATTGATTACAGGTGGGGGGAGTGGCCAGGACCTAAGAAGGTGCAGGGGAATGTAGTGGCCTTCAATTATCTCTCCCAGCCTCAGCTTTCCCTTAAAGGGCCGGCACCCCCCTTTTCCCTCTTCTGTGGGGAACCTGCCATAGGCTGGGGCACCACAGCGTGTAGAGTCTGACAAGTGGTAGACAGAAGGTGATACAGATAGAAATGACTTGCTATACAGTATCCTGGTAATGTAGGCAAGGAACATAATGTACAGGACAGCTATTCATACAATGGGGGGGGGGGGGGGGGGGGGTTAACACAACATACCTTATGTATTCATCTGATGTTGGTTGTGCAATATATCACCCATACTGTTTTCCAAAGTAAGTGAGTCCTTGAGAATCTTCTCACACACAAACATACACTAGTTTACCCTTCTCGTTCTGTGTAATTAATTGGCGACCAATTTGTGTGAAGCGCTTTGAGTCATGAGAAAAGCGCAAAAAACTTAATAAAATGAATTATCGAACACAACACGGTGGCTCGGTGGTTAGCACTGTTGCCTCACAGCAAGAAGGTCCTGGGTTCAATCCCCACCTGACCCAAGGGCCTTTCTGTGAGGAGTTTGCATGTTCTCCCCGTGTTTGCGTGGGTTTCCTCCGGGTACTCCGGTTCCCTCCCACAGTCCAAAAACATGCAGCTTAATTGGTGACTCTAAATTGTCTGTCGGTGTGAATGTGAGTGTGAGTTGACGTCTGTCCCTATGTGTCGGCCCTGTGATAGACTGGCGACCTGTCCCGGCCTCTCGCCCTGTGTCGGCTGGGATAGGCTCCAGCCCCCCCGCGACCCTGTTAAGGATAAGCGGTATAGCTGATGGATTATTATTATTATTGGTCAATGTTTTTGCACTTTTGGTAGTTTGTGGTTTCAGCCCAGAAAGCAACCTTTGCAACCTAAAAATGGTGTGGCAACTGGAGTGCAAGTGCCATTTCCCAAGATTGTGGCTGCCACCTCGTAGAACCACCAGAGTTTACCTTATTACAGTAACTAGTTTTTTTGCCAGAACCTGTATTTGCTGAAACGATTGTGATAGACAAAACTACCACTAATAGTCTTCTGAACATTGGTATGCCTACCTCTCGTTCACGCTATTGTGTGTCCAATGAAGTTTTTATCCTCTGAATGCCAGTGTTGCAAAAGACGAGGTATGTTGACATAACCTGCCGGCAGACAAGGGTACAGGTTGGCACTTCCAAAATCCAAAGGTTATGCTTAACATGTGGGCTTTGTTTTCATATCATGGAATAACTATCCGTTTTCTTATGATTCAAGTTGAATGAACTTGTTTTTGTGATGAATAAACCAATGCCATAGTTGCTACTCTGACTTTAGAACACAACTAGTTGTCCACAGGATAGGCCTAAGGTCTGTTTGACAATGCCAGTGGTAACAAAGATGAAGACCAATGGAAATATTTATCTGAGGAGTGCATTGTTTGCAAGTTTGTCATGCAGGTGTTAGTGGCCAAGGGGAGCATAATTGTTTGGCTGGAGAGCAGAGGCTGTTTGAGGCTGCCTGGCTGCCTTTAAGGCACTGGAGGGGTTATGCTTTCTGTAGTTCGCTTCAGTCTTAAAGTTGATGCTTAATCTCTAAATTAATTCAAACTTTTCGATCAAGGGCAGCCTGCAAAATTGTCTTTTAGAAATGTGTATTCATGCTGCCAGTATTTTTCACCATCTGCCTTTCAAGATAAAATGAAAACAGCTCTTGCAAGTGATTCAAAAAAGGGAGGACTAAGTACCCCACAATGTAAACTTATTACACCATCCATACAGCAGTATATCTGATGAGAATAAGAATAAGTACACCCCAGCAACTCTGAGAAATTTGTGACCTTGTTGGTAGTGCCTAATTATATAATTGTTTACAAATCTGTTGACATAGATAAACACCTTAGTGCTGCTAGATCAATTAGAGTTGTTTAAGCACAATCATCCAATAATAATTGAGCAGAAGCTTAAGCACACAATAAATTTGCTTCCACATGGATTCTGAGGTTGTTGTGATTTCTTTGGCCTTTCTGCATACCAGCCGAATGAGCAACTACAGTATATACCGAGGACTGTTCTAAAGTGCTAGCTTGCTGTGTGGGAAATATGCCTTGCAGACCTGTGTCTGGGTGAGCAAATTTCCCCTCCAATGAAAATCAAGTTTTAAACGTTATCATGTCCTTGTGGTGTTTTTCATGTGCTACAAGACATATCAGGAGCAAAATATGAAAAAACGCCATGGTTGAGCATTTCTGCTTGAAACTGCAGTGCACCAACGACAGTCTCAAACGGGCGAGTACAGGCATGCCAGATTTATGAGGTCACAAATTATTAAGTAACAAATCCCGTTCATGGGCGGGGAGACTAAACATATCATTAGGTGCACCTGCTTCCGCATTGCAATCCACAGGAGAAGGGGGGCGGGGGCTCAGCAGGTTTTCGAAAAAAAATGGGGCCGGGGCGACTCAGATTCAGCAATTTTTAATGAGGCAAAAGGAGAAGATTACATTTTTAGGATTTTAACAAGGTAATTGAACGTATTTTGCAGAAAAAAACGTTACAGACATGATTTATACAATTGAGCTGAATATTGTATAAATTACTGGAGGTGGACTTCAATGATTTTCTTTGATAAGACACTAACAGTTACATTGGGCCAAAGTTTCCTGTCCTGTTTTTTCTCAGATATATTTTAACGAACACATGCTATTGAAAATGGACAGGTTTTCTATACGCTTTAAAATTATATTTAAAGCGATAGTTCCCCCATGTTTTATCTTTTGATATGTTTTTCATCAGGTACCAATGTTAAAAATGTTTAAACATTGCATCATCATTAGGGATTTGGCAATCAAACAGCAGAATGTCAAACCAGTTGAGAAAATGACTCTATTGCGTTATCGATGGTCCTTCCTAAATTTCTTTTAAAACTACATATGTTTTCTATGGGCACTGTGTACAATGAATTAACCATTTGAATGCCATGGTTGGAAGAATAGTGGATTTCACTTGCATTGATCCTGTGACTCAACCTGTTCAATATACTCACTTAATTTAGCCAATTCAACAACATATAGGCCTATTGGTTTAGAAAATCTGTGAAGTAGGCCTATCCCTTTCAGTAAAAACTTTAGATTGTGATCATTAAGCACTGCACCTTTTTTGCACAGAAAACATATACTTTACCCTAATTATTTTACACTTCAGTCTTTTAAGCTCCCATATAGGTAGCTAAGATTAAGATGCCGTTTTTAGAGAAAGCCTATACTTTTTTTTCACTCACTGCTACTTAGTCCTTTCAGCACATTTGTTTTTTATGTTGTTGTTGAAATTTTATAAATTGCCCTTGATCTGAAGTTTATTTAGCCTCCTATAGAATGACCGGTTTAACTAAAATGTTATTGTTCAGAATTAAGTGTGTGTTGTATGTGTATCCATTTCAAGTCATAGACTAACCATTGCAACAACATTTGTCTATAGGAGTGTGAAAGCAATTTTTTTAATTAAGTGCTGAAAAATCAAGTAATTGTAACCTCCAGCAGTTTCAGAGTCTGAGCAGTGTCAGAAAAAAAAAAAACTTTTTGCGCAGCCATCTACACTTTTACAACCAACAAGAAAACTTCACTAATCGAATATGGCATTAAATGTTTTAGCTTGCAAATGCTAGTAAGATAATATTTAAACCCATTCTCTTGTTTAGTATTTAGCATTAGGATGCCAGATACTGAATGATTTAAATAATTTATGCTTTTAAAACCTTGTTTATTTTAGAAACAAATGTAAAATACTATTCAAATAGATTTTTCATAAAATTGCATTGTAACTATTTTATTATGTCTCCAGGAGATATTACACCGCACTCCTCAGTGTCACCTGTCTCTTTGTTTGGTTAAAGTCTTACTAAGTCCTGGGGCCCGTTCAATATCAAAACGGTTATGTTTATTGGGTTCACCTGTCTCGTTATAGTTATTGATTTCAACTGTGTCTTTGTTGTGGTATTTATGTCCTGCATGCTCTTTATTCTTTTTTTTATCATTATTTGTTTTGGTTCTGTTTGCTGTTGGTTTGTTTTGTAACTGTTTGCCACCATTTTTTGTTTTGTTTAATAAATATGGATTAATGTAGGCTGTGGTCAGATTAATTAGAGATTCCATGTCAGTTATCAGGCTCAATTCCTTGGCCATGGCTCCTGCTCTGCCAGTTGTCTTGTTGGGGTTTACTGGCCCTTGCCAGTGGTACATATTTGTGTCATCTGCCTTTTATGTCAGAATATATTGGTTATCCTTTTTGATTCCAGCAATTTGATAAATGTTCTGGTGCTAAATTCCTATATCTGACTAATTAGGTTGGAAATTGCATATATTTGCGGTTATAACTTCAAAAATACATAAATGAATGCATACATATAACTGTTTTAGACCTCACTAATGGAGTCAGTTTTGTTTTTGACTATGTAAATAAATATAATTGGGGGAAGCCTGAGAGGCACAGACATAGTTTTGTAACCCAAAATCCACAACTTATTTACTTAGGTCTTAGGATTGTTGATTGTGGCAAGATGGGCTTGTAGAAACTGCATGCTAACAACTTCAATGGTTAGGGCCATCAGTTGAAGCAGTTCTGCATCTTAGGCTGTGGTCACATCGCATGCAAAAGTGCCCAAATCCAATTTTTGGGATGTGTCATGTGTGACTCAGGTCTGTTTTTTTCTTAACAGTGTGAACAGCACTAATCACGTGAAATCCGATCATTTCAATTCGGATTTGGGGCACTTCCATATGTGGTACTAAATTGGATACAGGTCTGATTTTTTGCAATGCAACCTCAGTCTGAACAGTCAATTGGGAATCCATGCGACGTTTACGTCTCTCTAGATTCAGTATTCTGCGTGTGACTTCTTTGTTATTGTTATTTTGCGCATGCGGGTCAGTTCAGGACTGTGACCAGTTCACACTGGAGTCTGATTTTGGTCACATTTAAAACGAATGGTGTGAACAGCCAAAAGATAAATCGGATCTGAGCATGAATCCGAGCTGAGCATTAGGGCCTGCGGTGTGACCGTAGCCTTACAGTGGGCTCAAAGGAAGCGTCTGGATTTAATTTTTTTCTGCTGATAATGGTATAACTAGTTGTTGAGTCTATTATTGGAGACTATTATTTATTGAGCTTTGCATAATTTTATTGATAGAATAGAAAAAAGTATAAAATATGTAGTCTTAGCTCACTTGGTGTCTTTAAGTTGTATTTGAATTTGGTTTAAGTGCAAATTCTGTAAAAAAAAACTGGCAAAAATCTGAAAGGGGCAATTACTTTTTTATGACACAGTAGTTTTGAAAATATGATGACGCTAAAATGTCAAAACATCTGGTTTTAACAAACAATGAACTATGCCAATATTCATTTGTTGAGAGGTTCATTTGCTGATTGGTTTTTGGATGAATGTATTAATTGGTTCTTCAGAAGACAACTCCCACCTGTTTGCTTCTGATAGGTTAATGCCATAAGTTCAAAAGGGTATTTTAGCCTGTGAAAAGTTGAGAATCCTCCACAGGTGAGTAATTTATCTATGGAGCAGTAATGCAGTTTGAATTGGAGTATTTTTTTTATCGTAAATATTGATACATTTCCATTGTTACTAAAATATTTACTTGGGATTTTTTTGTAATTGTCTATTTCTATACTTTTAGTCATGGGGACCCATTTGCTGCTTTGGAGTTTTGTGGTTCTACTCGGCTGGGGTAAGGTTATTTTTTATTCTGAAATATTTTAAAGATGTTATTACTTTGTGCACGATGAAGTCCATTTGTCATTTAAGTCTTTTTAAATTGGCAGTCTTGGGAAATCCATGTATAGTCTCAACCTTCCTACTTGAATTGTATTTTCATAGTGCATCTGTTTCACCTTTTGAGGAAGTAATAGTAAAGTTTATTTTTGATAAATGGTAAATATTTGGTGCAATATACAATACAGTTCAATTTAAGCTTTTATTAGTCTACATTTTGAAGTCCTTTTTGTACTGTTTGTCTGGAGCAATAAACCCAACTAATTTCCCAAGTTCTGTATTGCTCTTTGACCTTTCACAAAGGATAGTCTTGAGCTTGTCCTATGACTGGTGGAGTTGTGCTTTGAAGGATTCATTGTTTAAAGGTAGTACACAATTTAGATTAAAAAATCTCTCTAACAAGACACCTTGCCAAGAGGGCAGCAGCAGGATGAACATTAAAATTTACATTTATGAAACGTTCAGTTTCCAATCATTGTTTCATCCAGTCCTTTTAAAATGTCCTTGAATTTTCCCAGAGACACCTGATCTTGCAGTCTAGGGTTATGCTGAAGTTCATTTTTAAAGAACGGGGCTGTCTACAAGAAGGTGGTCTTTCCCTATTTTGTTTTGTCCTTAGGCACTGATTGGAGAAATTTCTATGACCTCAAACAATAATTCTCTTGTTTTAAAATGAATACATGTACAGACATGGTAGGAGCCCTAAAATTGCCTTCTAGATGATTTAGTCTACGAACAAAGCTCGCCAATTAACATAAGACTGAGAGAGCATGACTAAGGAGCATTGCTGTTCATCAAATTGTAAACTTGTGTCCAGGGAGTGAAGACACTGACGAGGCATGAAAAAATGTGTCGCTGGTGAGCAGACCGTCCCACTTATCAAGTAATGAATTCTAAAGCTATTCCCAGTTGCAAAACAGCATTTTGGAAAACTTAATGGTGAATTTAAATTGCTGGCGCTGCATGCATGTAAAAAAAATCACGACGATCCAAAACCCCCATGAGGAGTTTGACCTTATTCTGAAGTGTGCTCCTAGTCTTATCCTTTCATTCAGTTCAGGCTGATTCAGGTGGTTTTTCCTGGTCGGTGAACGTTATACTTTATCTACCCAGATAATCATGTGTACGCTGTAGGAGCAAAAAATTATGTGTTGTAAACTTTTCTGTAGTTGCTGTGGAAATCCCATACTATACAACATTTTGTTTGGGTGCACTTGTTTTCCTCTGCATAGCCCCTAGAATAGCCTAGTGATTGCTCAATTAAAACCAATGGATCACGTTGCATACCCCATTACTCGAGTTAAAAAGGTCAACCTAATCCAGCTGGTGACTTTCAGACATTAATCACCTAAAAGCCCCACAGGGATATTGAGGTGTTCAATGTGAAACTTAAAATCATTTGCAATTATTTTAAATAGTACTGTTTGATTCAAGGAGTCCAGTGTCAGGATTGGTATTGTCATGTAAATGCCTGTGTTCCTTTGACAGCCCTTTTAATGCTCTTATAGTATTTGACTGGGTTTCCTTCTTATGAGTAATTTGAAGACAACCCCCATGCAAGGTGGTGGCTTAGATATTCTGTGTCTGACTTCATGGTCTTTAATAGTGGTCTTTTTTTTTTCTCTAGGTTTTTTGTTATGATGGGTGGGCAGGGAAGGAGTTTGCTCTGACCTTTATGGAGAACTATCAGGCAAACTATGGCAACCCACGGTTTTAGGTCACGGTTGTTGCTCTAGATGCTGATAGCGAGGTGACTGAAGGTGGCGACTCTAAACTTTGTGAAGGAACAGATGCTGAAGGCTGGAGAGGGGATTACCGTCACCCTCCCCCTCGGTGTTGAGATGTATAGCAGCCGCAGGTCTCTCACCACTTCTGATTGAGGCCTCAGCAGACCTGACCGTGTCTTCAACTATAAGGACCTCTCTGCAGACACCTCCGTGGCTCCATAAACTGGACACTCAAGGTAGTATTCTTGGTCTTCAGATAAATTCCATGAAGGCAAGATGAACAGAATATTTGAATCATTATGTTCCGCGACACCTATAATGGTATAGAATAATACTAGCATACATCTTTCAAATGTATGCCGTGTCCTTTCCTTCAGGTAAACGGTGTGTTCAACAACCTCCCGGTGAGTCTGAACGACGGGGCTGTAAAGGTATACAAGCAGGGCCTCCAATACGTCATGAGCACTGACTTTGGCCTGCTCCTCACCTACGACCTGGTGTACCACGTCTCTGTCACTGTGCCCGGAAACTACCGTGGCAAGACCTGCGGCCTGTGTGGCAACTTCAACGGGGACCTCAAGGACGACTTCCGCTTGCCCAGCCAGCAGGTCACCGACAAAATCGCTGTCTTTGGTGAATCGTGGAAGGTTGCCATCCCAGGAGTTGTGTGCGACAATGGTTGTGAGGGGAACATCTGCCCAGCCTGCCTGCCCGCTCAACGGGCAGTGTTCGAGAACCCTACTCGCTGTGGCATTGTCAGATTGCCCACGGGCCCGTTCGCCGCCTGCCAAACTAAACTGGACCCAATGCCGTACTTCAGCAACTGCATATTTGATGTGTGTGTCTCCAAAGGCGACGAGACGGTTCTGTGTGACAGTGTGGCGACCTACGCATTCAACTGTCACATGGCAGGAGTCGACATCAAGAATTGGACGACACTCTCTTTCTGTCGTGAGTGACCGGTCCACCACAGATGCCCTGTATGAAGTGCACGAGTGTAAGCCTACTGCTGCCATCGGTTTGTGCCTTCTTGACCCTTGCCCCATCCCTCTTTTCTCCAGCCTTGACGTGTCCAGCCAACAGCCACTATGAAGTGTGTGCTAATGACTGCTTCTCAGCCTGCCCAGGGCTTTCATCAATAGTTCAGTGCTCCACAACCTGCACTGAAGGCTGTGAGTGTGATGCCGGCTTTTTCTTTGATGGGCAGAACTGCGTTGGGAAGGAACGAACAGTGTGGCTGTTACGGAAATGGACGGACATACATGGTACACGCTTGGATTATTTGCTTGTATTTTGAGCCTTCTACGTTACAGGCTCATTGTATGCTAATCAATAGAAAATGCTTGTGTTGAATTTGTGAGTGTCCCCCAAGACTGGCGAGGTGGTGTATGAAGGAGACTGTGACAAGAAGTGTTCCTGCAGCACTAACGGCCTGGTTTGTTAAGCCTACACTTGCCCCAAGGACACAAAATGTCAGGTTAAGAATGGAGTCAAGGCCTGCTACAACACAGGCAAGGCCCATGTGCAACTTGCAATCTGATTTGCATTACAGTGTGCAACTAATACCTTCGATGTTTTAGATTAATTTAAATGATCTGGCTTATTGCTCACGTTCCCCTTTACTGTACATAGATCCATGTAAAGATAACAAATGCCGTGTGAAGGAGACGTGCAGTGTGACCAAGGACAAGGCTGTGTGTGTTCCCCAATACACGGGAACCTGCTGGGCCTGGGGAGACCCCCACTACCACACCTTTGACGGCTACAACTATGACTTCCAGGGAACTTGCAAATATACCATCTCAAAGACTTCTGGTAACCTGGACGGCCTGGTTCCCTTCTCTGTGTCAGAGAAGAATGAGAACCGAGGCAACACTGCTGTCTCCTATGTCAGGGAAGTGGAAGTGACAGTGTATGACTTCACCATCGGTATAGCCAAGCAACAAATAGGCACAGTTACGGTATGGGTCTAATCTCTTGCTATGGTATCAACCTGGCTGCTTAACCTCTCATTGATTTATTTACATCCTGTCTATCCTCAGGTCAACGGGGAGCTGAGGAACCTGCCAGTGCGTCTAGGCGAAGGTCAAGTGACTCTAACCCAATACGGCGCGAGCGCCCTCGTGGAGACTGACTTTGGTCTGCGTGTCTCCTACGATTGGAACTGGCTCGTCCTCATCCAGCTGCCCAGCACTTACTACGGCCTCATCGCTGGTCTGTGTGGAAACTTCAACGGCAACGTCGGTGATGAGCTGCAGGACGCTGCTGGCACAGTGGTCTCCTCTGTAATATTGTGGGGCAAGGCATGGAGGGTTCCTGGCCAGGCAGGGGACTGTGCAGACACGTGTGAGAACTGCCCCGTGTGTGACTCCAATCATCGTAAGCCGTACCAGTCCAACGAGCTGTGTGGGGCACTCACAGACAAGAGCGCGGGGCTGTTCCAGACATGTCAGGCTAAGGTTGACCCCCAGGCCTTCTTTGACAGCTGTGTGTATGACATGTGCATGAATAAAGGCGACAGGAGGTTGCTGTGTCAGGCTCTGGCCTCCTACAGTGAGCGGTGTCGAGACCAGGGTGTCGTGGTCCAGAAATGGAGGCAGAAATATGGCTGCCGTAAGTAACTGCTCCCTAGTCCTGTATATGTCAGTTAATCAAGGTATTGAACCAAGTTCACCTTGCTCCTTTATGCTTCCACAGCTCTGAGCTGCCAGCCAAATAGCCACTATGATGCTTGTGCCAGTCCTTGTCAGCCGTCTTGCCCCTTCCCTGACCAGCCTGCCGTCTGCACTCTCAACTGCGTCGAGAGCTGCGTGTGTGATAAGGGCTACGTTCTCAGTGCTGGGGTGTGTCTCCCAGCAAACACCTGCGGCTGCTCCTACCAGGGCCGCTACTACACGGCTGGTCAGGGCTTCTGGACCAGCCGGGATTGCAACCGACTCTGCGAGTGCGACACCACTTTGGGAATCGTGACCTGCCGGGAGGTGTCCTGCTCGGCCAGTGTGAAGTGCAGCCTGGTGGACGGACAGCCCACCTGCCAACCCGTCAGTTATTCCTCTTGCACGGCCGCTGGTGACCCACACTACAGCACCTTCGATGGCCGCAGGTTTGACTTCCAGGGGACCTGTGAGTATCTGTTGGTGTCTCTGATCTCTCAGAAGCCCGGCTTCCAGCCATTCCGAGTGACTGTCCAGAACGACCAAACTACAACGGCAACCCCCAGGATGACCTGACCATGCCGGACGGCAATGTTGCCTCTGATGCCACAAAGCTTGAGGATGGCTGGCTTGTGGCCCTCGTGCCAGGTTGTGTATCAGGCTGCCAGGGTGCGGCGTGCCAGGGCTGCTCAGAATCCCAGAGGCAGGTGTACATGGGACCGGCCTACTGCGGCCTCATCGCAGACAAGGCAGGGCCCTTCAAGCAGTGTCAAGGCCGCTTGGATCCTGCACCCTTCCTGGAGAACTGCGTGTATGACTCCTGCCAATACCGAGGCCACCAGGGCACTTTGTGTGAAGCCTTGGCCGCCTACGTGTCTGCCTGTCAGGGCCTGGCCGTCAATATCCCCGCCTGGAGGTCTTTGGTTTTCTGCCGTGAGTCTCGTCTCTAACGATATGTTTGTTTAGACGTTACTCTTATCCAAAATATCTCATGCCAAACTTGACCATGACTTGTCTAACTCAAACAATTGTTCCCTTTTGTAACTTCCTCGCTGCTGTCGATTACAGCTATGGCGTGTCCAACCAACAGCCACTACGGCCTTTGTGTTCCCGGCTGTCCCAGCACGTGCGCTGGCTTCTCCCCAGCCACCACCTGCAGACGGCCGTGTGCCAGGGCTGCGATTGTGACGACGGCTTCGTGTGGAGCGGGTCGGCCTGTGCACCCGTGGCTGACTGCGGCTGCTCCTACGGGGGGCGCTACTACAAGCAGGGAGAAGTCTTCTATCCCGATGCCATGTGTCTGCAGCAGTGCAGTTGTGGGCTTAACGGAGCTGTGTCTTGCCAGCAGGCCAAATGCGGTCCAGGAGAGACCTGTAAGGTGGTGAACGGAGTGCAGGGGTGCCTTCCCGAGGGCCAAGCAAAGTGTGTGGCCTCTGGTGACCCTCATTACATAACCTTTTGATGGACGCAGGTTTGACTTCCAGGGCAACTGTGTCGTTGTTAACCACCTTGGCCAGCGTGTAGACAAAGACCAGCTGACCTCCTTTACTGTGACCCAGGCCAATGAGAAGTATGGCAATGGAAAAGTGTCTGTGACCAAGACGGTGACTGTAGCAGTCTTTGGTTTTGTTGTCCGCATTGAGCAGGGCATGGCGTGGAGAGTCCTTGTGAGTATGTCGTCAAGTAGAACAGAATTGAAGAATGTAGACCGTTTGTATTTTCACACTTTCCCTGGTTCCTCTGGCTTTCAGGTGAATGGCGAGTCAATGAACCTCCCCCTGTTATTGAACGGAGGCCGTATTGCAGTCAACCAGCAGAGCAAGAGTATCGTCCTGCAGACCGACTTTGGCCTGCGAGTGCTCTATGACACGGCCTACTATGTGGAGGTGATCGTACCCTCCACTTACCAGGACAAGGTGCGTGGGCTCTGTGGCAACTACAACAAAAATACCGCCGATGACTTCATGCTGCCCACAGGCCAGTTGACCACCAAAGAGGAGGACTTTGGAAAGGCCTGGGTGGTAGACCAGCCTGGCTCTGTGTGTGGGGGTTGTGGGGGCCAGTGTCCTGTGTGTGGCTCAGACAAAGCTGCAGTGTATAGCAACCGGACTCCTGTGGCATCATGGCTGCTGCCCAAGGGCTCTTGATGCCTGCAAAAGTGTTGTGAATCCAAACCCCTACGTGGACCACTGTGTGTATGACGTCTGTGCTCTGGAGGGGGACAAGGAGACCCTGTGTGTGAGTATCCAGGCCTATGTTCTGGCCTGTCAGGGCCTTGCGGGTATCCAGCTCAAGGCCTGGAGAACCAGCTCCTTTTGCCGTGAGTCCCACACCGCTACAGTCTTTCACTTCTCTGTTGCTGAACTAACCCACTGAGGATGGGATACCTTTGAAATCTTGCCAGTAATGTGGGAACTGTCTCCTGAAAAACCTGCTCTTCCCCTACAGCTGTCACCTGCCCAGCCAACAGCCACTATGACTTGTGCGCTGACACCTGTGCCAACACCTGCGCCAGCCTGGTAGGCGGTCGCTTCACCTGCTCTGATAGATGCTACGAGGGATGCCAGTGTGACTCAGGCTTCATCTCTGATGGGGCCAAGTGTGTTCGCATGGACACTTGTGGGTGTGTCTATGACGACAAATACCTGATGGTAAACATGAGTTTGTCTCTTAAATGATCTACTCTGAATTGATACCGACTCTCTCCATGGTGATACCCCAGTATGTATCATTATAAATGATGGAAATTGTTGAGCTCACATTTATATGTGAACATTCAAAAGTACTTTTATTAATGTATCCCATGCGTTTCCAGCTGGGGCAGACTGTATTGAACAAAGACTGCAGCAGCAAGTGTGTGTGCCAGGCCTCTGGAGTGGTAAAGTGTGAGAAGTTGGCATGTACGAACGAGCAGGTCTGTGCTGTGAAGGGTGGGATCAGGGCATGCTATGGCATCGAGGGCAACTGCCTGGTCAACTCCAATGCCCATTTGATGGACTGGCTGGCCCAATGGGAGTGCTGGGTGCCTTCGAGATGGCCTTGTGTGACCTGGCCTCAGCAGAGTGGTTCCGTGTGGTGGTGGACGTCAGAGTTTGCAATAAGCTCCCAGGAAGCGCCAGTGTTGCCACAGTCTACGTGTTTTTCAACGGCGTCACAATTACTGTCAACAGCCAGCAGTTCACCTGGGTAAGCATGTACAAGGGGGAGAAGCCTTATGTGTTATTAGATAATTGGTCTCATCTACATGCCTTGAGCGTTTTTATTTTTCTGTTTCCCCACAGGTGAATGGTAAAAAGGTTTCTCTCCCCAGCATGTTGGACAATCAGCTGTCTGTCCAGATCATGGACAATGCTGTGGTCGTTGAGAGGGCGTCTGTACGTATCACCTACTCCATCTTCCAGGAATTGACCGTAACTGTTGGCAAGAACCTGGCCAATAAGGTCTGTGGTGCCTGTGGCAACTTCAATAACAACGCCCACGATGACTTCAAGACTGCAGACGAAGGAGTTGCCACTACTGTTTCTGTGGTGGTTGGCTCCTGGAGGGCTGGAGACTTCACTAGCTGGTGAGTTGTGTTCAAACCTCTGCCTCAAGTGCAGGACTGTCTTTGCTGTGAAGAGTCTTAACTCCACAGCCATTTGCTTGCTTTCCCCCTCATCCCCTTCTAATTTTCATCAGTTTAGTTTCCAATTTTCTTTAGTCCTATTCACTTGAAATGAAAAGGGCCAGATCAACTTGGAAGGGGACAGTGTTACAGTGCTGTAACTATTCCATTGCTTATTTTCTCAAATAATGCCAGACATGACCAGCTCAAGACCCAGCCAGGAGAATGAGTGAGTGATTTAATTCCATTTGGTCCAATTTGATTAAGAAATTGTAGAGAATCCCTATATATCCCTATCCTGTTTTATTTTTCTTGCCCTTCTGTTGCGTTTTCTAGCACCCTGACCCGGTACTTTGAAGTGGAGCTAAAAACTGCACGAATGATAACCTTAGATTAAATGTACAAATGCAAACAAACCTGCTGTTTTTTAAATATCTCATCGATTTGCTATGGAGACTACTGGTACAAGCACCTCACGACCAAGGCAAATTCAATTTAATAGATAGGTGGCTATGACCCCTACCTACACTTTATGGTACCTATTTTCAGTGGAAATGCAAAGCAGATCTAGGGTTGGGTACTGGTTGGAATGGTTTTCTACCGGTTTCGAGGCTACTGTACTGTCTGCACCCTAACCGTTCCGATACTTCACGACCCGTCGCCTAACCTACTGTTGTGGTATAATTCGTGTTAAACGTAGATACCTTTCTGTAGTTAAGCATGTCTAATCAACGTTAAAGGTTAGTAGGTAAGCATACCATAGTTTACTATTAGTTTTAATTAACAAGTAGAGTATAGAGAAAGACAGACATAGAATGAGGTGAATCCTAGGCGAGCAGATGCATGTCTAGATGGTAATCTGTGCTGATTGCCCCCAGGACACTTAACTTCCTGCACTCCTTCTCTGTTCTGTATCCATTTGGTGACCTTGAGAGCAGTAAAAGCAAGCATGGTAGATAATCCTTAATGATTATAACAGACTCTTATAAGACCCTGAGAAAAGATGAGGACAACATGCTGGGAGTGAACAGACCAATAAAGAGAAGACTGGGCTGGTTGTAAATTGGAGATGAGGGATACTTAAAGGTTCCCGGTAAGGAGATTGCCTGGAGTGGTTTTGGGTGTTGGGTATTGAAATAAGCGGAGTTGCTAGAACTTTGGTGTGGGCCTAGAGAAATGTATTTAAAGCCTGACGATGTATGTACATTTCAGGTGGGACTCTGCAGACCTCCACTGGGTCTTATTCTATTCCGAATAAAACCTACTCTTCTGAAACTTTGGCCATCGACTTCCAGTATTTTGTATCTAGGGTTGTAATCTCTTCTAGTTGAAAAGACACAACACTGTTTGGTGAAATGAGCCACAAGTAAGGTCGAACTACTCCGGCAGCAGCAATAACAGCAGAACATTACTATCCCTAACCAATCTCATAACTCATATACTGAATGTTAATGCAGAATGGGCGTAAACGTGCATTCACCACTGAAAACGGCATGTGAGTTGGAAGGGAAGAAAGATGCCCTCTAGAATAATTAATAAAAAATGTTTAGTGTTCAGTTTTTAAATTAACTTCATAGACATTAAAGTACCCATAATGTAGACAATCCTATATTTGTGATTCCTTAAAGTGGCTGTGTAGTTTATTTGTAGGAGGTAATTTTGATGAGCCCTACTGTTTGCTTATTGTAATTATTTTTACTTTACCTTCACAAAGAAGACATGTAGAATGCTTGTGGTCACTGCATATCGCTAGCATTATCAAGGACTATACTCCAAGTGTGGGTATCTCTTCCTGATTTAGAGACTCACTACTTGTGCCATAAAGCAAATCAGTTTTGCATGAGATCACGCGGGGTGGCAGACAACTTCTATATTGATATTGAGACTTCAAGAGGACTGATCTGAATGGCTTTTTTTTTTTTTTTTCACTCTCCCATAGACATTACAATGTGCAAATTGTAGAAAGGTATTGATGTGTTAATGAAAAAAAAAGTTGCCTATAGATGGTTCAAGTGACCTGCCATTCAATTTCCTGTAGAAAATAGTATGTATAAGGGAGTCTGTGGCTAAACCCTACAGTTGATATGAGGACCATGGTTATACTTAAAACCTGGTCCTAACATAATCTTGCACTAAGATGGTTTAGGGGGTGTGGAGTCATGGTGTCTATACAGAACAGCCAAGGACGTGCTAGACGGATGCACTCAGAGCTGATCAAGATAAGGATAGAGATGACTCTCTAAACCAGTATCTTGGTAATGTGGGTATGCCAATATTATACACTACAGCTATGCATACTATGTAGGGGTTATCACTACATACCTTATACAATACCACCAACATCAAATTAATACATATCACCCACATTGTTTTAAGTAAATGAGTCCTTCAGAACCTTCTCAACCCTTCCCTACTTGCAAAACTGTGGTCCAGATCAGTCAAATATAGGTTTTGGGATCTATCCAGCTCAGTTAACATTTGTGTGGTGTTGAATTCTGTGGGTATTACGGAGGGTAAAACAAATACAAAGTGAAAACAAGTAAACATGGTAATTAGGCCAATCCATCAGACCCGCAAACATTGTGAGAGTAACAAAACATGAACACAAGGGTTAAGAACTCCACAGCTTCGCCTTTGTTCCCTGATTATTTGCTAAGACCATCAGCTTTTGTATGTATTGTATTGTATGACAAACAGTATTGTTCATATATAGGGAGGGCGTCGATTCTGTGTGAAAAGTGTATAACTCTTGAGACATATCCTGCCAGCAGACAAGGGTACAGATTGGCACTTCCAAAATCCAAAGGCTATGCATAACACGTGGGCTTTGTTTTTTTATTATGGAATAATCAGTTTTCCCATGATGGTACTGACTGAATTTGAATTGATCCATTATTTGATACTCTCTATGTGAGTCATGTGAAGGCCCATTTCAGATGTTTCACTCCAACTTTAGGATCCAACTAGTTGTCAAAACAAATATGCCTGATAAGGTCTGTTTGATAATGCCAGTGGTAACTTATCTGATAAATATTTGCATTGGTCTTCATCTAAGTGTATTGTGTTTTTTTTTGTTTTGTTTCAACCGTCAATGATGGGTAGGTAGCCTGCTAGATCTTCTGGATTTTTTTATTATTATTTTTTATTTCCTAACATCTTTTTTTCCACCCTCTTCCCTTCAGCATAAAGGTGTATCTATGCAGTCATTGAAAGAAAACTGTTCCTGTTGAAAGTGAAAATGTGGCCGGACTAAGTACCGAACAATATACATTTATTACAGCCTTCATACAGCAGTATATCATTAATCTGTCTCCAAAGTGTGCCCCTTTCGACCATCTTTCCCAATCTTTTAGATCAAGCAGAGTTGTTAAAGGGGACCTATTATATTTTTTGGGTTTTCCCTTTCCTTTTGTATGTTATATAGCTTTTTGTGCATGTAAAAGGTCTGAAAAGTTACAACGCCCATAGTCCACGCCAAAGGGAGCTACTCTCTCTCACAGAAAACACTGCTCCTGAACTGCCTGAAACGCCTCGTTTGTAGTCCAGCCTTTTCTTCCGGAACTTATATACGTCACTAAGTCACACATTTTAATAATGTTTGGCATGTCCTCAATCAGAGCCAGTCAGAGCAGAGGCTGGGTGGTTTTGCCATGTCGAGAAAACACTGTTTCGTCAGCGCGAAGGCAGATTCCCTTTGTTTGGCCAGCTGACCAATCAGAGCAGACTGGGTTCGTTGGGAGGGGGGGCCTTAAAGAGACAGAAGCTAAAACGGATAATTTCAGACAGAGGGTGAATAGAGGTGCTGCAGATCCAGGCAGTTTGGACAATATAAATAATTTATTGAACATTAAAATGTGTACAATACGCGTAGAATACTATTAGAACTCCTAAATAAAAGTATGAACTTGAAAATGTAATAGGGCCCCTTTAAAGCATAATTATTCAATAATAATTTAGCTAAAATTTACCTACACAATAAATGTGCTTCCACATGGACTCTGGGGGTGTTGCTATTTGTTTAGCATTTCTGCGTGCCAGATGAATGAGCAACTCAGTACTCAGTGGTAGTGCAGTCCTCGGTACAATGTGCTGTGTGGGAAATCTGCCTTGCAGACCTGTGTAACAGTTTGACCTAAAAGATGGGTCTGCCAGAAGAAGGCTGGACTTCCTCTTCATTGAAATGTATCCTGAGTTTTCTGTGATGACCCTCCCACTCTGGCAGCATGATGTCTTGGTTTCCTGGTAGGGTGCTGACAAACAGGTAACTGGGGCAAGGAGTGGGAGGCTCGTCAGCTAATGTGGCACACCTGGGCACTTTGGGCTGTGGCAGGTACAAAGTGACTATGTACTTTGGCTCTCTCTCTGGAACTGGACGACTGGTTGCTGGTTTGGGTTTGACTAAGACTTTACCACATCACCACATCCTACACTACATGTTCCCGCATCCATCCGCTGCCTTTGAAACTATCTTTTATTAACTATCTTTTATTGACAGATGTTTTATTCTAATAAATTATTTAATCTACTGAAGTGTGTGTGGACTCCCATTCTTTTTTACGTTTACAGAGCCAGTTTGGGACTCAAGTCGGGGCTCGTCCAATTGGTCAGTATGTGACAAAGTGGGTTAATTTGATTAAGCTGACTGTAAAATGTAGTTGTCTGGGATGTTAAAAGAACCACTAAGTTTGGATTTCCATTTGGTTTGGTAGCTCGCCAGGTTAGAGTAGTCGATTACTGGATTGGATGCAGTTGGAGGCTGTTTGAAAGAAGGCTAGCGTTTGGCAGTGTCACTATTGTTGAAAGCTTGACTAGAGGTGAGTTGTTGCTATTTCTGGTGCCTCTTGATTGTGGGCTGTTTCCCACTTGTTTTTGGGACAGGGTGCACACACTGGTTGCAACTTTGGTTTAGCTGGCATTGTTAGGGACAGCTTAATTTGGCTTACCCTTTACACAACAACATATACTACATGTTCCCTCATCCTTCCACTGCCTTTGAAACTAATCTTGCTGACCAACCCTTCACTGACACTTCAATTTCAATTTAAGACATTATTTAATCTACTCAAACGTGCGTGGAGCTTTTCCTGACACATCAGCTATAACATGCATAGGTGGTATGTAGGCTGTTCTATATACAGTACTGTAATATATTAATGTCCTGAGGCTTGGGCCACAAACATATGTGTTTAAATGCACAGCAAAGTTTTTGCAGCTATATAATTTCCAAGAGATCTGGATGACATTATGACAATTATGACTGTTTTTACCTTTAAAAGCATGTTTAGTTCCTTTTTAGTATTTTGCAGTGGCTTCACAAATCTTAATTGACAGCTGCCATTTCATTGTTTTGAGAACAAGTTAAACATGAAACAAAAACTTATTTGTGATGGACTCTTCTCAGGATCAAGTGTTTCAGGCTCATGGCTACATCCTTCTTGATATTGGCATGATTAGTTGGTTTATCTTTATCTCCCGTGTAGAGTTACAACAACCTTGAATCAACTATTGGACGGGGATTTAACTCAGCACTAGGGGATTAAGCAATCTTGCCTGGAAAGCATTATTTACATTGAAAGGCACACCCTCTGTCCATGTTTTAGAACCCTTAATAAATCCCATATTATGTACACAAGTTATTTTCTGAACATTTACTTTGCATGATCTTTTAGCACTGTTCCAAAATGTAGGCCAACATAATATTTGTCTTTAATTGTTATGTTTGATAAGGCACTGACAAGTTTATTAAGGCCAAGTTTTCCGTCAGCAAAAATAATTCATTAATTTTGTTAACTACTTAACTCTCTGCACTTGCAGAAAGCTTTTGATAAATTTCTTGCATTAACAAGAGATATCTACGACCTCAACACTGGATTTGTAATATTAAATGAACCACTGAAAACTATCAAGCCAAATGTTATTTCCATGCTTTTACATTTTTCCCCTCATATTTGAAATACTGCATAAGATATTGAGAACGGATAGGCTTTCTACTATCTCTAAACCAATATTTTAACTGATCTGTAATTTACATTTGATTGTGTTTGTTAGGCTCTGAGAACTTACTTTAACCTTCATTACTTTACACACCCGTTATTAAATCACACTCCCATATAGGTGGTTACAAGCATGCTGTCATTGCACCAGTCTTGACCAATAAATACTGCTCTTAGTGTTTCAAGACAAATTAGCAGGACAACTACAGTTTACAATTTGAAAAAAATGGTGTATTCTGAACTGTCCAAATACAGAGACAGACTTCTATCATTACTCCATTTTGTATCTGTCACCTGAGGAATTCCACTGTGCAAGAAGTGTGTAAAAAGCTGCACCAGGAAGACAATACATTGCACCATGGACAAAAAAACAACATTTACACACTATATATTAAGATCATATTAAAACCCATTGTCTCTTGTCTCACGTTTTAGCATTAGCTATCAGCGTGCAAAACACTGAAGTATCACGTATGCTTTAAAACCTTGTTTATTTTACAATAGAAACAATTGTAAAATACTATTCAAATAGATTATTTGAACTTACTACCTGAATGACAACAAAGCTAAGTAAAGAAGTGAAGTAAATACCACATGCAATGAGACAACACATCAAAGTCACAATTTAAAAGTCTCTCCACGGTTAGAAGTTTTATAATGTCCCAATGATGTACCTATTCAATATATCTGGGAAAGTATAAATATTCTAGGGGCATTTGTAACTATGAATGTGTTAATTATGTTTTCAGGAGATATTAGACCGTAAGCACTCCTCAGTGTCACCTGTCTCTTTGTTTGGGTAAAGTCCTAAGAAGGAGTGGTTCGGCTCTGAGTTTCTGGCCTGACCAGTCATATCTTCGTGAATGGATATGGGTCATCCTTCGTATCTGCCCTTGGGTGTACCTGATTTGCGTATCAGGAGCAGCACATTAGAGGGGGAAATCCTGTCCTGGTTTGGTTCATTCATCCTGGGTTAGAACCATCATTATTCTGTGGAGAGCTTAAGTAGCACTCTTTGGTTTCACCTGTCTGGTTATAGTTATTGATTTCAACTGTCTTTGTTATGGTATTTGTATCCTGCATGCTGTTTGTTTTTTATAATGACCCAGGGCAAACCCTTGCCAGTCCTTCCTTCCCAGAAGTTATTCCCGAGTTCCCACCCCTCCCAGGGGGAGAACTTCCGGAACGTGCATCTAAAGGTTTCCGTCTGAGTCACAGGACACCCCTCAGTCCAAATCAGGCTGAGCTTCAGATCCCGGCCACTGCAGGACGAGAGCCCTGGTCACAACTTTGGCTTTGAGTTTCCAACCTTTCAGTCCCGTCTCTTTACCACATGTGACAGAATCAGAGTGTTATCTATTGCAAAGAGTAACATTTTAAAGGGGACCTATTATGCTTTTTGGGTTTTCCCTTTCCTTTTGTATGTTATATAGCTTTTTGTGCATGTAAAAGGTCTGAAAAGGTACAACGCCCACAGTCCACGCCAAAGGGAGCTACTCTCTCTCACAGAAAACACTGCTCCTGAACTGCCTGAAACGCCTCGTTTGTAGTCCAGCGTTTTCTTCCGTAACTTATCTACATCACTAAGTCACACATTTGAATAATGTTTGGCACGCCCTCAACCAGAGCCAGTCAGAGCGGAGGCCGGGTGGTTTCATCATTCGTGAAAACGCTGTTTTGGTAAGCGCGAAGGCAAATTCCCTTTGTTTGGCCAGCTGACCAATCAGAGCAAACTGGGCTCGTCGGGAGTGAGGGGCTTTAAAGAGACAGGAGCTAAAACAGAGCGTTTCAGACAGAGGGTGAATGGAGGTGCTGCAGATCCAGGCAGTTTGGTTAAAATAAATTGTTTATTGAACATTAAAACGCATAAACCTATTCTAGTAGAACTCCTAAATAAAGGTATGAACCTGAAAATTTGCATAATATCGCTCCTTTAATTAAAACAAAGTATTTCAGTTATTTTTCAGCAAATAAATGCAGCACTAAATGTTTTCTTGCATTTTAAGTAGCATAGAATAATTAATAAATGCCATCTTAATTTCATGGCAGCATATATCGTTTTATTTTTTTTTTCATCCTGCAATTTTATAAATGTTCTGATGCAAAATTCCTATTTCTGACCAATTCAACTTAAATTATTCGGTCAAAAAATTTTACATTGTTGCACTCATAACTTTAAAAATAAATAAGCATTCGCCCACTGTGGCATTTCAAGATTTATAACCAAAATTAAATACTATATAGACCTCACACGTTGTGAAATTTGGTTATTGTTTTAAATGTAGTCATTAGAAGTTATACAACATTTGCATATGTTATGCTGTGTGAAGCGTACCCCATTAGACTCAATAACCAGTTGCGCAATTATTAGCAGCAATTATTAAAACCAAATGCCTCGTTCAGTTACTTATAACTCTCTGACAACCACAGGAAATTAAAGCTTACTCTTCCACCAAGATTTACTTAAACCAGTGGTCTGAACTAGTTGCCCTTTAAATTAGATTGAAATTGTCACCACACAGGCTGTACAGTCATATGAGTGCCACAGCCCAAATACTACATGTGGCAAGATGGGCTTGTAGAACTTGCCTGCTAACAACTTCAATGGTGAGGGCCATCAGTTGAAGCAGCTCTGCCCGAAGGAGTCATCTATTAATTTTTTTCTGCTAATAATGGTATAACTAGGGTTGAGTCTAATGGAAGCTATTACTAAATCTAAAAGGGGCAATTACATTTTCATTACACAATAGCTTTTAAAATGTGATGATGCTAAAATGGCATTAAATCAGGTTTAATGCACACACAAACAATAAACTATACCAATATTCAGGTGTTGGGAGGTTTATCTGCAGGCTGAAGGAAAACATTTTTTGTTAGATATGAATCAATATTGAAAGAACGTTATACCATATTCTGTTAGTATTTCATATCATTGTCAGCGGTGGATTTGAGATTCCAACTAATGTCAATATTAATTTTATTTGCACAGTTGGGCACTGCCTTAGTTTGTTTTTGGGTGAATGTGGTAATTGGTTCATCAGATGACAACTCCCACCTATTTGCTTCTGATAGGTCGATGTCATAAGTTCCAAAGGGTATTTAAGCCTGTGATTCCTAACAATTGAGAACCCTCTCTACAGGTGAGTCTTTGATCTATGGAGCAGTAGTGCAGTAGTGCTGTTTGTAATTAAAGTAATCCTTGTTTTGCATATGTATATATATATATATATATTTCCATGATTACTGAAATCCATTTTTGATCATGTTTTCTGTATGTCTATGTTTTTAGACATGGGGACCAATTTATTGCTTTGGAGTTTTGTGGCTCTACTTGGCTGCGGTAAGATTTTTATAAAAAAATGTTTATTCTCAAGTAATATTATTTTAGAGCTGTATTATCACATTGTGCATGGCATTCTCCATTTATCATTAAAAAGTTATGTTTTGATTACCTCCAGAATGTTTTTAATTGGCACTCTAGGGAATTCCATATAACCTTCCCATTTGAATCACATTTTTACGGCATCTTTCACCTTAAGAAAATATAGTACAATAAAATCTTTTTAATGAATCACACAGTAAGCATTTGTTGAAATATTTACAATACAGTTTTAATTTAAGTCAACTGAAACACCCTCATTTAATCACATACTTCTAAACATTGGTCTCTTTTAAAGTCCTTGTGTCCCATATTCCATTTGTCTGGGGCATTCAAACTACAAGCTAATTTCTCAAGTTCTGTATTAATCTTTTGGCTTTCCCATGTGAAGTCCTTGTGAGCTTGTCCTATGACTGATCAAACTGCTTTGAAGGGATGTTTTTTTTAAAGGCTCAACTTGCTCAACAATGCATTCTAAACAAAACAGTCTCTTTTCTTCTTTCCTATCACTGATGAGGAGACCATTCCACTTTCTTTAAAGTTGGGCTCCAGACTAACATTCTGCACTGGTGGCAGTGTTGTCACTTAGTGTTTCATTTAGTAGCACAAACTGGTGGTGGCAGCTTTTTTTTTTTTTAGGTAGGTATTATATATGAAATCAACTAAATAACAGTGGTAATAAAGTGCAACAATTAATTTGTTTAACATAACATACTAATCAACTACAAATATGACTAGTATAATAATAAAAAAAATGAAACTAACAAAAATCAAGTGGTAGCACTGCCACCAATTGTTTTGGTGACAGTCTGGAGCCCTGGTAAAGTCATGAATTGTAAAGCTATTACAAGTAAAAAAAAATGGAAGAGCATTTTGGGAAACTGAATGTGACTTCAGAATTGATGGGGATGCATGCATATACAAAATATCACCACAATCCTGTAGTAATACTACAGGACACTCCTATAACAATACTTTTCAAGACAGAAGCATAACCTTATCCCATAGTGCTCCACGTCTGATCCTTCCCTGGAGTTAAAGCTGATTCGGACAATTTTTACTGGTCGGTGAATGTTACACTTCATCTATCAACTCAACAATGTGTACACAACAAAACTCCATTTAAGGAGCCAATTATGTCTTGCAAACTTTTTTTTAGTAATTGCTGTGGAAATTATCAATTATATACAGCATATTAAAGCCTTTCAAAAGTTGGACTCTAAACTAAAATGTTTTTATGCAGCTATTATTTAACCTTTCGTTTTTGATCCTGAACAGCTTGTTTTCTGAGTGCACTTGCTTTCCCTCTGAGTGGCCTTTAGTATAGCCTAGTGATGGCTCAATGAATCATGTTGCCAACCCCATCACTTAAGAGCTGTGCAGTTCTGCTGAGGTGCATGGAACGTTAAAAGGGTAGATATGAGTGTGCAGCATCTCCTGGATGACCATCTAAACAAAGATTTGCTTTTGTGAAAAATGGCTCTTCATTGCACTGGAACTATTCTATTCTGGCTGTAGAAACAGTCATTTCATCTAAAGCCTATGGGACGTGAGGGGCCAGGAATGTGTTCCCCCTGAGACAATAGGCAAATATATGGAAGATAAGACATCAATTGTATTGTCTGTATACGTGTGCTTTTGAATAGCAGTGTTCTAAGGTTCTTTCATGATTTAAAAAGTAGAACTAATCCATCTGTTATCTTTCAGACATTCATCACTTTAAAAGTCTCACAGGGATTTTTGTTCGAGGAGAATACACGTTGCTAATTTTATTTTGAAATGGTACTGTTTGATACAAGGAATCTCTAGTGTCAAGATTTGAATTGCGGTCCTGTAAATGCCTGTAGTTTTTTTGACAGTTATTTTTTATGCTCTTAAAAAGTATTTGACTAGGTTTCCTCCTTATGAATGTTATAGAATGGTGTATACAATTTGAAGATACCTGCCTACAAGGTGGTAGCTAAGATATTCTATGTTTGACTTCATGGGGTTTTAAAATATGTTCTGTGTCCTTTCTTTTCAGGTTTTTCTTATGATAAGTGGGCAGGGAAGGAGTTTGCCCTGACCTTTATGGAGAACTATCAGGCGAACTATGGCAACCCACGGTTTCAGGTCACGGTTGTTGCTCTAGATGCTGATAGCAAGGTGACTGTGAAGGTGGCCACTCTAAACTTTGTGAAGGAACAGATGCTGAAGGCTGGAGAGGGGATTACCGTCACCCTCCCTCTCGGTGTTGAGATGTATGGCAGCCGCAGGTCTCTCAACACTGTTCTGATTGAGGCCTCAGCAGATGTGACCGTGTCTTCCTTCAACTCTAAGGACCTCTCTGCAGACACCTCCGTGATCTATCCTGTCACCGCGTGGGGCACTGAGTACTACATCTTCACACCCAATGGCTCACCTTTAGGCTCCTCCAAAGAGTTTGCCCTGACCAATGGGAAGGAGAAGAACAGGGTGGAGATCTTCCTCCGAGGTCCCGTTCTGTTTGACTTTCAGTGGACCTTGGCAGGTGGCCGCTTCGTGATGGACCTCCAGCCCTATGAGAGTATCCAGCTCCAGAGTTTGTTTGACCTGTCTGGCTCCAGAGTGTCATCACAGCAGCCCATAGCTGTCATTTCTGGCCACACCTGCACCTGGAAGTTTTCGAAGTGCAATCACGTTTACGAGCAACTTCTACCCGTGAAAAGCTGGGGCACCAACTTCATGTTGCCTCCCGTAGTCTATCAGAAGACCTATGACAGTGTTTTCATCCAGGCTTCCCAGCAAACGCAAGTTGTTGTGCAAAATGGCAACAGTGTGGACACGCTGAAGCTGACTGGGGGTCAGTCATTAGAGGTCACTCTTCAACAGCCCAACACCCTTTACCTTCAGGCTGATCATGGCATCCAAGTCCTCCTGCTTTTCAACGGAGTCCAGTTGAGCTTTGGTAATTGGTACGACCCTTTCCTGATGACTGTACTGCCCACCGACCGCTTCTGCTCTTCCTACTCCCTGAAGGGCCAGAATGGCTTCATCAACGATGCCCTCCTAGTGGTGAAGTCTAGTGATACAGCTGGACTGCGCTTTGACGGCAACCCTATGCCCAGCACAGTGAAGTGGGCAAAGGTGACAGGAACAGAGTTCTCCTGGGCAGATATGTCCTACCTAGAGCCTGACAAAATACACACGGTGTCCCACCCAAGCTCCTCCTTTGGTCTCTACAGTATAGGGGTTGGCCAGATGAATGGATATGGTGCCCCAGCACTATGCACAAACCCAGGTAAGGAATAGAACAGAATAAAGTATTTGTCTTTGAGACAATCAATCATATTTGTTTATCAATCGAATTGCTAAGTGAATCCGACTGCACTTACACTAAGAGATGGGATGTCATTGACTTGGGTGTTCTGTGGTAAAACTATGTCCCAAAGATGGATTACTAAAAGCGCATCTTAGATACGTCGCCCTGTGCGTACTTACCGTGTTTCATGGGCTGTATAAACATGGATAAGCTGGTGAAAAATATTACTTTATTACTAAGGTTGGAATTTAAATTAATATAAGTCACAAGTGAAATTAAGTTGTCACAATGCGAATGGTTGCTCACCTCACCCCCATGTCTACTCCAATTTATCGTCATGTATGGCAGTTAATATGATTGACATAATAGACCGTTCCTACTTGACGTCAACAAACGATCAATGAAATCGACGGATACAAAATAACATACTCCACTCCCCGTTCGGGAGTAAGGATCTATTCCCGCAGTTTCTCATTGTGGCGTTCTTTTTCTGCTCCGCCTCCGGACACATTTTTCACTGACTTTGCCATGTTACAGTTAGCTTCGGCGACCTTAGCTAGAGAGACGTTGGTCGTCCAACATGGCGGTGGGATAATAATTATGACGTAGGATCGGAGGGGTCTATTGTTTAATGTATGTATTACATATTAGGAATACAAATCTACTACAGTACTCATCCATCATAAGTTTCAAACATATTAGCAAGTTGGGGCACAGAAAATGGGAATGGGAAAATGCTTTAAACAACTAATATCTACAGCCCTTGTCTGTCATAGAGAGAGTTTTTTGAATGGCCAAATGTTTCATTGCTTTAGATGTTGCTGCCACAAGGATTTGTCGGCGGCATTATCCTTTCGTAAAGGATGGTCTAGTATGCTAAAGTACATGAGATGGGAGGAATTGAAACGACTTTGCTTAACAGCTGTTCGAATTATCTAAATGCTATTATGGCTGTGACCTAAATACTTCCAGCTTCACTCAGGAACGTTCAGAACCAAACATGTCAATTTGACCGTAACCCTTTCTATTTTACAAATTTGGTTTTATCGCTAATGACATTGTCATTGAAAATGCAGATACGTTTTTTTCATAATGTTATTGAGAGTTATTTTCCTTATCAGTCATTGAGTTTGTTTAAATTTCAATGTTGATATGCTGTCACTTTAAATGTGGGATCCATTCCACTTTTATTA
Source organism: Galaxias olidus (assembly GCA_026901105.3). Classification (NCBI taxonomy): domain Eukaryota; kingdom Metazoa; phylum Chordata; class Actinopteri; order Galaxiiformes; family Galaxiidae; genus Galaxias; species Galaxias olidus. Next base: position 23,454 of record JAPMUY010004999.1, on the reverse strand, counting down.
GTATGTCATGAGTGCTCCCAGATATTACAGACCAAATCGTTTTTACAGGCACAGGGCAGGCGTGTGACATCATTGGAGGAGTCTCCACCTGTGTTAAGCCCTCGACGGGTGTGTGCTGGGCCAGCGGGGATCCCCACTACCACACCTTTGATGGGAGAAACTTTGACTTCATGGGTACCTGCACGTATGTGATGTCCAAGAACTGTGCCGCCAGTGACAGCCTGCCGGCCTTTGAAGTCCAGACCCGGAACGAGAACAGAGGCAGCCTCCGGGTGTCATATGTGGGCTTGGTAACAGTAAAGGTGTATGACCTCACCATTACAGCTGTTCGCTCAGAGATTGGTCGTGTGAGGGTAAGGAAAGCTATTTTTAATGCGGAAGTCTTATTATACATTTTATTTACTTTAGTTGATAGGACAGAAATGTAAATTGCAGCACAGCTGTCTGTGATAATGCATGTTAATTGTAATGACAAACGGAAAACGCATATTCTCTCAATGATATAATTCTGAATATTGTACTTGAATCCCCTCCTTTAATCTACTCTACAGATTGGCAACAGTATGTGGTGTCTGCCTGTGGTCCTCAATGCGGGCAAGGTGCTTCTGACCCAGAGTGGGCGCTATGTGCTCATCCAGACAGACTTTGGCCTGACAGTGCAGTATGACTGGCAGCACCACGTAGTGGTCACTCTGTCTTCCAGTTATGCTGGTAAAGCCTGTGGGCTCTGTGGCAACTTCAATGGCAACCCCAACGATGACTTCTCTACTCCTGCCGGTGCACAGGCTGGCAGCTCGCTGGCGTTCGGCACCAGCTGGAAGGTTCCAGGCCTAGTGAAGGATGCTAAGTGCATAGATGAGTGTGTGGGTGGGTGCGATCGCTGTGATGGTGGTCTGCTGTCCCTCTGGGGGGGACAAACATTCTGTGGCCTTCTCACCCTGGTGGTTGCCGGTCCATTCGCAAAGTGTCACGCCTCAGTTGATCCCAGCACCTACTTTGAGAATTGTAAATATGATGTGTGCATGGGAGGTGGTCTCAAAGAATTGCTTTGCAGGGCCCTGGAGGCCTATAGTGATGCCTGTCAGAGGGCCAACATCCAGGTCCTGGACTGGAGGGCAATTGCGCAATGCCGTGAGTAATGTATTTGAAATATAATATTGTAATTTTGCCATGAACTGACTAAAGCCTGTATAATACAAAAATGACATTTATTTCAATTAAAGCAGTCTTTTCTTTTTGCTTGGTTCGTTCTCCCTTTAGCTGCAAAATGTCCAGCCAACAGTCACTATGAGCTGTGTGGAAGTGCGTGCCCCGCCACGTGCTCTGAACCCGCTGCCCCCACCAAATGCAAACTTCCCTGCATGGAGACCTGCACTTGCAACCCGGGCTTTGTCCTGAGTGGTGGCCAGTGTGTGCCCGCCGCCCAGTGTGGCTGCACCTACCAGGGCTACAGCATTCCCGCCGGGCAGTCCTTCTGGGCAGACCAGGTCTGCCGTAGCCGCTGCCTCTGTAATGCAGCCGGGCGCGTGGAATGCAAGGACAGTGGCTGTGGGACAGGGCAAGCCTGCCAGGTGGTGGATGGCATCAGGGACTGCTTTCCGGTCTCATACAGCACCTGCCGAGCCACGGGGGATCCCCACTATTTGACCTTTGACCAGAAGAAGTATGATTTCCAGGGGACCTGTGTGTACCAGATGGCTGCCCTTTGCTCCAAGAACCCCGATCTTGTGCCCTTTGAAGTGAGGGTGCAGAATAACAACCGGGGGAACAAGGTGGTCGCCTTCACAAAGCTGGTGGAGGTCAAAGTTTACTCCTTAAGCGTCATCATCAGTCAACAGACCCAAGGGCTGATTATGGTAAGGGTCTGCCTCTGGACAATCTACATAGAATCTTGTAATTCAGACACCGTCTCGATGACAATTGTGCACCAATATGGGCCAATATTCCAACTGCATTTTATGCCATGCTCTTTCAGGTGAACGGTGAGCTGGTCAACCTGCCTGTATCGCTGAGTGATGGCCAGTTGTCCGTCTACAAGAGTGGGTGGACCGCTGTGGTGACCACCACCTTTGGCCTGAAGGTGACTTTTGACTGGAAAAGCGCTGTGTTCGTCACCCTGCCCAGCACCTACATGGGTTCTGTCTGTGGCCTGTGCGGCAACTACAACGGCCAGGCCCAAGACGACCTTATCCCCAAGGATGGTAGCAAACCCGTCCTGCCATTGGACTTTGGTACAAGCTGGCGCGTGGAGGAGATCCCAGGCTGTGTCAACGGCTGTAAGGGCACCTGCCCTGATTGTGACGTCACCCAAAAGAGGCAGTACGAGACCAATGAGTTCTGTGGCCTACTGAGGGATGCCGCCGGACCGTTCAGGGAGTGCTATGCTAAGGTCGACCCAGGGGCCTACTTCGATGACTGTGTGTTTGACGTGTGTCTGTATAAGGGCAAGAAAGAGATCGTCTGTCAGGCTGTCACATCCTACATGTCTGCCTGCCAAGCAATGGGAGCCAACGTTTATAGCTGGAGGACACCGCAGTACTGCGGTAAGAGCTACATTTACTATAATAACCTGATGACTATCTGGTTGGTATATGTATAAAATGATGCTCATGCAAGCTAAGCAAAGTATGGCCTTTCTGTTGACAGAGGTGAAGTGTTCTGCCAACAGCCATTATGAAGTGTGTGGCTCTGGCTGTCCTGCCACCTGCCAGAGCCTGTCCTCAGCTCAAACGTGCCAGTCCCTGTGCAAGGAGGGGTGCTCCTGTGATGAGGGATACATCCTTAGTGGGGACACCTGCGTCCCCATCGCCCAGTGCGGCTGTCTCTTTGGCGACCGCTACTACCTGAGCGGCCAAGTGTTTTATCCAAATGGGAAATGCGAGCAAGTGTGCACATGCACAAAAAGTGGACTGGTAGGCTCTAATTGACTTTTGCTAATAAGATATACAGTGTATTAAGTGTAAACAATGTTATCAATTTTCCAAATATGGTGAACTAAAAAAATTCAAAAGCTGTCTTTTTTTGTCACAGGTGGAATGTAAGGCGTTCTCTTGCGGACCAAATGAGAAGTGTGAAATATCAAACGGTGTTCAGAAATGCAACCCTGTCGGTACTGGTGTGTGCAATGCCGCCGGTGATCCCCACTACCTGACTTTTGATGGGCGGCCATTTGACTTCCAGGGTACGTGTACCTACACCTTGGCAAAGGCATGCGGGCTGGAGGGCACCAGTCTCGTGGTCTTCTCAGTGCAGGTGGAGAACGAGCCTTGGATACATAACAAGAAGGTGTCTGTCACCAGGCTAGTTGCGCTGGAGGTCTACGGCATCACTCTAATCCTGAGGAACGGCGTGTTTGGAGTCCTGGTGAGTTCATCTTTACTCTCATACGTTAAGAGTACTAACCTTTTATTGACAAGTTTATCAACATCACCGTGTACATGTTTTATGAAACATATTATGACTACTACATTTTGTACAGCTTGCCTTCATGGAATATATCTAAGCTCAGTTGATGGCATCTTTCAAATGTATGACGTGTCCTTTCCTTCAGGTAAACGGGGTGTTCAACAACCTCCCGGTGAGTCTGAACAACGGGGCTGTAAAGGTATACAAGCAGGGCCTCCAATACGTCATGAGCACTGACTTTGGCCTGCTCCTCACCTACGACCTGGTGTACCACGTCTCTGTCACTGTGCCCGGAAACTACCGCGGCAAGACCTGCGGCCTTTGTGGCAACTTCAACGGGGACCTCAAGGACGACTTCCGCTTGCCCAGCCAGCAGGTCACCGACAAAATCGCTGTCTTTGGTGAATCGTGGAAGGTTGCCATCCCAGGAGTTGTGTGCGACAATGGTTGTGAGGGGAACAACTGCCCAGCCTGCCTGCCCGCTCAACGGGCAGTATTCGAGAAGCCTACTCACTGTGGCATTGTTAGATTGCCCACGGGCCCATTCGCCACCTGCCAAAGTAAACTGGACCCAATGCCGTACTTCAACAACTGCATATTTGATGTGTGTGTCTCCCAAGGCGACGAGAAAATTTTGTGTGACAGTATAGCGGCCTACGCACTCAACTGTCACATGGCAGGAGTCGACATCAAGAATTGGAGGACACTCTCTTTCTGTCGTAAGTGACCGGTCCGCCACAATTGCCCTGTATGAAGTGCACGAATGTAAGCCTACTGCTGCCATCGGTTTGTGCCTTCTTGACCCTTGCCCCATCCCTCTTTTCTCCAGCATTGACGTGTCCAGCCAACAGCCACTATGAAGTGTGTGCCGATGACTGCTTCTCAGCCTGCCCAGGGCTTTCATCAATAGTTCAGTGCTCCACAACCTGCAATGAAGGCTGTGAGTGTGATGCCGGCTTTTTCTTCGATGGGCAGAACTGTGTTAAGGAGGAACAGTGTGGATGTTACGGAAATGGACATACATACATGGTACATGCTTGGATTATTTGCTTGGATTTTGAGCCTTAAACATTTTCTATTGAATAGCATACAATGAGCCTGTAATGTATGTGTTGAATTTGTGTGTGTCCCAAGCCTGGAGAGGTGGTGTATGAAGGAGACTGTGACAAGAAGTGTTCCTGCAGCACTAACGGCCTGGTTTGTGAAGCCTACACCTGCCCCAAGGACACAAAATGTCAGGTTAAGAATGGAGTCAAGGCTTGCTACAACACAGGCAAGGCCCAAGCACACTGTAATGCAAATCAGATTGCAAGTTCAATTAATACCTTCTATGTTTTAGATAAATTTAAATGATCTGGCTTATTGCTCACGTTCCCCTTTACTGTACATAGATCCATGTAAAGATGCCAAATGCCGTGTAAAGGAGACGTGCAGTGTGACCAAGGACAAGGCTGTGTGTGTTCCCCAATACACGGGAACCTGCTGGGCCTGGGGAGACCCCACTACCACACCTTTGACGGCTACAACTATGACTTCCAGGGAACTTGCAAATATACCATCTCAAAGACTTCTGGTAACCTGGACGGCCTGGTTCCCTTCTCTGTGTCAGAGAAGAATGAGAACCGGGGCAACACTGCTGTCTCCTATGTCAGGGAAGTGGAAGTGACAGTGTATGACTTCACCATCAGTATAGTCAAGCAACAAATAGGCACAGTTACGGTAAGGGTCTAATCTCTTGCTATGGTATCAACCTGGCTGCTTAACCTCTCATTGATTTATTTACATCCTGTCTATCCTCAGGTCAACGGGGAGCTGAGGAACCTGCCAGTGCGTCTAGGCGAAGGTCAAGTGACTCTAACCCAATACGGCGCGGCGCCTCGTGGAGACTGACTTTGGTCTGCGTGTCTCCTACGATTGGAACTGGCTCGTCCTCATCCAGCTGCCCAGCACTTACTACGGCCTCGTCGCTGGTCTGTGTGGAAACTTCAACGGCAACGTCGGTGATGAGCTGCAGGACGCTGCTGGCACAGTGGTCTCCTCTGTAATATTGTGGGGCAAGGCATGGAGGGTTCCTGGCCAGGCAGGGGACTGTGCAGACACGTGTGAGAACTGCCCCGTGTGTGACTCCAACCATCGTAAGCCGTACCAGTCCAACGAGCTGTGTGGGGCACTGACAGACAAGAGCGCGGGGCTGTTCCAGACATGTCAGGCTAAGGTTGACCCCCAGGCCTTCTTTGACAGCTGTGTGTATGACATGTGCATGAATAAAGGCGACAGGAAGTTGCTGTGTCAGGCTCTGGCCTCCTACAGTGAGCGGTGTCGAGACCAGGGTATCGTGGTCCAGAAATGGAGGCAAAAGTATGGCTGTCGTAAGTAACTGCTCCCTAATCCTGTTTGTCAGTTAGTCAATGTTTTGAACCCAGTTCACCTTGCTCCTTTATGCTTCCACAGCTCTGAGCTGCCAGCCAAATAGCCACTATGAAGATTGTGCCAGTCCTTGTCAGCCATTTTGCCCCTTCCCTGACCAGCCTGCTGTCTGCACTCTCAAGTGTGTAGAGAGCTGCGTATGTGATAAGGGCTACGTTCTCAGTGCTGGGGTGTGTGTCCCAGCAAATACTTGCGGCTGCTCCTACCAGGGCCGCTACTACACAGCTGGTCAGCGCTTCTGGACCAGCCAGGATTGCAACCGGCTCTGCGAGTGTGACACCACTTTGGGTATCGTGACCTGCCGGGAGGCATCCTGCTCGGCCAGTGAGAAGTGCAGCCTGGTGGACGGAGAGCCCACCTGCCAACCCGTCAGTTTTTCCTCTTGCACAGCCTCTGGTGACCCACACTACAGCACCTTTGATGGCCGCAGGTTTGACTTCCAGGGGACCTGTGAGTATCTGTTGGTGTCGCTGATCTCTCAGAAGCCTGGCTTACAGCCATTCCGAGTGACTGTCCAGAACGACCACCGTGGAAACAACGCTGTGTCCTTCACCAAGACGGTGACACTGTCAATCTACAATGTCTCCATTACACTCAGCAGGAACTATCCCTTCAAAGTATTGGTGAGCTTCTCGACAAGGAAAGGAGGGTAGTCCTAAGACTATGCAATGACTAATGATTTTTACAAAAGAATACAGGGTTGAAAGATGGTGGCTATAGTAAGAGAGAGTTCTGAGAAAGGCACTAAGACAAAACGCTTTACAAATTGGTCGCCAATTAGTACACAAAGAACATATATATATATATATGACTCAACAATCAGTCTGGGTGATAGCATGGCAGCTAATCATTCCCAGACTTGCTCAGTCAACATATTGCAATTAACTTTGCACACACACCCCTCTACTCCAGTTCTATTGGTAGTGCCTTGGTCAGGGCAATGATAGGAGTATTAACCGTGGCAAGTTTTTTTATTGTGGGAGGAAACCGGAACACCCTTTGGAAACCCACACAAACACAAGGAGAACATGCAAACTCCAAACAGAGGAGTTATGTGCCACTCAGCTTGGGTGAGGCAACAGTGCTAACCACTGAGCCACTGTGCTGCCCAAGAAATCCAGGAACAAAATAAATAGGCAGGGTCTCATTTGAATAGCATTCCTCATGTTAATTCCTCCATGTTGCTCTTCTCAGCTATATTTAATTAGTTCAATCTTAATTGAATTTGCAATCCAGGCAGATCAAACTGAGTACTAGAATGGATTAGTAAACACTGGGCAATCATATCCTATCTCTTTAAATTCTCCCTCTTTCTATGCTCTGCAGCTCCTTGGACAGCTTTCATCTCTGCCACTGAACTATAATGGTCAGTTGAGCGCATCCCTCAGTGGTCGGTCGGTGGTACTAGAGACGGCTGCTGGGATCACAGTGACCTTTGACTGGCAGAGTGTTGTGAGGGTCACCCTGCCCAGCACCTACCAAGGCTCTGTGGGCGGCCTGTGTGGAAACTACAACGGCAACCCCCAGGATGACCTGACCATGCGGGACGGCAATGTTGCCTCTGATGCCACCAAGCTTGGGGATAGCTGGCTTGTGGCCCTCGTGCCAGGTTGTGTATCAGGCTGCCAGGGTGCGGCGTGCCAGGGCTGCTCAGAATCCCAGAGGCAGGTGTACATGCGAACGGCCTACTGCGGCCTCATCGCAGACAAGGCAGGGCCCTTCAAGGAGTGTCAAGGCCGCCTGGATCCTGCACCCTTCCTGGAGAACTGTGTGTATGACGCCTGTCAATACCAAGGCCACCAGGGCACTGTGTGTGACGCTGTGGCCGCCTACGTGTCTGCCTGTCAGGGCCTGGGCGTCAATATCCCCGCCTGGAGGTCTCTGGCTTTCTGCCGTGAGTCTCGAGTCTTCACAATATATTTAAGTTTTAGACATTACTCTTATCGATAATATTTCATGCCAAACCTGACCATGACTTGTCTAACTCAAATTGCTCCTTTTTTGTAATTTCCATCGCTGGTATCGATGACAGCTATGGCGTGTCCAACCAACAGCCACTACGGCCTTTGTGTTCCCGGCTGTCCCAGCACGTGCGCTGGCTTCTCCCCAGTCACCACCTGCAAACGGCCGTGTGCCGAGGGCTGCGATTGTGACGACGGCTTCGTGTGGAGCGGGTCGGCCTGTGCACCCGTGGCTGACTGCGGCTGCTCCTACGGAGGGCGCTACTACAAGCAGGGAGAAGTCTTCTATCCCGATGCCATGTGTCTGCAGCAGTGCAGTTGTGGGCTTAATGGAGCTGTGTCTTGCCAGCAGGCCAAATGCGGTCCAGGAGAGACCTGTAAGGTGGTGAACGGAGTGCAGGGGTGCCTTCCCGAGGGCCAAGCAAAGTGTGTGGCCTCTGGTGACCCTCATTACATAACCTTTGATGGACGCAGGTTTGACTTCCAGGGCAACTGTGTCTACACGCTGGCCAAGGTGGTTAACAACGACAAAGACCAGCTGACCTCCTTTACTGTGACCCAGGCCAATGAGAAGTATGGCAATGGAAAAGTGTCTGTGACCAAGACGGTGACTGTAGCAGTCTTTGGTTTTGTTGTCCGCATTGAGCAGGGCATGGCGTGGAGAGTCCTTGTGAGTATGTCGTCAAGTAGAACAGAATTGAAGAATGTAGACCGTTTGTATTTTCACACTTTCCCTGGTTCCTCTGGCTTTCAGGTGAATGGCGAGTCAATGAACCTCCCCCTGTTATTGAACGGAGGCCGTATTGCAGTCAACCAGCAGGGCAAGAGCATCGTCCTGCAGACCGACTTTGGCCTGCGAGTGCTCTATGACACGGCCTACTATGTGGAGGTGATCGTACCCTCCACTTACCAGGACAAGGTGCGTGGCCTCTGTGGCAACTACAACAAAAATACCGCCGATGACTTCATGCTGCCCACAGGCCAGTTGACAACCAAAGAGGAGGACTTTGGAAAGGCCTGGGTGGTAGACCAGCCTGGCTCTGTGTGTGGGGGTTGTGGGGGCCAGTGTCCTGTGTGTGGCTCAGACAAAGCTGCAGTGTATAGCAAACCGGACTCCTGTGGCATCATGGCTGCTGCCCAAGGGCTCTTTGATGCCTGCAAAAGTGTTGTGAATCCAAACCCCTACGTGGACCACTGTGTGTATGACGTCTGTGCTCTGGAGGGGGACAAGGAGACCCTGTGTAAGAGTATCCAGGCCTATGTTCTGGCCTGTCAGGACGCGGGTATCCAGCTCAAGGCCTGGAGAACCAGCTCCTTTTGCCGTGAGTCCCACACCGCTACTGTCTTTACCCTTCTCTGCTGAACTAACCTATTTGAGGTTGGGATACCTTTGCACACAGTAGTGGCAAGATTTCCAAGCCTGTCGGAACTGTCTTTTGAAATACCTGCTCTTCCCCTGTAGCTGTCACCTGCCCAGCCAACAGCCACTATGAGTTGTGCGCTGACACCTGTGCCAACACCTGTGCAAGTCTTTTAGATGGTCGCTTCACCTGCTCTGATAGATGCTACGAGGGATGCCAGTGTGATGCAGGCTTCATCTCTGATGGGGCTAAGTGTGTTCGCATGGACACTTGTGGATGTGTCTATGATGACACATACCTGGCGGTAAACATGATTTCATGAACGTTTACTATGATTTACTCTAAGCGGATGCCAACTCTTACTTTCTTCATGGTGATACCCTATTAAATTACATTTCTGGTCATTGAATGTTTACATGAAAATGTATGAAGTACTTAAATGATTACAATGCATTTCCAGCTGGGCCAGACAGTGATAAACAAAGACTGCAGCAGCAAGTGTGCGTGCCAGGCCTACGGAGTGGTAAAGTGTGAGAAGTTGGCATGCACAAGCGAGCAGCTCTGTGCTGTGAAGGATGGGATCAGGGCGTGCTATGTCAACGAGGGCAACTGCCTGATCAACTCCAACGCTCTTCTCACCACATTTGATGGAGTGACAGGGCCAATGGGAGCACTGGGTGCCTTCGAGGTGGCTTCCTTGTGTGACCAGGTCTCGGCCCAGTGGTTCCGTGTCGTGGTGGACGTCAGAGTTTGCAATAAGCTCCCAGGAACCCCCAGTGTTGCCATAGTCTACGTGTTCTTCAACGATGTCACCATTGCTGTCAACAGCCAGCATTTCACCTGGGTATGAATGTACACGGGGAGGGTTCCAATGAAGGAAGGGGAGGGTTCCAATGAACTAGAGGCCTTATCGTTTTCTGTCCATGTTTCCCACAGGTGAATGGTAAAAAGGTTTCTCTCCCCAGCACATTGGCCAATCAGCTGTCTGTCCAGATCATAGACAAGGTCTTGGTCATTGAGAGGGTTTCGTCCGTACGAGTCACCTACTCCATCTCCCAGGAATTGACAGTTACTATTGGCAAGAGTCTTGCCAATAAGGTCTGTGGTGCCTGTGGCAACTTCAATAACAACGTCCAAGATGACTTCAAGACTGCAGATGGGGGAGTTGCCACTGCTGTTTCTGTGGTGGTTGGCTCCTGGTTGGTGGGAGACTTCTCTAGCTGGTGAGTGTACTTTCACTTCAAAAACTGTACTGTACACAATCTTAACCCCACAGCCATTGGCTTGCTTTTCCTCATCCCTGAAGTTTATTTGCAACGCCATTGGAGACTGAAGTTTTAGTCGAGCCAGATCAACTTGGGAAAGGACAGTGCTGTAACTATTCAACCACGCATTTTCTTAACTCATGCTATACATCGACTGCTCAAGGTCCATTCAAGAGTGTGCTCTTTAATTGCATTTAGTCCAATTTAGGAATGTATTTAGGAAAAGAATAGAATTACAAATAGTAATTACTGATTTAAAAAGCTGGTATGGCTGACAGATGTGTCCATCAAAAGATGCCAAGCTTGCAATCCAAAGCCTTGCTCATGCGAAGTATAATCACCATTATATGAGTTGGCTATAAAAGTAGGCCTGTGACAGCCTTAATGCTTGTGTTGCCATTGAAACTTTGCACGCTTGTCTTGTTGTGCTTGTTTCAAATTTAAATCACCTTAATGCTTCTATTCAGGTCGGAGTTCACGCTTTTGCTTGGTTCGGCTGTTTTCAATGATTTGTATTTTGATAATTTTACTTTCAGTGGCCTGTAACGAGTACGAGTGTGGGTCAAGTAAGCGCACCATTCAAAATTGAGAACAGAAACTGATCTCCAATGTTACAACCGTCTGTGCAGTCAGCTTCAGCCAACTTTCTATTTTACATAATTTTTGTTTGCTTAATTGTGTAATTTTGCTTTTTTTCCGTTTTTGATCTCTGATTCTTAAAGTTGCATCAATAAACCATACAAAATTGTCACGTCATCTCTTATCTGTGCTACAATTCAAATAAACTACAAATAAGCAAACCTGGCTTCTCAAACTGTAGTGGTGTGTGTGTGTGTGTGTTTTCTTTGCATTAACATCTTCTAGAGGTAAAGGGAATTGCTATTGTCAAATACGGAAACCAAGACTGCGTTGCTATTTTTTTTTTACTTGTTAGAACCTCTTTCGTTAGCTACAGCACCGCTTAATACAAATGTGATATTTGTATTGTACTGCACTAAAGTTTGGTTTCCAGTCTGAATTTAACAGACATACCATTCTTGGCGGAGATAGTTAGCTAATTGAGGAATTTTTTTTATCTAGCTATGAATTTGTAAACGAATTGCTGTTCACCAGTCTCTCACTAGTGAGTCATTCAGTAGACCAACCTCCAAGAAAACACAGGTTTTGAGTGAATTATACTACTTGCTCAAGCACTAAAGTCCAACCAATATTTATATCTGAAGCATCAGTACAAAGTAGAGTATGAAACGTTTTTGCAACGCAAACTAATCACTGACAGTGGCTCCACAGTTAAGGGTGCTTGCAAACGAATAACTAATGATTATTTACATATTCAAATATATAAGAAAACAGACTTCAATGAATATGTCAAAATTAATAACTATTTACAAACAAAAACATTTTAAGAGTTTAAACAAGTTTAAACAAGGTCTAGTGCTTATTTGCACAGTTGGCCTTACCTATTTGTACCAGGGCTTGCAATCGGAATGCTTATCTCAGTTTGTTCCAAACGTAACCACTTTTTTATCGTTAACGTTATTTTGGTCCTCTTACGACAACTGTTCTGAACCGGTTAGAACAAAATAAAAACCGGTTAATACATTTAATTTCTCCTCAAACATAGGCTAATCTCAAAATTTTCACCAACCCTGCTTAAAACGCATGAAACGTGACACTGTTTCACTGTTACATGAATAGTCATAATGATACCATGTGATACCACATACAATTAATCACCTTTGAAAATGTGTTCAAATGTTATACATCAAAGTAATACTTAGCTAAAATAGCCTATCTGTCTAGGCTATTGTCTTGGAAATTTCTTAATTTACGGAATTAAAGTTTTTTTTTATTACACTTGCAAGTGGGCGCACAGCCTTGAAAACAAAAATGTGTCACTGAAGTAGCAAAGGAAAGAGAGCCAGCCCCCTTATATTCATGCACAAATAACTTGAGATCTCGAGAAAACAAAATTAAATTAACTTGATATCACTGGAAAACGAACATAAATAACCCGAGATCTCGGTTTGGCAAACATAAGCACCAAATTAACGTTTACGTTTGCTAATGCGCTCACGGAGAAGTATAAACCAGGCTTCACCTGGCAGGTGCAGTTCAAGTGTCAACATAGAACAGTTTAGTGATTGCCAGTAGTTGTTGCAAGAGGTTGTTGGGGTCCCAGGGCACGAACAAAGACTCATACGTCAACGTTCTTAGAGGATCTATGTTAGAACTCAAACCTGGTATATACTTCTCCGGAGGAGCACGTTAACATCTCTGTGTAGCTTCGCAGAGAAGGGGTTTCTGGGAAAGCATTGCTCACCGAGGCCCGCCGACGTGTTGACGGGGAGTACTCCCAAATCCGAACAGCGAGTCGCGCGAAACGTCTTCTCAGTGCATCAAACAATCGCTGATTGGTTGAGCAGGGTAGGAAGCAAGTAGATATTCGGTAATATTTTGGCTGTATCCAAACAAATTAAAACGCAGATGACACAATGAACATGGAGCAGATTTTCAATAGCCTTCGAATCATATTAATGGTTCTCTATCTATGCACTTAGCTTGTAGGCCTACATAGTATGGCCTATGTATATAGGCTATATGTTACAACTGTTTTCTGTAATGTTTGATAAACTGTATGTGAATATATTGTACAGCACCTTTGGTCAGCTCTGCTTGTTTAAAACCTTTCTATAAATAAACTTAATTTGATTTGATATAATCGTGATTTTAACGTTTGAAGTTTTTGCACCATACATTATTATCTCAGTCAAACGAATTGCAAGATAGATTAATCAAAACCTCCTTTTGACTCAAGTTGTAGTCCAAACCAAACTTGCTGAGATGGGGACTCCAGTTGCACTTAAGTAGCTCAAAGAATGATTTGAGACTTGACTTGGACTCCTCCCCAAAAACTCCAGACTCGACTCAGACTCGAGATTTGGGACTCGTGAACAAACTTAATTGTATTGTATACTTTTTGGGCGCTTTTAACATTGAGGAAATGTCTGACGAGCTTAATGTAACATCTGCGGTATCAAAATTAAGGATTCTGGATCGCGCGCATCAAACTTTAGCAGGCACCTGCAAACATACCCGGATAGATCACGTTAGCAATAAGATTAAAGCCTCGTTTATACTTCTGCGTGAGCGCGTCAGCGAATGAAAACGTTAATTTGGCGCTTACGTTCGCACAGGAGTTTGCCTACATACTTCAACGTAAGTTTAACAGGCCCACTAGGCAGCAGTGTCGCATTCTATGGAAGCCCATAAGGGACTTTATTCAAATGAAAATGTAAACTTCAAAATGCAAATGCAATTCCACAATTGCATTATCACTTTCCACATTCGTATGTGTTATTTGAGACAAAATGTAAGTGAAAATGCAATCATCCCATTTGCATTTTCAAAGGCTCCAATGGGCATTCTGTGTCAATTTTAAAATTCAAATGCAAAAGCTGTTTGACATTACATTTTCAAAGTCCTACCCCGCCATACTGCTGACAATATTCAAATGTTAATTCAAACTTGAAAATTAAAATGCAATATTAAAAATGTATCCTCATTTTCCATTGGTGCAAGCATTATTTATGTCACAATTAAAATTGAAATGCAGTTGTCAAACTATTTTAAAATGAAAAGGAAATCGCATTTGCCATTGCATTTTCAAACACTTCATCTTCAATACTACGCTGTGGAGTGGACAAAATGCTAATGCCGTACACGAATCAGCGCTAGGAGTCTAACGCATTTGCATTTTCAAGTCACAAGCACTCTTTGGGGACAGAACATGAACATCCAAATGCAATCCGTCAGTCCTTTAATCAAGGCGGGTCTTACGTTTGGACCTCACTTCCTCCTTCTGTCACTTAGAATAGTGCAAGCTGTAGCTAGCGGTGTGTCCAGTGCGCCGGGAGATAACCACTTTGGCTATTTGACAACCTAATTTTGCCATTAACAGATGTTCGCGACAGAACAGAGAAAGTATGTATTGCAGAGTAGGCCTTAGGTCTACTCCATTTCTGGCACCGACGTGGACGTGTCTCCTGCACCAGCCAAGCCTATGCCACTACCGCAGAGATGAACACTCAGTGTGGCTAACTCTTGAAAGACAATTGAGCAACCTCACCTTAATAAAATTGCCCAAAACAAGCGCAACACTACCTATGGGCACATATTTATAATACAACATTATTAAAACTATAGGTGTGAACGTTAATGAAAACATTAAAACCTTTTCCAGAAGAAATTTGCAGCGTTTATAATGCACCTTCTAATTAGATACCTTTGTCCAATCTAAAGTGGTAGAATCCTGCCTTCATATTATCACCCATATCCCATATTGTGCTATAAGTTTACTTATTCAGTATGATTCTGATAATTAATAGTGTAAACATGCACGTGAAAGTTGAAAATAATGCTCAATCTATTAGCCCACAGCAAGCGTTCAGCTTTAAGACTGTCTGGCTTCTCTTCGTTTCAGCACTGTCATTGTGAATAATTAGAGAGATTTTATTAAATGTACTTCTTTTAATAAATGCAAAAACATAGAACTTGCAGCACAAAGGTATGACTCAGGACGACTCAGGACTTCCAAAATAGCAGCTCCAATGAGTTGGTAAAAGGGTAATGAAGCAAGTCACTAAACGAGGAAGTGACATCCTAACTTAAGACCCGCCTTGAGAGGACTGACGGATTGCATTTGAATGTTCATGTTCTGTCCCAAAGAGTGCGTGTGACAATTATGGAATTGCATTTGCATTTTCAAGTTTACATTTTCATTTGAATAAAGTACCTTATGGGCTTCCATAGCATTCAGTAATCCAGAATGTACGAAAACCGTAGAAGCACAGACACAGAAACTCCCGTGCGTGTCCCGCGAAAAACAAAGAGACCGAAAGTTGCTCAGGCACTGCTTTTCATATTTTCTTATATCAAATCAAGTTTATTTATAGAACACGTTTAAAACCAGCAGAGCTGACCAGAGTGCTGTACAATATATTCACATACAGTTCTTGAGGACTGACACAGTATAACAACCAAGCAGGGCGATATGCAAATGCTAATAGTCTAGATATATAGTGGACATGAGCGTGTCTTACATTTACTTTGACATTTCAGGAACCAAAAAAGCAGCAGCAGCAATAAGGACAATTGTGTTGTATATTCATTCACTTAATGTATTTTACTAACCTGCAAGACTGTATACATTTGTTGACGAGCAATTGCAGCTGGCATCGTTTGCGCGTCGCTCAGTGACAAAGTCAATGTAAAAGGCATCCTGTTCAATGCGGCTCTGGTGCCCCGCCCTAGTGTCTTGCAGCACTAAACTCACTTAGCATAAGGCATTGCTACACGTTCCCAATACATATATTCTATACACACACCACATTAGCAAAATACTTGGAGTGACCTGTCGTTTAAATTGAAGTAGTCACTTTACTTATTCGTTTGCAAGCACCCTTAACTGGGGCCACTGTGCATTGTGAACGTATACTTTGTACTGATGCTTCAGATAGATATTGGTTGGGCTTTGGGGCTTTCAAAAAATTAAATAGCATGTTGTATAATTCACTAAAATCCTGCGTTTCCTTGAAGTTGGTCTACTGAAAGACAAGACTGGTCAACAGCATTGACAAAATCCCAGCAAACTAAAAATAATCCCTAGCTAACGCAAGAACGGTACGAAGGTACTAAGAAAAAAAAAATAGCAATGCAGTCTGTTTCCCTATGGCAACAGCAATTCCCTTCACCGCCAGATGTTCATGCACAACAAAAAACACTACAGGGAGAAGCCAGGTTTGCTTTTGTAGTTTATTTGAAAAGTAGCACAGATGAGAACGCTTGACAATGTTGTATGGTTTATAGATGCATCTTTAAGAACCAGAGATCAGAATCTGAGAAAGCAAAATTCAGCACACAAAATTATGAAATAAAGTGAACTGAAGCAGACGGTCATAACATAGGAGATCAGTTTCTCATTTTTGGATGGTGCACTGACTTCACCTCCACACACACGTTACAGGCCACTGAAAGTAAAATACAAATCATTAAAGACAGTGGAACCAAGTAAAATTGAATACTCATACCTGAATTGAAGCATTAGAGATTTAAATTACAAGCAAAACAAAACGGACAAAGTGTCAATGGCAACTAACCTTAAGGCTGTCTAAGGCCAACCATCAACTCATAATGGCGACACAGCGCTAAGATCATTGCGACAATTCACACGAGGCTGTGGAATGCAAGCTTGGAGTCTTGATGACCACATCTGCCAGCTTTTTAATCAATTACTACAGGCAACTATACCGTTTCCTAAAACAGTTGTACTAAATGCAATTAAAGAGCACACTCTGGAATGGATCTGGAGCAGTCCATGTTCAGCATTAGTTAAGACAATGTGGTTGAATAGTTACAGCACTGTCCTTTCCCAAGTTGACCTGGCTTTAATTTGAAAGAAAATTGTTTCTAATGGCATCAAAAACAAATGACTTTGAGCATACTACAGTCTTTCAAGTGAAAGTACACACTCACCAGCTAGAGAAGTCTCCAGCCCTCCAGGAGCCAACCACCACAGAAACAGTAGTGGCAACTCCTCCGTCTGCAGTCTTGAAGTCATCTTGGGCGTCGTTATTGAAGTTGCCACAGGCACCACAGACCTTATTGGCCAGGTTCTTGCCAACAGTTACGGTCAATTCCTGGAAGATGGAGTAGGTGATACGTACAGACGCCCTTTCAACGACCACAGCATTGTCCATGATCTGGACAGACAGCTGATTGTCCAACATGCTGGGGAGGGAAACCTTTTTACCATTCACCTGTGGGGAAACAGAAAAATAAAAAAAAACGCTCAAGTTATGTGGATGAGACCGATTATGCAATTACCCATAAGGCTTATTCTCCTCCCCCTTGTACATGCTTACCCAGGTGAACTGCTGGCTGGTGACAGTAATTGTGACGCCGTTGAAAAACGCGTAGACTGTGGCAACGCTGGCGCTTCCTGGGAGCTTATCGCAAACTCTGACGTCCACCACCACACGGAACCACTCTGCTGAGGCCTGGTCACACAAGGAAGTCACCTCGAAGGCACCCAGCACTCCCATTGGGCCAGCCAGTCCATCAAATGTGGTGAGAAGGGCATTGGAGTTGACCAGGCAGTTGCCCTCGATGCCATAGCATGCCCTGATCCCACCCTTCACAGCACAGACCTGCTCGTTCGTACATGCCAACTTCTCACACTTTACCACTCCAGAGGCCTGGCACACACACTTGCTGCTGCAGTCTTTGTTCAATACAGTCTGGCCCAGCTGGAAACGCATGGTATACATTAATACAAGTACTTTTGAGTGTTCACATATTATAAATGATGGAAATTGAGCTCACATTTATAATGACACATACTGGGGTATCACCATGGAGAGAGTCGGTATCAATTCAGAGTAGATCATTTAAGAGACACTCATGTTTACCGTCAGGTATTTGTCGTCATAGACACACCCACAAGTGTCCATGCGAACACACTTGGCCCCATCAGAGATGAAGCCTGAGTCACACTGGCATCCCTCGTAGCATCTATCAGAGCAGGTGAAGCGACCGTCTACCAAGCTGGCGCAGGTGTTGGCACAGGTGTCAGCGCACAAGTCATAGTGGCTGTTGGCTGGGCAGGTGACGGCTGTAGGGGAAGAGCAGGTTTTTCAGGAGACAGTTCCCACATTACTGGCAAGATTTCAAAGGTATCCCATCCTCAGTGGGTTAATTCAGCAACAGAGAAGTGAAAAAGACTGTAGCGGTGTGGGACTCACGGCAAAAGGAGCTGGTTCTCCAGGCCTTGAGCTGGATACCCGCGTCCTGACAGGACAGAACATAGGCCTGGATACTCTTACACAGGGTCTCCTTGTCCCCCTCCAGAGCACAGACGTCATACACACAGTGGTCCACGTAGGGGTTTGGATTCACAACACTTTTGCAGGCATCAAAGAGCCCTTGGGCAGCAGCCATGATGCCACAGGAGTCCGGTTTGCTATACACTGCAGCTTTGTCTGAGCCACACACAGGACACTGGCCCCCACAACCCCCACACACAGAGCCAGGCTGGTCTACCACCCAGGCCTTTCCAAAGTCCTCCTCTTTGGTTGTCAACTGGCCTGTGGGCAGCATGAAGTCATCGGCGGTATTTTTGTTGTAGTTGCCACAGAGGCCACGCACCTTGTCCTGGTAAGTGGAGGGTACGATCACCTCCACATAGTAGGCCGTGTCATAGAGCACTCGCAGGCCAAAGTCGGTCTGCAGGACGATGCTCTTGCCCTGCTGGTTGACTGCAATACGGCCTCCGTTCAACAACAGGGGGAGGTTCATTGACTCGCCATTCACCTGAAAGCCAGAGGAACCAGGGAAAGTGTGAAAATACAAACGGTCTACATTCTTCAATTCTGTTCTACTTGACGACATACTCACAAGGACTCTCCACGCCATGCCCTGCTCAATGCGGACAACAAAACCAAAGACTGCTACAGTCACAGTCTTGGTCACAGACACTTTTCCATTGCCATACTTCTCATTGGCCTGGGTCACAGTAAAGGAGGTCAGCTGGTCTTTGTCGTTGTTAACCACCTTGGCCAGCGTGTAGACACAGTTGCCCTGGAAGTCAAACCTGCGTCCATCAAAGGTTATGTAATGAGGGTCACCAGAGGCCACACACTTTGCTTGGCCCTCGGGAAGGCACCCCTGCACTCCGTTCACCACCTTACAGATCTCTCCTGGACCGCATTTGGCCTGCTGGCAAGACACAGCTCCGTTAAGCCCACAACTGCACTGCTGCAGACACATGGCATCGGGATAGAAGACTTCTCCCTGCTTGTAGTAGCGCCCCCCGTAGGAGCAGCCGCAGTCAGCCACGGGTGCACAGGCCGACCCGCTCCACACGAAGCCGTCGTCACAATCGCAGCCCTCGGCACAAGGCCGTCTGCAGGTGGTGGCTGGGGAGAAGCCAGCGCACGTGCTGGGACAGCCGGGAACACAAAGGCCGTAGTGGCTGTTGGTTGGACACGCCATAGCTGTAAATCGAGGAAGTTACAAAAGGGAACAATTGTTTGAGGTAGACAAGTCATGGTCAAGTTTGGCATGAGATATTTTGGATAAGAGTAACGTCTAAACAAACATATCGTTAGAGACGAGACTCACGGCAGAAAACCAAAGACCTCCAGGCGGGGATATTGACGCCCAGGCCCTGACAGGCAGACACATAGGCGGCCAGAGAGTCACACACAGTGCCCTGGTGGCCTTGATATTGACAGGCGTCATACACGCAGTTCTCCAGGAAGGGTGCAGGATCCAGGCGGCCTTGACACTCCTTGAAGGGCCCTGCCTTGTCTGCGATGAGGCCGCAGTAGGCCGGTCCCATGTACACCTGCCTCTGGGATTCTGAGCAGCCCTGGCACGCCGCACCCTGGCAGCCTGATACACAACCTGGCACGAGGGCCACAAGCCAGCTATCCCCAAGCTTGGTGGCATCAGAGGCAACATTGCCGTCCCGCATGGTCAGGTCATCCTGGGGGTTGCCGTTGTAGTTTCCACACAGGCCGCCCACAGAGCCTTGGTAGGTGCTGGGCAGGGTGACCGTCACAACACTCTGCCAGTCAAAGGTCACTGTGATCCCAGCAGCCGTCTCTAGTACCACCGACCGGCCACTGAGGGATGCGCTCAACTGACCGTTATAGTTCAGCGGCAGAGATGCAAGCTGCCCGAGAAGCTGCAGAGCACAAAAAGGAAGAGACTCATTAATTCCCCAAAGAAACCATTCAAATACCAAGTTAAGTCTTAGTTTAATTATGACCACCTGGCTGGCAAATTCAAAGGCGTAATTCAAATAGACTAAAAAGAGCGCCCAGAGGGGAGGAATTAACCAGGGAAATTGCATAAAGACGGCATAAGAGAAATTTGAAGAGCAGTGACTAAACCCGGTCTACTCTTTCGTCTTTAGACTACACATGGCGCCCTGTAGAAAGCTCACCATTACTTTGAAGGGATAGTTCCTGCTGAGAGTAATGGAGACATTGTAGATTGTCAGTGTCACCGTCTTGGTGAAGGACACGGCGTTGTTTCCACGGTGGTCGTTCTGGACAGTCACTCGGAATGGCTGGAAGCCGGGCTTCTGAGAGATCAGCGACACCAACAGATACTCACAGGTCCCCTGGAAGTCAAACCTGCGGCCATCGAAGGTGCTGTAGTGTGGGTCACCAGAGGCTGTGCAAGAGGAAAAACTGATGGGTTGGCAGGTAGGCTCTCCGTCCACCAGGCTGCACTTCTCACTGGCCGAGCAGGATGCCTCCCGGCAGGTCACGATACCCAAAGTGGTGTCACACTCGCAGAGCCGGTTGCAATCCCGGCTGGTCCAGAAGCGCTGACCAGCTGTGTAGTAGCGGCCCTGGTAGGAGCAGCCGCAGGTGTTTGCTGGGAGACACACCCCAGCACTGAGAACGTAGCCCTTATCACACACGCAGCTCTCGACGCAGTTGAGAGTGCAGGCAACAGGCTGGTCAGGGAAGGGGCAAGACGGCTGACAAGGACTGGCACAAGCTTCATAGTGGCTATTTGGCTGGCAGCTCAGAGCTGTGGAAGCATAAAGGAGCAAGGTGAACTGGGTTCAATACCTTGATTAACTGACATATACAGGACTAGGGAGCAGTTACTTACGGCAGCCATATTTCTGCCTCCATTTCTGGACCACGACACCCTGGTCTCGACACCGCTCACTGTAGGAGGCCAGAGCCTGACACAGCAGCCTCCTGTCGCCTTTATTCATGCACATGTCATACACACAGCTGTCAAAGAAGGCCTGGGGGTCAACCTTAGCCTGACATGTCTGGAACAGCCCCGCGTTCTTGTCTGTGAGTGCCCCACACAGCTCGTTGGACTGGTACGGCTTACGCTGGTTGGAGTCACACACGGGGCAGTTCTCACACGTGTCTGCACAGTCCCTGCCTGGCCAGGAACCCTCCATGCCTTGCCCCACAATATTACAGAGGAGACCACTGTGCCAGCAGCGTCCTGCAGCTCATCACCGACGTTGCCGTTGAAGTTTCCACACAGACCAGCGATGAGGCCGTAGTAAGTGCTGGGCAGCTGGATGAGGACGAGCCAGTTCCAATCGTAGGAGACACGCAGACCAAAGTCAGTCTCCACGAGGGCACTCGCGCCGTATTGGGTTAGAGTCACTTGACCTTCGCCTAGACGCACTGGCAGGTTCCTCAGCTCCCCGTTGACCTGAGGATAGACAGGATGTAAATAAATCAATGAGAGGTTAAGCAGCCAGGTTGATACCATAGCAAGAGATTAGACCCATACCGTAACTGTGCCTATTTGTTGCTTGGCTATACTGATGGTGAAGTCATACACCGTCACTTCCACTTCCCTGACATAGGAGACAGCAGTGTTGCCCCGGTTCTCATTCTTCTCTGACACAGAGAAGGGAACCAGGCCGTCCAGGTTACCAGAAGTCTTTGAGATGGTATATTTGCAAGTTCCCTGGAAGTCATAGTTGTAGCCGTCAAAGGTGTGGTAGTGGGGGTCTCCCCAGGCCCAGCAGGTTCCCGTGTATTGGGGAACACACACAGCCTTGTCCTTGGTCACACTGCACGTCTCCTTTACACGGCATTTGGCATCTTTACATGGATCTATGTACAGTAAAGGGGAACGTGAGCAATAAGCCAGATCATTTAAATTTATCTAAAACATAGAAGGTATTAGTTGCAATCTGATTTGTATTACAGTGTGCAAGTTGCACATGGGCCTTGCCTGTGTTGTAGCAGGCCTTGACTCCATTCTTAACCTGACATTTCGTGTCCTTGGGGCAAGTGTAGGCTTCCAAACCAGGCCGTTAGTGCTGCCAGGAACACTTCTTGTCACAGTCTCCTTCATACACCACCTCTCCAGTCTTGGGACACACACAAATGCAACACAACCATTTTCTATTGAATAGCATACAATGAGCCTGTAATGTATAAGGCTCAAAATACAAGCAAATAATCCAAGCGTGTACCATGTATGTCCGTCCATTTCCGTAACAGCCACACTGTTCCTCCCCAACGCAGTTCTGCCCATCAAAGAAAAAGCCGGCGTCACACTCACAGCCTTCAGTGCAGGTTGTGGAGCACTGAACTATTGATGAAGCCCCGGGCAGGCTGAGAAGCAGTCATTAGCACACACTTCATAGTGGCTGTTGGCTGGACACATCAAGGCTGGAGAAAAGAGGGATGGGGCAAGGGTCAGAAGGCACAAACCAATGGCAGCAGTAGGTTTACACTCGTGCACTTCATACAGGGCATCTGTGGTGGACCGGTCACTTACGACAGAAAGAGAGTGTCCTCCAATTCTTGATATCGACTCCTGCCATGTGACAGTTGAATGCGTAGGTCGCCACACTGTCACACAGAACCGTCTCGTCGCCTTTGGAGACACACACATCAAATATGCAGTTGCTGAAGTACGGCATTGGGTCCAGTTTAGTTTGGCAGGCGGCGAACGGGCCCGTGGGCAATCTGACAATGCCACAGCGAGTGGGGTTCTCGAACACTGCCCGTTGAGCGGGCAGGCAGGCTGAGCAGTTGTTCCCCTCACAACCATTGTCGCACACAACTCCTGGGATGGCAACCTTCCACGATTCACCAAAGACAGCGATTTTGTCGGTGACCTGCTGGCTGGGCAAGCGGAAGTCGTCCTTAGAGGTCCCCGTTGAAGTTGCCACACAGGCCGCAGGTCTTTTGCGGTAGTTCCGGGCACAGTGACAGAGAGACGTGGTACACCAGGTCGTAGGTGAGGAACAGGCCAAAGTCAGTGCTCATGACGTATTGGAGGCCCTGCTTGTATACCTTTACAGCCCAGTCGTTCAGACTCACCGGGAGGTTGTTGAACACCCCACCCAACCTGAAGGAAAGGACACGGCATACATTTGAAAGATGTATGCTAGTATTATTCTATACCATTATAGGTGTCGCGGAACATAATGACTCAAATATTCTGTTAGTCTTGCCTTCATGG
>JAPMUY010004997.1:340000-355703 GCA_026901105.3 Galaxias olidus | reverse complement strand
GCCACAGTTACAGAGACCAGGAAGAGTTGCACACTGAAAGAAAAGAAAAAACAACAGAAGAAAACAAGTCTCAAAATAAAGAGAGCAGAGGTGATCCTGAAAGAGTGTAAGAGAGATGAAGAGAGAGAGAGAGAGAGAGATGAAGAGAGAGAAAGAGAGAGAGAGAGAGAGAGAGATGACGAGAGAGAAAGAGAGAGAGAGCGAGAGAGAGAGAGAGAGAGAGAGAGAGGGAGAGAGTGACGAAGAGAGAGAAAGAGAGAGAGAGAGAGAGAGAAGGGGAGAGATGAAGAGAGAGAGAGAGAGAGAGAGAGAGATGATAAACGAGAGAGGCCATGCTGGTCCTACATGGTCACGCTGATGATGAATCAGGGAGCTTTCTGTGTCTGTGTGAGTGTGTATCTGAGTCTGTGTGTGTATCTGAGTGTGTGTGAGAGTGTGTATCTGAGTCTGTGTGTGTATCTGAGTCTGTGTGTGTATCTGAGTGTGTGTGAGAGTGTGTATCTGAGTCTGTGTGTGTATCTGAGTGTGTGAGAGAGTGTGTGTGTGTGTGTGTTTGATTGTATATGAGTGTGTGAGGGAGTGTGTGTGTGTGTGTGTGTGTGTGTGTGTGTGTGTGTGTGTGTGTTGTGACTGGGGGCGAGTTCTCCCGGTGGCCCTGCGCTGACCAGATAAACACAGCTAAACCAGGTGAGGAAGAGGAGGAGGAGGAGGAGGAGAGGGCAAGCTGTTCACCGCTGACTGCACGCGCTGTCAATTCTCAGCTAGATCCTCCAGCCAGTATCAACCCATAGGAGAGGCTTAACTTCTAGCTGCTGGAGTGGAACGTACCGAGGTGTGTGTGTGTGTGTGTGTGTGTGTGTGAGAGAGAGCATGTTTTTTTTGTATATGTGTGTGTGTGTTTGTGCGTGTTTAATATTTTGAGAGCAAAGTGCTGCACCCTGTGGACCTAAGCAGCATCCAGTGTCCATATCATCAACCTTAATGTGGCATGCTGCAGATAAAACAGGGTCTGGAGAGGGAGAGAGAGAGAGAGAGAGAGAGAGAGAGAGAGAGAGAGAGAGAGAGAGAGAGAGAGAGAGAGAGAGAGAGAGAGAGAGAGAGAGAGAGAGAGAGAGAGAGAGAGAGAGAGAGAGAGAGAGAGAGAGAGAGAGAGAGAGAGAGAGAGAGAGAGAGAGAGAGAGAGACAGAGAGAGAGAGAGAGAGAGAGAGAGAGAGACAGAGAGAGAGAGAGAGAGAGAGAGAGAGAGACAGAGAGACAGACAGAGAGAGACAGAGAGAGAGAGAGAGAGAGAGAGAGAGAGATCAGGCCGTTCATGGAAGGAGAAAAACGTGTAGCACTAAAACAAACAGGCTGCTTGCCAATAAAAAGCAGAACAGAGCCCAGATGCTGACCCTCCTCCTGAACCGGCTGTGCTGGGGGTCTCCCAAAGACACAGCGGTGAGGGGTCGGGGGTCTCCCAAAGACACAGCGCTGAGGGGTCGGGGGTCTCCCAAAGACACAGCGCTGAGGGGTCGGGGGTCTCCCAAAGACACAGCGGTGAGGGGTCGGGGGTCTCCCAAAGACACAGCGGTGAGGGGTCGGGGGTCTCCCAAAGACACAGCGGTGAGGGGTCGGGGGTCTTCCAAAGACACAGCGGTGAGGCGCGCGATGGGGGTCTTCCAACGCTCGCATGGTGCACGTGTGTGTGTACGTGCACACAACGTGAGACGAACGCTTGAGACACCCTCATGCACAATCTAGTGCTCCATTCACTAATAAACACTCACACACACATAGACACATACACACGCACACACTTATATAGACAGGGCCCTCTCTCTGTTCTGTTCTGATTTTCAGCTTGACACTTGGATGGGGCTCAGAGCAGAGTCCAAGATTAATTCATGGCAGCCTGTGTGTGTGTGTGTGTGGTTGTGTGTGTGTAGTCAGAAAGAGAGCAGAGAACACAAAGAGGCAATACACAAAGAGGCAGAAAAGGAGAGACGTGGAGAGAGAGATACAGGAAAACAACCAGCGAGATGATAACCCAGAGAGAGAGAGTGTGACAGAGTGGAACAAAGAGGCCCTGACATACCACACACCAGCTACAAGGAGAGGCCCTGACATACCACACACCAGCTACAAGGAGAGGCCCTGACATACCACACACCAGCTACAAGGAGAGGCTCTGACACACCAGCTACAAGGAGAGGCCCTGCCATACCACACACCAGCTACAAGGAGAGGCCCTGACACACCACACACCAGCTACAAGGAGAGGCCCTGACATACCACACACCAGCTACAAGGAGAGGCCCTGCCATACCACACACCAGCTACAAGGAGAGGCCCTGACATACCACACACCAGCTACAAGGAGAGGCCCTGACATACCACACCAGCTACAAGGAGAGGCCCTGACACACCAGCTACAAGGAGAGGCCCTGACATACCACACACCAGCTACAAGGAGAGGCCCTGACATACCAGCTACAAGGAGAGGCCCTGACATACCACACACCAGCTACAAGGAGAGGCCCTGACATACCAGCTACAAGGAGAGGCCCTGACATACCACACACCAGCTACAAGGAGAGGCCCTGACACACCAGCTACAAGGAGAGGCCCTGACACACCAGCTACAAGGAGAGGCCCTGACATACCACACACCAGCTACAAGGAGAGGCCCTGACATACCACACACCAGCTACAAGGAGAGGCCCTGACATACCACACACCAGCTACAAGGAGAGGCCCTCACATACCACACACCAGCTACAAGGAGAGGCCCTGACATACCACACACCAGCTACAAGGAGAGGCCCTGACATACCACACACCAGCTACAAGGAGAGGCCCTGACACACCAGCTACAAGGAGAGGCCCTGACATACCAGCTACAAGGGAGCAGACACTCCGGGTGAGGCACAGCCAGCAACCACGGAGAGGAGAGAGGGATGAACAAACTAAGAACAGATGAATAAAAGCAAAGAGTGTGGAAGGCGGGGAACAGACTCCCGGATGCAAAGAAAAATACAGGAGTGATAGATCATCTATTTCCTCCACCCAGAACTACATATACCATCCCCATTTACTCTGAACTACATATACCATCTCCATTTACTCTGCCCAGAACTACATATACCATCCCCATTTACTCTGAACTACATATACCATCCCCATTTACTCTGAACTACATATACCATCTCCATTTACTCTGAACTACATATACCATCCCCCATTTACTCTGAACTACATATACCATCTCCATTTACTCTGCCCAGAACTACATATACCATCCCCATTCACTCTGAACTACATACACCATCCCCATTTACTCTGAACTACACATGCCATCCCCCATTTACTCTGAACTACATATACCATCTCCATTTACTCTGCCCAGAACTACATATACCATCCCCATTCACTCTGAACTACATATACCATCCCCATTTACTCTGCCAAGAACTACACATACCATTCCCCTTTAACTCTGAACTACATATACCATCCCCATTTACTCTGAACTACATATACCATCTCCATTTACTCTGCCCAGAACTACATATACCATCCCCATTTACTCTGAACTACATATACCATCCCCATTTACTCTGAACTACATATACCATCTCCATTTACTCTGAACTACATATACCATCCCCATTTACTCTGAACTACACATACCATCCCCCATTTACTCTGAACTACATATACCATCCCCATTTACTCTGAACTACATATACCATCTCCATTTACTCTGAACTACATATACCATCTCCATTTACTCTGAACTACATATACCATCCCCCATTTACTCTGCCTAGAACTACATCCCCATTTACTCTGAACTACATATACCATCTCCATTCACTCAGAGCGTTGGTCATAACATCCAGAGCGTCCGTGGCGTTGGGCACAGACGGACCGTGTTGAAACGACGAGCGCGGCCAGCGCACTGGGCTTCCCGTCGCCGGGCAACACGCTATGAACACGTATGCACTCTGCATTATAATAATAATAATTCATTGTATTCAGTTTTAAGCGCTTTTCTCAAGACAAAGTGCTTTACACAAATTGGTCGCCAATTAATTACACAGAATGAACAAACGATCAAACACAACACTCAGTCTGAGTGATACCACAGCAGCCAATTTGCACCAGACTTGCTCACCCAACATATTGCAGCAGACTTGCTCACACACACAGGACACACAAACCAGCTGCAGTTGAATTGGCAGTGACTGGTCATGGCACTGGTAGGATGAAGGAGCATGTTTTTTGATACACTTTCATAGCAGGATATAATGACAAACGATGATGAATAATAACCTGGAAGTTAAGACACTTTACAGGGGTATCGTAGGGAAAAAGACATAAGAAGAATTAAATCTAAGAATCTAATAACAGCAAAAAAAAACTATGCTGGAAAACGTGCACTGTTGACGCATAAACAACACAAGCAATTTGATTCAACTGTTTTAATAGATACACATTGTATTATCATTTCTTGGGATCCATGACTTGGCACCCTAAAGGTAAATGGAAGGGAGGGCAGGGACTTCTTTACGTCATGCCATTTCATCCTCTGGAACATAATCCACAGGCTCTGCTCATGGGACTGAGGCCCTTCATTTGCTCTTCATAAATTCATAAAACCACTGTTGGTTTTGAGATGTTTTGTGGTTGCTACCTTGATGACAGTTTACACATATCTGTGTGTAAATACTGCCACACCTTAGTTTCCTGGCTTCATTGTGTGTGTGACCGTGTGCGTGCGCGCGTGTGTGCCTGTGTGTGTGTGTGTGGCTAGCCACCTTGTGCAATGGGGACTAGGTGAAACTCATTGGGTTTCTTTTCTTGTGAAACGGTGTACCTGTGTGCCAGATCCAGTGTCTGGGTAAATACCATGCCCCTAACAGGAGCCGGCAGATTGCAGGGGGGAGCCAGTTCAAGCAGGCCCTCCATCGGACACCTTTGGCACAGCCTTCCCATGGGAGGGCTGGTTCTACCAGGAACACAGTCATACGCCAAGAGACAAACACAGCCTTATTCACCAAACAGACTGCTTTTCAATTCAAACTCAGTGTAGTCGCACAATATCGAGCATTTCAATTAGTGAGCATGAATGTTCAAGGTGAAGGGCTTTCTTATGGACGATACTTAATGTGGTATGTGATATCTCACAGTGGCCTCACAGTAATACTAGATGACTCAGTGAACTGTATAATAACTTTCTATTGCCTGGGTTTATACATAGTGATGTTATCAAAGAAGGAACTGGAATTGGAAGGTGTTCCTAAACTGCAAAGCCACATGGCAGTCTGTGGCGGCCATGAGCGACAATGACACGACATCACCACCCAGCCATGAAATACCCACCTGTGTTTTCCTGTGAATCAACTACTGCTGTCTCACGTGACTACCAAGGACAGGCAGGCAGGCAGGCAGGCAGGCAGGCAGGCAGGCAGGCAGGCAGGCAGGCAGACGGGCAGACAGGCAGGCAAGCAAACAGGCAGGCAGGCAGTCAGGCAGACAGGCAGGCAGGCAGGCAGGCAGGCAGGCAGGCAGTCAGTCATTCCGGAAAACAGACAGTCAGGCAAACAGTCACCCAGTCAGGCAAACAGGCAGGCAGTCAATCAGACAAACAGTCAGTCAGACAAACAGGCAGGCAGTCAGACAAACAGGCAGTCAGGCAAACAGTCAGTTAGTTAGTCAGTCAGGAAAACAGTCACCCAGTGGGGCAAACAGTCAGTTAGTCATCCAGGCAAACAGTAAGACAGACAGGCAAACAGGCAGACAGTCAGTCAGTCAGGCCAACAGTCAGTCAGTCAGGCAAACAGGCAGTCAGTCAGTCAAACAACCAGTCAGTCAGTCAAACAACCAGTCAGTCAGTCAAGCAAACAGGCAGTCAGTCAGGCAAACAGTCACCCAGTGAGGCAAACAGTCAGTTAGTCAGGCAGACAAACAGTCAGTAAGTCAGTCAGACAAACAGGCAAACAGTCAGTCAGTCAGGCAAACAGGCAGTCAGGTAAACAGTCAGTCAGACAAACAGGTAGTCAGCGCTCCACAGCAATGGGGAAGGGCTGCTTCCGTCGTGGTGGACCGCCCTGTCATCCAGATTGAATCAATACCGTTCAAAGTGCCACTGGAGGGCTGTCTGGTGTTAGGCTACAGAGCCGATCCACACAATGAATGGATGGGCACACAGGAGACTCAATATGCAATTCACTCAAACCAGAAGCTCTCTGAACGGCGACGGTACCATGGTTTCCTATATCGACGGCAGCCATTTTGATTCGTCTCCATGATTGACAAGTGTTCTTTCTGTGTCGCTCCAGGGACGGAAGTTGTTGTTATGGCAACGCATTTCAAGCTACACTGGTGCTGATATAGGCTTTATAAGATAAACTGTGTGAGGTGGACTAGAGATATACAGTTACTCCTGTATACTGGGTTATGGCAGAGTTTATACTGACTGCATGCATGCACTTACTCCCTCTTTCACACAGGGCACTGCTATCTCACTTCCTACACACACACACACACACACACACACACACACACACACACACACACACACACACACACACACACAGGCCCTAGCAACTACATGGTGGTTGACATGAAAGTTACATCTGTGCTCTTAAGTACAAATAAATGATCTATAATATATCAACAGTGAATGGCCATTTCACATGAACGTTAGAGTTTCCTATCAGACAGTGTAAGACAAACAGCATGTCTCTCTCTGATGAGACTGACAGGATTAGCTTTTGCCTACAGCACATCTTCTTTCGACACTATTTTCAACACAATTCATTTCTAAAAATAGTTTCAAGCAGCGAGATGAAGAGAGAGAGGGAGGAAGGGAGGGAGGGGTGGAAAACTGATTCCATGATTCCGCCTGTGATCTCTTTTCTCTTTTTTTTTTGTTCTTTCCCTCTCTCCTCTTCATCAGTGGGGAAGCACTTTGAATATCTTTCTGCAGTGCAGCCCTTGAAGGGGTCCGAGTCCTCTCATTATAGCAACCCCAAATCCCTGCAGCTCTGTTATGTCCCCTACAGGCCACCTCCAGGTCCGGTTGCCACGGCGATGACGATCCGACACGCTACATACAGGACATCAGTGTAGGCCTGTCCGCTGAGTCTCACCATCACGTCGACTTCTCCTTTATTCATCCGTGTGTCCTTGTGGGTTGCCTCGTGAGCCAAGGTTTTTTTTGTTTCTTTTTCACAGTTTTCACCAAACTGTGCTCCCAAACGGGGGCTGGTGGACATTAGGGGGGGGGGGTGACTTCGTGGTGTGACCACCAACACCTACAACACATGACACGTATACCTGGCAGCTTTCACAGTGAAGTTTGCTCATCACCTGGACTGTCTAAACACCAAGACGAGCTCAGTCAAGAAAAGAACACAAACACAACCATTCTCAACACCGACTCTGAGTTGATAACAGACATGAGAAACAGAAGAAAGAGTAATAAAAACAAGTGTGTGATAGAGGAGAGAGGGAGAGAGAGAGAGAGAGAGAGAGAGAGAGAGAGATATGTAAAATGATTCATAACAGTGTCTGTGAGGGAGGAGGAGGAGGAGGAGGAGGAAGAGGAGAGGGTCAGTCCAGTCCACTCCTCATCGGTCCTGGTTCAGAACAGCGCCTCCGCAGCTCAGTGGGGGTACTACTCACAACAATGGAAGCATCTCTTCATACACAGCTGTCAAAGTCACTCATTGGTTGAGCCAAACAGAAGCTGTTGTCTACTGAAGCTACAGGGGGATCTGGGGGACAGAGGGCGTCGGCCTGCATGTGGGCATGGCTTCCTGCTAAGGTGTGTGTGTGTGTGAAGATAAGCAGTGATTGGTCAGGATCCAGGAAACAGCTGGGAGGTGGTTTGACGAGTTAACAGTCAGGAACAAGACGGACTAGCCTCGGCCTCAGCAAAGACAAAGGGACCGACGCAAACCCAGGGACGGAGGTCAGAGGTCAAGGGTCTGGGGCGGATGGAAGGCTGTGGTTGGTGGTCCGGCGAGATCAGGGCAGGGTCATGCGATGGAGGGAGGAAGAGGAGGGTGATGTGGTCGTCTGGTCCTACGGGGAACACTCCAGAGACGCTGCAAAACACAGAGAGACAACGGGAAGCAAGGTCAACGGAGAGAATATACCAGAGAGAGAGACACGTGGTCAGAAAGAAAGAAAGAGTGAGAGAGAGAGTGAGAGAGAGAGAGACAGGGAGAGAGAAAAAGAAAGCGCGAGAGAGAGAGATAGAGATAGAGATACTGAGAGAGAGAGAGAGAGTGAGAGAGAGAGAGAAAGAGAGAGAGATAGGGGAGGGAGGGAGAGAGAGAGAGAGAGAAAGAGAGAGACAGAGAGAGAGAGAGAGAGAGAGAGAGAGAGAGACAGAGAGAGAGAGAGAGAGAGAGAGAGAGAGAGAGAGAGAGAGAGAGAGAGAGAGAGAGAGACAGAGAGAGAGAGAGAGAGAGAGAAAAGAGGGGTAAGATAACAAGCAGGAAAGCATAAAAAGGATCAGAGGTGGGGGAGGGGAGGGAAGAATGAACAAAACAGAGGAGAGGAGGAGAGAGACGGAGAGGATGAAAGAGGAGGAGAGAGGGAGGTGAGGATGAAAGAGGAGGAGAGAGGGAGGTGAGGATGGAAAGAAGAGGAGAGAGGGAGGTGGAAGGATGGAAAGAAGAGGGAACATAATTATAAAAAGGGAGAAAATCAATAAAGTGCAAGCAGGCTCACAAAGAGAGGTGGAGCAGTCTCACACACACACACACACACACACAGAGAGAGAGACACACACACAGAGAGAGAGACACACACACAGAGAGAGAGACACACACACACACACACACAGCAAGAGAGACACACATAGAGACATACACACACACACACACACACATTTAGAGACACCCACACACATTTAGAGGCGCACGCACGCACGCACGCACGCACGCACGCACGCACGCACGCACGCACGCACGCACGCACGCACGCACGCACACACACTTGCACACACACACACACACACACACAGAGCAGCGTGAGTCAGACAGATCAGCAGCAGAGACAGAGAGGAAGGAGCTAGGACACGGCCAGTGTGACATGTGGGCTCACAGCAGCCTGGAGTCTGCTCCTCAAAACAACAAACTACACTCAGTACCATTTTCAGAGAAACACAGGCAGCTGAAAACATTCCTGAAAACACAGACTTGAAATGGTGATCACACCGCACCAAACTGGAGGCATGGTGGGAGGGAGGGGGCTATGTTAAGGTGTGACCAGATGATTGGTCCACATTGTGTTGCTATAATCAGATTGGCGTAAACTGCCTTGCTTGTCTATACTGTAGGCCTAAGAGATTGACACGCAGTGGAATGAGATGTTGGCGACGTAGAGCGTGTTAACGCTGTGTCACGCAGACCCCCAACCCACTCCTAGCCAAGTCTATTAGCGGGAGGGCTTACCACACACACACACACACACACACACACACACACACACACACACACACACACACACTAGCCTAAAATGCATAACTGTCGTGGGAGGCCTCAACAAGCTGTCAGCATGGAGGAAGCGTCTCCAAATGGCACTTCCCTCTCTCTTCTCTTCTCTGCTCATTTTTGTTTTCTCCTGAAGGTTTATTCTCCCTCCACATACACACACACATACACCCTGCGCGCACACACACATACACACACACCACACACATACACACACACCCTGCGCGGACACAGACACCCTGCGCGCACACACACACACACACACACACACACACACACACACACACATACACACACCCTGCGTGCACACACACCCCCCCCCCCCCCCCCCCCGTTGTTATTCCTACACAGGTTGTGGACATATCTTCCAGAGGTAGGGGGGAATGGAGAGGAGCCCTGCAGCCCCTCCTCGCTTCAATGACACAAACTGCATTTCCAATTTATGTCAATGTCAAGTGGCTGATTCTCTCTCTCTCTCTCTCTCTCTAATCCCTCTCACAATGTGCCCACACACACACACACACACACACACACACACACACACACACACACACACACACACACACACACACACACACACACACACACACACACACACACACACACACACACACACACACAGTTTTAGGGCAGCAGCTTCTGTGGGATCAGAGACACTTCAGTTCGATGTTACGGTCTGTGCATACATGAGTTCTACTGAGCATTCACCTCGAAACTATTTCTATTATAGAGGCTGATTTATTAAGCTCAGGTAACATTATTTAAAAGGCAATAATCTTTGTTTTGTTCGAAGCTTTAAGTGAAAAAGGACTGTACTAGGCACTTACCATTACTATAATTTACCAAATCAAACCCTGTCTGTATGTGTGTGTATGCGTGTGTGTGCGCGCGTGTGTGTGAGTGTGTGTGTGACTGTGTTTGTGCGTGCGTGCGTGTGTGAGAGTGTGTGTGTGACTGTGTGTGTGAGTGTGTGTGTGTGCGCGAGCGTGTGCGTGTGTGTGAGTGTGACTGTGTGTGTGTGCGCGTGCGTGAGTGTGAGTGTGTGTGTGTCCGTGCGTTTGCGTGTGTGTGTGCGTGTTTGTGTGTGTCTGCGTGTGTGTGTGTATGCGTGTGTGTGTGTGTGTGTGTGTGTGTGTCTGCGTGTGTGTGTGTGTGTGTGTGTGTCTATGGATAAATAAGTGTGGCAGACTGTTTGGACTATCTTCTTTTGTCCGGATGAGAGAGAGAAGAGAGAGAAAGAGAGAGAAAGAGAGAGAGAGAGCATTGTCCCCTCACCAGTTATTAAACTAACCAATTACAGGCCATCTCAGTCTGATTACCTCCCCAGCAAAAAGAAAGGCATGTTCAATGTACCGTTTCACAGCGTAATTCAAACAAAGACACACACACACACATTCCCACACACACACACACACACACACACGCACACACACTCACACACACGCACGCACGCACGCACAAACACAGTCACACACACACTCACACACACTCATACAGACACACACATTCCCCCACACACACACACACACACACACACACACACACACACACACACACGTTAGCAGAGAGCCGCAGACAGCGAGGAGACTCTCCCCTGTCACCAGGACCAATGAGGAATGTGATTTAGAAGTCTGAACAGAAGAGCCGTCTTTCAAACAGGTCCTCCAACTCTGGAATCCTGGAAAGCTCAGGAGGAGTAGAGGAGAGGGATCGGGGGGGGGGCTTACTTACTCTCTCCATCTCAGTCTCCATCTGTCTCCCTCCCTCCTTCCTCTCCTCTCCTCTGCGCATTCCTAATCAGAGCGACCGGCCTCTTGTTTAATCACAGCACAGCTCCCTGAGACGGCATGTCTATCTGCCTGCCTGCCTGCCTGCCTGCCTGCCTGTCTGTCTGTCTGCCTGCCTGCCTGTCTGTCTGTCTGCCTGCCTGCCTGCCTCCCTGTCTCCATGTCTATCTACCTGCCTCCCTGTCTGTCTGTCTGCCTGCCTGCCTGCCTGCCTGCCTGCCTGCCTGCCTGCGTGTCTGTCTGTCTGCCTGCCTGGACGTCTGTCTGCCTGCCTGCGCGTCTGTCTGCCTGCCTACGCACCTGCCCGCCCGCCTGCCCGCCCGTCCGTCCGCCCGCCCGTCCGCCCGTCCGCCCGTCTGCCTGCCTGCCCGTCTGCCTGCCTGCCCGTCTGCCTGCCTGCCCGTCTGCCTGCCTGCCTGCTCGTGGTGAGAACGTGGGAGTCTGGAGAGTCACACAGCTCTGGTCAATCCCAGCTTTGAAGTGCCTGAGCTGGGAGAGGAATCCACACACTCCCGCTGTCCCCAGGCTGGTTTCTGATTGGGTCCCGTCTGAGGGAGGGAGGGTGTGGTCCGCTTCTGTGATTGGACAGGTCAGCTGGTTCTCGAGTTTGATTGTGGATTAGAACACCACTACAGCACAGTTAAGTGAGCGGACTACCAGAATATCTTCGTGGGTGAAAACCGTAGCCTGGAGTCATACACTAATGCACATCATTAGCATATGAAACTGCCGGCTAAAAATAACTAATAAAATAAAAAGATAAAGGACTACATTCCCAAAACATAATAGGCTCCATTTAACTGCTTTAGTAAAAACTTATGAACATCATTAACAAAAACATTCAAACCAGGAAACCCACTGTACTGGAATATTAGCTCATATTTTGTAGAAACTGGTTTTACTTCATTTCCTAAGTGGTTAATAGAGCTGTCGAGTTTGATTGCTGGAAACATGCACTAGCCATGCGGCTAGGCTAGGCTAGGCTAGTCAGCTAGCGAGAAACACAGGACGCTGTCAGCGTACCTTCCCAGCTCATCCTTAAGTGGGGGTGTTTGTCATAGGCCTCCATGGGCTCCTGAGACTCCATTGATGTAGCTGGCGTTTAGCTCGATGGGGACCTCGGCGTCAGAGGATCAGATAACAAAGCCAGAAAGTTCATATAACGCCTGGTATTGATCTAGACATTGACTATGCTAATCCTCCTGTCTTCTTCTTCATGAAATCCCAGTGAGTTGAGGCGTCTCTGGTTATGTCAGTGGCATCGAGTAATTCCCGGCGGTCTGTTTGGAAAAAAAATGGAGCGCATATTTGCACGATGGAGTGGCACGCACGCAAAAAAAAGAAAAGAGAAAATAGATCATTTGTGCACACATGTGCGCGCTCACTGGATGTATCGCTTTGAGACTCCGCGGCTCATCCTAGACAGGATTTAGCTTTGTGCGGCGCACGTTCAAAATAGGTCATACTGTTCTTCCTAAACTGTTTTTCCAGCAAGCTTTCCTACTTTTTCTCCTGTCCTGATTTCACCAGCGTAAACAAAAGTCAGTATCATCCCCCCCCCCCCCCCCCCCACCTCTTTTCCAAACCAAAGGAGCTCATCAGCGTATCTCTCTGAGGGTTAGCAAACAGCAGCAGTCTGTTCTGGGCCCACCACTCGTCCTGCTCCTTTCTCCTTTTTGTCTGTCCTAGTATCCACGGAAACCCTCCCATCCCTTATCCTGCTGCTTTACACACACACACACACACACACACACACACACACACACACACACACACACACACACAAGCGGATGGACTCCTGATGAGGTAGACCCCCCTCCCTCTGCCTCAACACACCCACCTCCCTCTCCCTCAACACACCCACCTCCCTCTCCCTCAACACACCCACCTCCCTCTCCCTCAACACACCCACCTCCCTCTCTGGGAAGGGTTCACACACCGTGAGGCAAATGAAGAAAAAGTGGAACAAAACAAATTCATCACGTATGCAAATGGTTTTGTACGCATGGTGATGTGTTTGTGTGTGTGTGTGTGTGTGTGTGAATGCCTGTGTTGAAAGCTAGCGCCCAGAGCCTTCCCGTTGGTGGTGGTCTAATGTGGGAGGGTGGTGGGTACAAAGCAATCCTCCACGGTCACAATAATCACTGTGCCGGTGCAACCACCTGGCACGGACAGCGGGCTCTGGAGACGAGTTTCTGAATGTTCAGCTAACATTTAGCTGGCAAGATTGTACATTCCAGGTGGTCTAATTTGATAGCACATTTGATATTTCAGCGTCAAATATGAACTCAGTTTGTTTCTCTAGGCAGACCAATAGCCAATGATGGACTGATGACCCATTTACTAAATATGAGTTTCAGTTCAAACACAGTATTAGAGTTAGAGCTCTGGGTCCTCTGTTTTCTTCCTGGTAAGTTAGAGAGAGGCAGAGAGACGATGAAAGGAGGATGGGAAGGCAGCCAGTAAAGGGAGAAGGTGAGAACGGCAGAGAGGAGGAGAGGGAGGAGAGAGCGAGAGACAGCCGG
Source organism: Galaxias olidus (assembly GCA_026901105.3). Classification (NCBI taxonomy): domain Eukaryota; kingdom Metazoa; phylum Chordata; class Actinopteri; order Galaxiiformes; family Galaxiidae; genus Galaxias; species Galaxias olidus. The sequence continues at coordinate 341,899 of JAPMUY010004997.1, read as the reverse complement.
GGGAAAGGGGGAGGAGTGAGAAGGTGTGAGTTCTAGCCGTCTTTCCGTGGGTTTCTCCTGACACTGATAAAATACCTGAGGGCTGGGACACACTGGAGAGTGCCGCTCCGCCCGTCATTAACCTTGTAACCCCCCCCCCCCCCCCCGTGCTGGTGATTAACGACAGGCTATTATGGGCTGTTAAACAGCCGCACGGGGGGGTCCCGTCACCCATACCAACCCAGCTAACGCTGCCAAGGAACACCAGCCTCTTAGCCCAACTTCTCTCCTCCCACAGCTCCCGGATCAAACTCTTTAATAACAGAGGAATATCAGCAGAACGTGAGCTTCATACCTGGCAAGGCACGTCCGACACCGCCCCAACAGAATGACGCAAACCCAGCCCAATTTTAAATGAATATCCCCGCCCCGACTGCTGCTTTGTGGGTTTGTAACATCCCGCTTACACGCCTCTCCTCCCCGGCTGTTCTCTAAAGGGCACACTTGTTTCTGACAATAGAACGCCACAGAGTCCCAATAGAGGTGCCACAAACAAAACACCCTGACACAGAAAACAAAAATCGGGGATCTTTTTACATATGAAAAGCAGAGAGCCACAAGAAAGAGCGGAGGAGAATGAGAGAGAGAGAGAGAGAGAGAGAGAGAGAGAGAGGAGGAGAATGAGAGATGAATAAGAGAGAGAGAGAGAGAGGAGGAGAATGAGAGATGAATAAGAGAGAGAGAGAGAGAGACAGAGAGAGAGAGGAGGAGAGTGAGAGATGAATAAGAGAGAGAGAGAGAGAGAGCCACAGAGGTGCCAGGGTGGGGCAGAGTCACTGGAAAACGAAGGAGAGCGTGAGAGAGGGAGGGAGGGAGGAGATAAGGCCAGCCTGTATTCCCTGATGTTGCTGCTCTGTGCCGACTCTTCGCGGCTCCTGCTCTGAGGATTACTGCATTTACACTTCAGCTTAAAAATAGCCCCCGTGATAATTTATTTAGCTGGAGCGCTTCTTTCCGCATTGTGCTCCTAGAGAATAGCTCGCTGTCTCCTTACTCAGTCCCCCCCCCCCCCCGCCCCACATATCTCTCTCCGTCTCTCTCACAGAGTCTCAATGTCATCTACAGTGGCGTCCTTCCTAAACTAAAGCTCCCCTCTCTACAGAAGGACTGGTGCCTATCACATAGCATCACGTCGCTCTACGCAGATTAAGCAACACCTACTCCTGAATCCATGCCAGCCAGCTCGTGAGAAACCAGAGACTCACGGCTAATGTTCCCTACGGAGGACTTAGTGCACTGTGCTTTGAGCTCAGTTCAAGACAGGATCGCCAGGATCATTTCTCTAACTCTCCAGGCTTTGAAGGCAAAACAGGGCACGTTCTATTTCAAAGAGTAGCCATGACAGCCCTTCCAAGAGGAAAACAAAGGGGCCTTGCCTTGCTGTGCTAGAATATGAGGGAGAGAGAGAGAGAGAGCGAGAGAGAAAGGGGGGGGGGGGTAGTGTTTGGAAAGTCCAAAGGGTCACATCCGTCTCCCTGGTGAGGAGGGAGCAGCACTTCTCTGTCCAGGGGAATATGATGACTGGACAGAGCCAGCGAGGGAGAGGACAGGAGTGATGATGACGGCAGGAGGAAGAGAATCCAGGAAGGAATCACAGTGTCCACCACTCAGCACTTCCTCTGTCTGCCCACAAGCTCACCATGGCACCAGTGAATAACCATGAGCTCACGCACGCACGCACGCACGCGCACGCACGCACACACACACACACACACACACACCCACGTGCACGCATGCACACGCACGCACCCACAACCACGCACGCACGCACAAACGCACGCACGCACGCATGCACACGCACGCACCCACAACCACGCACGCACGCACACACGCACGCACACACACACATGGCCACGCCTT
>JAPMUY010004997.1:327500-335000 GCA_026901105.3 Galaxias olidus | reverse complement strand
AGGTAACACACTGTGTGGTGATCAGGTAACACACTGTGTGGTGATCAGGTAACAGACCTACTGTGTGGTGATCAGGTAACACACTGTGTGGTGATCAGGTAACACACTGTGTGGTGATCAGGTAACACACTGTGTGGTGATCAGGTAACACACTGTGTGGTGATCAGGTAACACACTGTGTGGTGATCAGGTAACACACTGTGTGGTGATCAGGTAACACACTGTGTGGTGATCAGGTAACACACTGTGTGGTGATCAGGTAACACACTGTGTGGTGATCAGGTAATACAGGGAGAGGCTCCTAGTGAGGAGGAGGAGGGGGGAGGGGGAGGAGGAGGGGGGAGGGGGAGGAGGGGAGAGGGGGAGGAGGAGGGGGGAGGGGGAGGAGGAGGGGAGGATTGACCTGGTGAATTTGAATTTTTAAATTCACAAACAAACAAATGGAGTCTGAAGGGTAATCAGGCGATCAACAGAGAGAACCTCACACAACAGGAACACCTCAGCGTACACAGGGGAACACACACTGACAAACTACACATTTCAATAAGCACACGCGTGTTCCTGTCTGTGAGTGAAGTGTGTTCACACGTCTCAGTCCCTGAGCTAGGAACTGAATCAAAGGCCGAGTGAGGACGTGAGCAGAGCCTGGTTTGTAACCTACGATACAGCCTGAACCAAAAGGCGCCGCTGCCCACGGCAACGCCCGGGCGCCTCTCACCAGTCACATTAGGGGAGAGAGAGAGAGAGAGAGAGAGAGAGAGAGAGAGAGAGAGAGAGAGAGTGTAGCCGCCGCCCCCCCCCCATCCCTCGGGGCACGGAAACAACAGTGGCTTACTCTTCATTACCGCTGGAGGAGAAAATTAGTTTGTGTTTGGTGGAGCTGTGAAACCCGTATAGGTTTATATATGGTCTGTGGTGACCAGCCAGGGGCCCGGGGCCCTGCTCAGCACTTCGGCCCGGATAACAGCCGGGATCCATCATGGAGCCACCATCAGCACCGCAGGAGAACCGGTACCTAACCGCTGTCACGAGGACACCACTAGTGACTCACTGCCTCAGTCCGTGTGAGGAGGGGAGGAGAGCCTCCACTGTTTGGTGTCCCTCCATCCACACGCTCTCTCCCCGACTCTGCCACTCTGATTGATGGCTGAACGCGGAGACTAATTTGTACGAGGAGCAGAGGGGGTGTGGTTTGACAGGACGCTAACAAAGGGAGCAGAACGAGGAGAAGACAGGAAGAGAATAGGAGGAAGCGCCTGACGAGGATCCATTGTGTCTTTATCAGAGATGGTAACCTGACAGATCCACTGCCTGCCTGCCTCTCTCTCTCTCTCTCTCTCTCTCTCTCTCTCTCTCTCTCTCTCTCTCTCTCTCTCTCTCTCTCTCTCTCTCTCTCTCTCTCTCTCTCTCTCTCTCTCTCTCTCTCTCTCTCTCTCTCTCTCTCTCTCTCTCTCTCTCTCTCTCTCTCTCTCTCTCTCTCTCTCTCTCTCTCTCTCTCTCTCTCTCTCTCTCTCTCTCTCTCTCTCTCTCTCTCTCTCTCTCTCTCTCTCTCTCTCTCTCTCTCTCTCTCTCTCTCGTAGTGTCCCCTGTCTTGGAGCACACCAGCCTAGCAGGTAATTGCAGCCTGAGATCTTAATCAAGGTGTGGGCGTGATGGAGGGAGGAGGCCGCCTAGATAGCAGTTTAAGGAGCTTTTAAGGAGACGCTGATGCCACGCTGAACGTAGGAATGGGACTGCCATGTTCCCATAGTGCACCCCCCCCCCCCACACACACACACACACACAACCCGCTCTCTCTCTCTCTCTATCCCCCTCTCTCTGCTCCTCGCCCCGACCCACAATTACATAACCAGCCACTTCAGGGCAATTTACAGGCTGCCTTTCTAAACCGTGTTGTTTACATCATCCAGCGTTGCTATGTCCTCCTCGGCTTTGAAAGGCAGAGCAAACGGTGGAGAGGGACGGGGGGTAGCAGGCTGTATATCACATGTCAACAATCAGCCGAAAAACTGCTGACACCAGCGGGATGTCCACGTGATTCCCCCCGGAGTCTAGCGAGGACACGGAGAGAGAGAGAGAGAGAGGGAGAGAGAGAGAGAGAGGAGGAGGAGAGAGAGAGAGAGAGAGGAGGAGGAGAGAAGGAGAGGAGGATTGGGTTTACATGGTGTGTAAACATCCAAAGGGGGGACGGGGGGATGGGGGCACTGTTGTTTAAGCTGGGCCAAAACAACCGGGGCTTTGGTTAACTTTACATCTGGGCTCAGGAGGAGCAGGGGGAGCAGGAGGAGCAGGGGGAGCAGAGGGAGCAGGATGAGCAGGGGGAGGAGGAGGAGCAGGATGAGCAGAGGGAGCAGGAGGAGCAGGATGAGCAGGGGGAGCAGGATGAGGAGGGGGAGGAGGAGGAGCAGGATGAGCAGGGGGAGCAGAGGGATCAGGAGGAGCAGGAGGAGCAGGGGGAGGAGGAGGAGCAGGGGGAGCAGGGGGAGGAGGATGAGCAGGGGGAGCAGGAGGAGCAGGAGGAGCAGGAAGAGCAGGGGGAGCAGGGGGAGGAGGAGGAGCAGGGGGAGGAGGAGGAGCAGGGAGAGCAGGAGGAGCAGGGGGAGCAGGAGGAGCAGGGGGAGCAGGAGCACGCGGAGCAGCTGCAGCAGCCCCAGCAGCTGGAGGAGGAGGAGGAGCAGAGGGAGCAGAGGGAGCAGGGGGAGCAGGAGGAGGAGGGGGAGCAGGAGGAGCAGGGGGAGGAGGAGGAGCAGGGGGAGGAGGAGGAGCAGGGAGAGCAGGAGGAGCAGGGGGAGCAGGAGGAGCAGGGGGAGCAGGAGGAGGAGGAGCAGGGGGAGCAGAGGGAGCAGGGGGAGCAGGAGGAGGAGCAGGGGGAGCAGAGGGAGCAGGGGGAGCAGGAGGAGGAGGAGCAGGGGGAGGAGGAGGAGCAGGAGGAGGAGGAGGAGCAGGAGGAGCAGGGGGAGCAGGATGAGCAGGAGGAGGAGCATGAGAGGGAAAGGATCTGCTTGATCGTGCCTGGACTAGGAGAGAACACCCAGAACAGACAGTGAACCCTTTACCCATCCCTGACCTCTAGGAGCAGGACATCTCAACAGACGCTGTCAGCCGGTGGTCCAGGATACAGTGGAGCCAGAGTGTATGTGGACGCCATGTACGGACTATCCCTTTCCCTTTAAGCATTTCCTGGCCTGTCCTGAACTCTCCACTCTCCAGAGGCCGACACCATTTGCTCAGGACTTTTGTTTTTGTGGGGCTGTAAACAATAAGGTTTGGAAGTCGCCTCTGGAGAGGCGCGCGCCGCCTCTGCTGCTGCTGCCGCGTTTACACGTGACTCACCGCAGCTCTCAGGGTAAATTCATTCATTCCCCAAGTGGCAGCAAAGCCCATCTCTCAAGGCTGTGACACACATGGGCTAAAACAGTGAAATGGGCTTTGACATGCCAGTATGATTAATAGCAAGTAAAATCCATACACAGAACATCCTTGGGAGGTGCCAAACTCTAAGGTTGATGAATCCTGAAGTTCTTTTTCTGTTCCAAGAGGATATAAACAGTCATGCGGCTCTTGCGGTGGCCAGATTATATGAATGCCAATTTTCACAGGGTCCCTACCAGCCATACTGGAGTAATTATAAAACACTCTGCACACACAAGCCGGACCCAAACTGCACTTACTCTGCATTCGGTGGCACTCAGAGGTGTGTGCGTTTCTCTGCTTCTAAGAGAGGGGGGGGGGCAGCTTCTCACAGTGTGTGTCTCCTTCTAGGTGTTTCCTCTCCGACATTTTGTTTGCCAGACGCTCCGGTAGTGTGTGTTACTGGAGTGTTCTGCTCTCTGAGGAGCAGCCGCACTTTAATTGCAGCTCCACAGGAACACAAGCCCGAGCAATACCACACAGAACAGTGTTATCTGGAGCGTCGAGAACTGACTCCGAAATACAATCTCACTGACATCCGCCAGCCTGCCGAGTCCAGAGTGACACACACACACACACACACACACACACACACACACACACACACACACACACACACACACACAGACAAACACACACAGAGAGACAAACACACACACACACACACACACACACGCGCACACAGACAAACATCCACACATACATCCACACACACACACGCACACAGACAAACATCCACACACACACACACACACACACACACATCCACACACACGCACACACACACGCACACAGACAAACATCCACACATACATCCACACACACACACACACACGCACACAGACAAACATCCACACATACATCCACACACACGCACACAGACAAACATCCACACATACATCCACACACATCCACACACACACACACACACACACACACACACACACACCCACAGACAATGTACGTGTGACAGAATGGCTCTGCTTTTTCCATCAACCCGAGAATCTCATATCATTCTGTCAGTGCGAAAGGAGAGAGAGATGGAAAAAGAAAAGGTGTGGTGAAATGGATGGTAGGATATGGAGCTGATGAACAGGGGAAGAAGAGAGGAGCAAGAAGAGAGGAGAGGAAAGACGAGACGAGGAGAAAAGAGGAGAGGAGAGAAGAGAAGAGGAGAGGAGAAAAGAGGAGAGGAGAGGAGAGGATTGGTGAGGAGAGGAGAGGAGAGGAGAGGGGAGGGGAGTGGAGGAGAGGGGAGAGGAGAGGAGAAGGGAGGGAGGGAGAGGAGAGGAGAGGAGAGGGCTAATCGGCGGCCCCATCCTGTTGCCCTGGATGTCACGTCCTCTGCCCCCTGACGATGTAAGCTGACCCAGGGACACGACGTGCTCACTGGGCTGGCTAGTGGCTGGAACAACCCTGGAACACCTCAGAACCCATTTCAACGGCCCTCTCTCAAAAACCACAGGGGGTCAAAATCTAATAATCCACTTCATAAAAAAGGAACAGGCGAGAAATATCGACTCTTTAAAATGCTCCATAATCTGTCCATCGGATGAGATAAGATGGAGTGGTCTGGGAATGAGGACAGTGAGTCTGTCCTCTCCAAGGTCACACTCAAGCCCTCTCACAACAACAACAACAACAACAACAACAACAACAACAACAACAACAACAACAACAACAACAACAGGCCCATTTCAATTCCACATCAGCACACGCTGGAGCTGCTCACCAACGACCCCAAAAGGTCAAATATTAAAATCTGCTAATGTATTCCCCTCATTAGCGTTGGACTACGTGGAGCTGAGGCATGGCAGTAAACACCTGCAGCTGCCAAATCACTTTGTAGGTTTTCTTCTTTTTCCAGGGCCTTTGTCAGCAGCTCTCATGGAGAGGAATGTAGGCCGACACGCGCTGGCATTTGTATTCCGTTAATCTCGCGGTGCTGGTGGAGGGTAATAGGGGTTAACAGGGCTTCACTCTGAGGCACGCTCAGCTACCCCCCCCTCCTCCCATCACCACCCTGCTCCCTCCTCCCCAACCAGCTCCACTCTGACAGGAGGCGTGGTGGAGGAGGGGTTGGCGGGACGGAGGTATGGGGACGCACACAGCACCTAACCCACTGCGGAAACATATTTATAATTTAGGACCTGTCAGAACAGTGCTGTCTTGGGGCTCGCACGTACGCAATGCAGGGGCAAAACGCTCAACGGGTGAACGTCCACGCTCCACGCATCATCTACACACACACACACACACACACACACACACACACACACACACACACACAATTTAATTGCGCTCCTGTAGGGCAAAGGGAGCACTATGGATCAAAGGGTTCCCTGTTGTTGGCCTTACAATTAGCAACACACTCACACACTCAGTACACACACACACACACACACACACACTTTCACCGAGCCTGCTGGCGGCTCACCCCCTACACAAGGTCTACCAATGTGGGTGAAACGAGGTGGTTCAGTTCCTCTGTGGCCCCTAGTGCGACTAGCTGAAACCATTACCATGTCTTCTCTGAAATATCGTATCATAGTGGATGTTGCTTATGTTGAATTGAACCAAATTATAGCCATAGGTATTAGAGGTGTGCATCTTCACTGGTCTCACAATTCGATTATGATTCACCTGTCAACGATTCTCGATGCATCTCACGTGCATCCTCAATTTTCTATATTACTGCATGTGGCTACTTTTTCATCAAATAATACTAGCAGCCAGTCAGATAACAGCATTTCCCCTACAACACATTCAACCACTGCTGTTACGAAATAGTTGTCAATAGCAAAATGTTTTTGTTTTGATTTAGCAAACGCAATACAAGGTATCCATAACTTAGTGCCTACATTTCATTGGATGGTAACGCAGGAAATTCAATAATGTATTATGAATGCACACAATATCTTTATACCATGTATTCATTGTGCGCTTCATCTAAACGCTAATCCATCTTATAATAATAAGATATATACTGTTGGTAAATAAGAAAACAGAGATTAAAAGATGATACATGAAGATGTATCATTATTGTTATTATTATTAGGTGGCCGGCTGGTACTTAAGACACAGTACTCTTAACAGTCTAATTTTGCTATCTAGGATACTGAAGGTTATGTACGTAGGTTGGTGGGTGTGCAACCTCCTCTATTCTTTCATTCTTTCTTTCTTTCTTTTCTTTTCTGCAATTTTTCTTTCTTCTTTTCTTAATGTTCTTTTTTTCCTGTAATAATTTTTTCTTAGCCGGCCACCGCTATCACTGCTTGCAGTTATATTATTATTATTATTATTATTATTATTATTATTATTATTATTATTATTATTATTATAACAATTACATTCTGGTTGCCATAGCGTTATCATCACTCATAGCTTGGCAAAAAAAGCCACGTCAAAAGAGCACTGAAGCAGGAGGGTATCATATCCACGGTTACAGGGGGTTACCATAGCGAACCCTCCTCCACTGGTGGCAGTGTAGTGAGCCAGTAATCCAGTCTAAATTAAACACGCTAACACTAAATGATTCTATGTGATTTATGACCTCGTTCCTTTCATTCCAGACTTCAGATAGATAGATAGAGAACGCGAAAATATGGGCACATAGGTAGAAAAAGCAAGAACAGGGCGAGAGAGAGAGAGAGAGAGAGAGAGAGAGAGAGAAAAGGCAGGGCAGGGAAAGACAGAGGGAAAAAGACAGAGAGAGAGAAAACATGGATAGACAGAGAGAGGGTGAGGAAAAAGAGAGAGAGTTGTGAGAAACGGGGTGGGGGATTAAGAGAGGCTGGGCGATCGATCTCCCACTAAGCTGTGACCCCTGTGACCCAGGCAAAAGGAAAGCAACATGGCCATGAGTTCTCATATCGAGGAAGCTACAGAACACTGCACTGTAGACTGTGTGCTATGAAAGACCTCTGGCTGGATCATTAGGCCCAGAGCAATGGCAAAAGCTCAAGGTCATTCATACTGCTGCCAGCAATTTATATATATTTTTTAAAAGCAATGTGTACTTTATTAAGAGATCAAAAGGTTTCATCAGCAGAGCTTTGAAAAGCCGGGTGAATGGGCATCAAAGCGTAA
>JAPMUY010004997.1:300000-325000 GCA_026901105.3 Galaxias olidus | reverse complement strand
ATGTAGAAGTTAGGGAATGGAACAAACAGGAAAGCAAATCTGAATATGGGCAGGCACTGTCATAGCTTTTATCTCCTCCTCCTCCTCCTCTTCATCGCTCTGTCTATTCTGTCCGTCTCTCTCACATCATTTCACTCATTCCCTCCCTTCCACTCTACTGGTCTCTTTGCCTGTTCTCTCCTCGTCTCGGTCTCCCTGGACGGAGAGCCAACGGCCGGGTCCTAACACTCGCCAGCGCAGCCGCAGCGCCAGCCTTTCCCCAAAGCGGCTCTGGACACACAGGGCCATTTTAGGAAATAGGATTAGGAGAGAAAAAGGTTCAAACGTACAGGAGGAGATGAGAAAGCAGGGACAGCAGAGGGAAAAAAGAGGGATCCAGAGGGAGTGTGAGTAAAAGACATGCAAGTACAGAGAAAAAAACAAGAGAGGAAGAGAGAGGGGGGGGTAAAGAGAGTATGTGAGAAAAAGAGAGAGAGAGAGGGAGAGTATGTGAGAGGGAGAGAGAGAGGGAGAGAGAGTGTGTGAGAGGGAGAGAGAGAGAGTATGTGAGAGGGAGAGAGAGAGTATGTGAGAAGGAGAGAGAGAGAGGAGAGAGAGAGAGAGAGAGAGGAGAGAGAGGGGGGGTAAAGAGAGTGTGTGAGGGGGAGAGAGAGAGAGAGAGAGAGTATGTGAGAGGGAGAGAGAGAGTGAGAGAGAGAGAGAGAGAGAGTATGTGAGAGGGAGAGAGAGAGAGAGTATGAGAGGGAGAGAGAGAGAGAGAGAGAGAGAGAGAGAGAGAGAGGAGAGAGAGTCTGTGAGAGGAGAGAGGAGAGAGAGAGAGAGAGAGAGAGAGAGAGAGAGAGAGATAAAAAGCCGAGATTGACTGGAATGCATTGGGAGGAAACGGACATCTCATGTTTCTTCACAGAAATATGAAGAATGCTGGGCTAAGACGAAAGAGGAGTTAAGCCGCTTCCTTTCACCAGCGGCCTGTAAATGTGGAGGTGATGAATAAGTGAACTCCTGTCAGAGCTTCCAGGAGGAGCACAGCTATGCAGCTGGCTGGGAATCCTCACGCTGCCTTTGACCCCTTACAAAAAAGTGACCGTTGTTCGTTTATTTTTTTTTAAAGTGAGGGACTGTTTTGTAAGGCATGCAAGCTAATGCATCTACGAGGACAACAAGGCCAGGATGATTTGACAGTGGACTGGGAGAGCCAGAGAGGGGGGGGGGGGGGTCTCTCTCTCCCCCACCGTGCTGTTATATGGAGATAAGCCACCCTGGTCTGGACAAACCAAACCCACGACAGGAGAGAACACGCTGGGTTTTAATATGAATCAGTTAGGACGTGAACTTTGAACCATCTGCCTGACATTTGGGCGTCCCCCGGGATGGTGAACAGGGACAGGCCTTTAGCAGCGGAAGATAACGTCGACGAAGATGCACTATCGACACACACCTCGGGGAGGAAGGTGCTGCATTAGGGGGCGAGGTGAAGGGGTGTGGGGGGGAGGGGGACAGATGGAGGGGGAGAGGTGGAGAAAAGGGGGGGTAGATGGAGGGGGTGGGATGGAGGGGGCGAGGTGGAGAGAAGGGGGGGTAGATGGAGGGGTGTGTGTGTTTCTCTTAACCATTGTTTCCTCATAAACAGGATGTTTATGTTTTACAAAAGGATGTGGCCGTGTTGGTCAGACCGCTCCTTCACTCATTTCACCTCTTCCTCTTCTTATCTCCTGCCTCCCATCTTCTTCTTCATCAGCTCCCTCTCACTCCAGAGACGAACTCACTCCTCACGGTCAACGCACATACAAATATAATGCATGAGTTGGCCCTACACACTCCCCCACTCTCCATAGGATTAAAACTGTATGGCGATCCCGGGCAATAAAACCTCTGCACGCTATCAGTGGATCCTACGGGAGGCTGAGGAGCATTAATAACCAAGCCTTAGCGTTAGTAACCCAGCCTTAGCGTTAGTAACCCAGCCTTAGCGTTAGTAACCCAGCCGTACCGTTAGTAACCCAGCCTTAGCGTTACTAACCCAGCCTTACCGTTAGTAACCCAGCCTTAGCGTTAGTAACCCAGCCTTAGCGTTAGTAACCCAGCCTTAGCGTTAGTAACCCAGCCTTAGCGTTAGTAACCCAGCCTTAGCGTTAGTAACCCAGCCTTACCGTTAGTAACCCAGCCTTAGCGTTAGTAACCCAGCCTTAGCGTTAGTAACCCAGCCTTAGCGTTAGTAACCCAGCCGTACCGTTAGTAACCCAGCCTTAGCGTTAGTAACCCAGCCTTACCGTTACTAACCCAGCCTTAGCGTTAGTAACCCAGCCTTAGCGTTAGTAACCCAGCCGTACCGTTAGTAACCCAGCCGTACCGTTAGTAACCCAGCCTTACCGTTACTAACCCAGCCTTAGCGTTAGTAACCCAGCCTTAGCGTTAGTAACCCAGCCTTAGCGTTAGTAACCCAGCCTTAGCGTTAGTAACCCAGCCTTAGCGTTAGCAACCCAGCCTTACCGTTAGTAACCCAGCCTTAGCGTTAGTAACCCCCCCCCCCCGGAGGAGACCCAGATGGTCTGATTGTAAGGTAAAGGGAGAAAGGAGAGTTCAGGGCTGAATCCCAATGCGGGCGGGGCGGGCCAACGTCCTGATAAGAACAAAAGGTACTTGTCTCATAGAGAGGTGCTAGACGCTGCTCTCTCAGTGTTCCAGGGCGGTGAGCGAAGGCAGAGCCGTGCTCTCTACGACGCTGCATGTCTATGAGCTAGACAGCATTGGCCTGTGAGGTGGGTAGCCATTGAAACAGTAGGGAGTAGTGGGTCACCACTATTTGAAAAAAACGTAATAAATCGAAAAAAAATTTCAGTACGTGCTGCTGCCATGACAACAGGTCAGTTACTAGTCAACCATGAGACGGTTAGTCGACGTCTGTTCTAGTAGAGCTAGATCTACGCGCTGGAGGCAGGGCTGTGGACATGGGGGTGAGACGTGGAGGGTAGGTGTGATGTGCACCCAGGAAGAACAGAGTGCAACGTCACTCCCTGCCTCACTACGTCCCGTTCACTCTGCACCCTGCAGAACAGACCGCCGGGGCAGTAAGCGAACGGTGTTATTCCCTACAAAAGAAAAACACAGCTGAACCCATTTTCTTCAACAATGCATCGCAGAAGGTGCAACCTACAAAACCCAGGTCCAGAGATCAAAAAGAATAACAATAAAAAACTCTTTCCTGACAACGGTTACCAGGGCCAGGGGTGTTTCCTGACAACGGTTACCAGGGCCAGGGGTGGAAGCACTGCGGTTAGCCATAACGACCCCCCCCCCCTTTATCAAATGGCGATTTAATATGTGCATAATGACAAATAATATCTCCCTCCATAAATATCTGCAGAGGGAAGGTGAGTGTGTGTGTGTGTGTGTGTGTGCGTGTGTGTGTGTGTGTGTGATATCCCCAGTGTGCACTGTGCCTGGGCCGCGGTGCCAGAGAACTAAAACGTCTGGCTCGCCCTCACCAACTCATTGTGCCATTAGGGCCTCCCAGCGCCTGCTTTACAGCCACAACACTTAACAGCGGGCCAGGCTATCACTTCTCCCTTTACACCGCCAAAAGCTGTGCTGGTAATAGACCTGAAGGGGGAGAGGGTGTGGGGAGAGGGGAGAGGGGAGAGGGGGAGAGGTATGTGCTGGGGGTAGGGGTGTGTGTTGGGGGTAGGGGTGTGTGTGTATTGGTGGTAAGGGTGTGTGTGTGTGTGTGTGTGTGTGTGTGTGTGTGTGTGTGTGTGTGTGTGTGTGTGTGTGTGTGTTGGTGGTAGTGTGTGTGTGTGTGTGTGTGTGTGTGTGTGTGTGTTGGTGGTAGGGGTGTGTGTGTGTGCGTGTGTGTTGGTGGTAGAGGTGTGTGTGTGTGGTAGGTGTGTGTGTGTGTGGTAGGTGTGCGTGTGTGTGTGTGTGTGTGTGTGTGCGTGTGTGTGTTGGTGGTAGGTGTGTGTGTGTGTGGTAGGTGTGCGCGTGCGTGCGTGCGTGTGTGTGTGTGTGTGTGCGTGTGTGTGTGCGTGTGGTAGGTGTGTGTGTGTGTTGTACATTTGTTTTACATCCTAATGCCTTTGTTATGACTCATTGCCTTAGGCGAAACAAATGACAATAAATGGAACTATTAGCGGAACACAGAGAGTGAGAGGAGGAATTCAAATTAAAGGGCGCTCGCTATAGCCACATTTTTTCTACCTTTCTTTCTTTCGTTCTTTCTTTCCTTCTCTCTCACTCTCTCTCGCTTTCCTCTGCAGCACAATTAGGGAACAAGGCACACCGGGTGTACATACATGGAGGGAGAGGGGGGGAGGAGGGGGAGAGAGCGACAGAGAAACAGAGGGGGTGGGGAGAGAGCGACAGAGAGAGAGAGAGAGAGAAAGAGAGAGAGAGAGAGAGAGAGAGAGAGAGACAGAGAAAGAGAGAGAGAGAGAGAAAGAGAGAGGGGGGAGAGCGAGAGAAAGCGAACAAGAGAGAACAAGAGAGAGAGAGAAAGGGGGAGAGAGGGAGAACGAGAGAGAAAGGTGACCTGGCTGGAGGGACTGTAATGAAACTGACACAGCGAACCTTAAGCCGCTTTCTCTCTCTCTTTACCTCTACCTCTCTTTGTCTCTCTCTCTCTCTACCTCTCTCTGTCTCTCTACCTCTCTCTCTACCTCTCTCTCTCTCTACCTCTCTCTGTCTCTCTACCTCTCTCTGTCTCTCTCTCGCTCTACCTCTCTCTCGCTCTACCTCTCTCTCTCTCTACCTCTCTCTCGCTCTCTCTCTTTCCAGCCAAGGGGGACCTTGGTTACCTTAAGAACTGGCGTCCAGTCTCCCTTCTTTGTGTAGACTCAAAAATAATATCTAAGGTGCTTACCAATAGACTGAAGAAAGTAATAGGCTCAGTCATTCACCCTGATCAGACATACTGCATTCCAGGACGCTCCTTTTTTGACAATCATTTTCTGGTTCGAGACCTTTTAACTGCAGCGTCAGTGTACAAGATGGAGGTGGGGGTTTCTTTAGACCAGGAGAAAGCTTTTAACCGAGTGGACCATACATTTCTGTTTAGGTCACTGGAAGGGTTTGGGTTTGGGTTTGGACTGTCCTTCAGGGAATATATTAAGTTACTGTATAGAGACATTTACAGCATCCTCAAGATCAATGGATCTCTAACCAGGCCGATTAGAGTATCCAGAGGGATACGGCAAGGGTGCGCTTTGTCCAAACTCCTCTACACAATTTGCATAGAGCCTCTTCTGGCCAGTTTACGGCTAAAACTAAGTGGTATTGCTGCACCAGGGTCTCCAGACTCTTCCCAAGTTGCTTTAACGGCATATGCTGATGATGTTACAGTTTTTTTAAAGTCACAGACTGATATACAAATGCTCTCAGACAGTTTGTACACCTACCAGAAAGCCTGCTCTGCAGAGGTTAATTGGGGAAAGTGTGCTTCCGTATTAGTGGGGGACTGGATAGACGTAGCACCACCAACACTACCCATGTCATGTAGTCGGAGTAAGGAAGGCCTTCAGATACTAGGTGTTTTTCTGGGCACAACAGAGTACATGAGCAGGAATTGGGAGGGCATGGAGGATAAGGTGAGGGGGAAGCTGCAGCGCTGGGAATGGATTCAGCCACAGCTGTCAGACAGAGGAAGGGTGTGGATAGTCAACAATTTGGCTGCGTCAATGCTCTGGCACAGGGTGGCTGTTTTGGACCCCCCTGATGCAATGTTAAAAGTCATTCAGAAAATGTTTGTCCATTTCTTTTGGGCCGGACATCACTGGTTACCACCAGGGGTTCTATGCCACTTGCAGAAGGGGGCCAAGGACTAATCCATCTGTCAAGATAACATCAATGAGGCTACAGACAGCTCAGCGGCTCCTCTATGACTCAGAAAATGTTACTTGGATTCCTTTTGGCCTATCCATTCTAAGGAGTATTGGGGAACTGAAACTGGATGAATATTTGTTTCTCATGGAAAACACCCAGTTGAAACATTTCACATGTCCTCCTTTTTATCGGGCTTTACTTTGTGCGTGGGAGCTGTTCTCTCATACAAGAACTGAGGAAAATAAATATGGGGTGGAAGAACCTTTGTTCTTCAACACATTGGTGGAATTACCAGAGGCATGTTATAGTGTGGTGAAGATCTGCATGGCCAAGGGAGTGACAAGGCTCAAACATCTGCTGGATGCGGAACAGGGTCAGTGGCGGACTGTTGTGGACATTTCAGAACAGATAGGGGTGAGGTCCCAGCGGATGGCGAATGACTTTATGGCCAAACTTAGGTCATTACCAAAGAGCCTCAGAACAAGAGCCAGTGAGTTCCTGAGAGGAGGGGGTACGACTACATTTCCTGACATCCGGGTCTCCCCTAAAGCAGTGGAAGTACGAGAGGCTGAGGGGACCAAGCAGCTTGTCTCTTTTCATGGACTCACAGACCTGGATTTTTCCACAGTAGAGAGGAAGCCGCTGTACCAGGTGTGTGTCTAGTCTCGCCATGCTCTACAGTTGGCTGATCGAGTAGACACTAAATGGCGGGAGAAACTGCAGGAGCCGCGGGAGGTCTCTCCCACTTGGAGGCTCCTGTACAAGGCTCCAGGGAAGAAAAGATCTGGAGACCTCCAGTGGCGTCTCCTCCATGGGGCCATCCCAACAAATGTTTTTGTATCAAGATGCAATGACGAAGTCCTACCTACATGTCCATTTTGTCCTGGCCTTGACACTGTTTTTCACTTATTTCAAGACTGTATTTTTCTGGTGCCATTGTTTGATCTTTTGCGCACATTGTTGGGGAGGTTGGGTTTTTTGTTAACCAATCGGGTGTTTGTTTTTCTGTTGACTATACAAAAAGCAGCAGGGCAAGGTCTACTCTTGCAAATTTCCTTTTGGGGGAAGCAAAACTTGCAATATATAGGACACATAAGGCCCGGGTGGAGGGGGAAGTAAAGGACCTGGTGGAAATGTTTAAGGGCCAGGTTAAGAGCAGAGTGGTGATTGATTACGCATACCAAAAAAGTATGAACAACCTGTTGTGTTTTGAATTTATGTGGTGTGTTGGAGGGGCTATCTGCTCGGTGGAGCCAGAGGATGGGTTAGTCATCCATATGTAAGGTGTAGCAGTCCACCTGTCGAGTCACAAGGGTGGCAAGGTAGGTTAGTGTGCACTGATGATGTCTGGTGGGAGGTGGTGTTATTTTAATACATGTGATTATTGTAGCATATCAATGATACAATAAACTAGTTTTTAAAAAGTCTCTCTCTCTCTCTACACAGACCTGCCTGCTATGAATCCTGGGAGGATCAGCCATGGTCGAGCCCCCCCCCGGTCACCACACACGCCGGTCAGTGTAATTATGAAACACTGCGGAGCGCTCCAGGTGTACGGAGAGGAAGGAATGGTCTGAGCACGGAGCTGAATTACCCCCGGACCGCAACCATACAGGGAGTTCAAACCACATCGTTGAAGACCTCTCTACCCCTCTCTCTCTTTCTCTTTCTCTCTCTACCACTCTACCTCTCTCTCTACCTCCCTCTCACTCTCTCTCTCTCTACTTCCCTCTCATTCGCTCTACCACTCTCCCTCTCCCTCTCACTCTGTGCGGTTGTTAAAAACAGAGAGAAAGAGAGAGAGCGATAGAAATAAAGAGAGACATAACCCAGAGACCATAATTAAGTAGAAAATTACAGGTGTAGTAAAGTTGTCACGGGTGACTGTACCATTAGATGGAAACACGTTAAAGTGAGTGACTGTGTGAACGTGGGCGTGTCAGTTTGTGTGTGCATGCGTGCGTGCGTGTGTGTGCGTATATGAATGACTTTTGCATCTATGTGGGAATTTGGTGTGTGTGTCCAGTGAAAGTTCCAACACACACAGACAAACCTCCCCGCCCTCCTCCTCCTTCTCCTCCTCCTCCTCCTCCTCCTCCTCCTCCTCCTCCTCCTCCTTTTTTTTGGCAGCTGGCCCCGGGGCTGAGGTCTTGTGACAACCTTCAAAGAGGTCAGCGTTGAACACCTCTGATCTCAACAGATCCCCTCACCTACGGATGTGAAGGACTCCCACGTCAGAGATCAGAGCCGGCTTTGATGTGGAACGCCCCCCCGTACCCACTCTGCCATGCTGGAACAGAACATGACACATACAGTATACTGTATATGCCTCAGCTTTCAGACAATGTGTACAACCAGGTTATTTATTGGAAGATAAACGTGTTGGAGCGGAAATACCCAGGAGAGCAAGGCTGTGCCGGTATCACTTTATCTCTGGGGCAGAGCACGCACACACGCACACACGCACTCACACACACACACACACACACACACACACATCCACACACACACACATCCACACACACACACATCCACACACACACACACACACACACACACACACACACACACACACACACACAGGCTGGCTGCATTGTTCTGCAGAAGTTGCAGTGTGTGCAGTAGTGGGAGCAGTGAGTGGAACGGACGGAGAGTAGAAGGAGAGGGTACAGGCACAATAAACAGGCTGACAGGATGGCAATAAAGTGGGCTGTAATAACTCCATATCAAGACAAACATATCTTAATATATCGCAGAAAAAAAACTGCAGCCATGCGCATCTTAGGAATATGACATTGTGTTATCTGTGGCGGACTTTACAGTCAAAATAACACATTGTAGTAGTTACCAAGTAACAAACTGTTCAGAGTACTAACTAGTTGCGTTAGTTTTGTTTGTGAGGCACCCACTGAGGAGCGGTAGCATCACAACGCTGACACAAGCATCTCTGCCCCGTCTACAGGAGCCGTGAGGCTTGTAGGGAACAAAACACACACTCTCGCCCCTGGCTACACAGGAAACGACTGGAAATGCAGAGGAAATGAGTTCACCCATTAACTGCTGCCTGCACCTCAGCCTCACTCCCTTTCACAACTGACACTGCCTCCCACATGCTATCTGGGGTACATACCTTGGCCTATGTGTGATCTACTTTGTTTTAATACCGTTATATCAAATATACCTTGGCCTATGTGTGATCTACTTTGTTTTAATACCGTTATATCAAATATACCTTGGCCTATGTGTGATCTACTTTGTTTTAATACAGTTTTGTCAAATACTGTTTTATGGACATGACCCGATACCACCATACTGAGGTGTAAAGAACGTATGGTGGGCAGGTTCTCTGTTTTACGGCCACAGAACCTGTCCGGGCTGCCAGAGACGCTCCATGGACAAAATGGTCGGGGTGGCTGAGTTTGGAGGCTAATGAAACGCTGTAATTACAGCAGAAGGGTCCCTCAAATATGGTCACCATGGCACAGGCAGGGGCAGAAAGAAAAGAACACCAACCAGACTCCGGTAGAAGAGAGGATGGAGAGAGGAGAGACAGAGAGAAGGGGGGGGTGGTAGAGAAAGAAAAGAAAAAATAAGAGAAAGGGAAGGAAAACAGCAGAGTGAGCAGATTGGGTGAGACAGGGAATAACAACAGAAAACGAAATGAGAGAAAGAAGGAAGGGGGAAGGGATGGAGGGAGAGAAAAAAAGAGAGAGAGAACAGCATGCCATTCTTAGCAAGCGAATCAAAGGGGCGGAAAAGGATCAATCACAGGGAATAGCTAAAAGACCTCTGAATGAACCTCCTTTAATCTCCTGACAATGCAACAAACTGGGCTGGAAGTGGGGCGTCACGAGGGGGCCCCAGGGTTTAATAACTCCCCGCTGAGAGAGCTGTAAATCTTTAATAGAGGGCAAGCTAGGCCCCGCGGCAGCTAGCGGCTAGCGAGCAACACTCACGCGTTGGACATGGAACGCCAGATCAAAGGTTAGTTGTATGCGCTGGTAAACAAACTCTAAAACGGCAAGTTAGAACAGACTCGTTTAAAAAAAGGTATTAAAGACACTTAAACTGCCTGTGGGAACATTACAGAGGCCGGAGAGATGGACGGGCTATTGTGTGCTAAAAAAGGCACAAACTGAAGTTAGTACAAAAGATTTAGAATATAATTATAAAAGCTATTTTGAATTAAATGCCACTTTGTGTGCCTTCAATTATATATATATATATATATATATATATATATATATATATATATATATATATATATATATATATATATATCTATATATATACACACTCTAAATAAACCATTCAAATAGAAAATAACAGCTACAAAGAAATTTAAATGAAGAACAGTGAGAGAGAGAGAAAAAGCTGAGAGAGGGGCAGAGAGATAGAGAGAGAAAGAGAGAGAAAGAGAGAGATAGAGAGAGAAAGAGAATTATAACATCAGCTACTAACAAATAAAAGCCTCATTTATATTTCACCCTCCTGGCAACCCTTGGCTGTAAATATTTATAAAGTCATTAAAATGTAAGTTAGAGCTGTCTGAAGCTCCCAGTCCCTAGGATTCATTTAGTCTCTGAAGCAAATGAAACTGCTCGCTCACTATTAATTCCTTAAAAACTCTAACCGCAATACCTGCCAGGCATGCTTGAGGGTCAGAGTAAATTCACTAAATGAGTCAAACTAACTTTCAGTCAAATGAACTTCCCATTGAATACACAGAGAGTAGCACAATCACATTCTGTACACGGCAGTTAAAGTTCATGTGTTCATGTCATACACTGTTCATGATAGAATAGTGAAGGACAATACTTGAGGTAATAAAACATTTCTGACAAACACCACGATAAATTCTTTCTGCTTGAAAGCTTGACACCGCATGAAGTTTGTAAGGTGGGAACAGTGGTCCTTTTCCCAGCTCTAACTACAAGACATCACACCGCTGACACACTGAGGCATGAGCCGATCACTAGGGGTGAGAACATTGTGTATGCCATGCTGTACTGTACTGTATGGCATAATGGATACTATAACGTTGTATGCTGTGTATTTTGAAATGTAGTAGAAAAGGCATGATTGGTTTCTGTAATAAACAAAGGCTTTGGCATTTGTTTGTGCCTCTAAAGCATTCTTCATTTGTCCATACAATGTACAAACACAGACAGAGGAGAACAGACAAATACCTTTTCTTTTTCCATAAAAACCCCCCCAAAAATACTTCTGACATTTTGGCAGGTAATTAAGCAAAAACAGAATAATGGCACCAATTATGTTTGATGGCGGTTTGTTGATCACTACCGTGACTAGTCCATTCCTGAACGCTTTCTTTTTTTTCTGCTGCACCACCATCGTCAGATATGACGAGACCGGCCAATGTGCCTTTTCATTTTGTTTCACAACTGGCTTGTCAGTCGGCCCCGACTTTGATTCCAATAAAAGGCCCTGGAGCTGCTCTCTGAGCACGTCAATGGAAGCAGTTTGGAGTTTTCTACCGTGACACTGTTATTATAGTTTTTTTTCTTTAGTCACTCCTGGTGTGTGTTTTGGTCATCCCCTCCCTCCACGGTTCAGCTGAGGACGCTGACCACATAGACGTAGCAACAGAAACATATCCCCTCACTTCAAAGGAACCTACAAGCAGTCAGCTACTGCAGATAAGTGTCATATCAGACAATAACGTTAGACAACGGGGCATGTTTACGCGACTTTAAGCTGTCTACATTGATCTATGCAGGTCAGCCTAAAGAGCCTCAATAGATCCTCATCAGTGACAGGTGGACTGGTAAAACAGCAAGGTAAGATTAGGACTTGGAATAGGGAACATAACAGCACCTTTGCTTTTGAATGGAAACACTAAATCAGGAGTATTAACACCACCTTTGCTTTTGAATGGAAACACTAAATCATAATGTGTATTTTCAAATGCAGGAGTTCCAGTTCTAGAGGGCACCAGCCATTCCAGGGGAAGGGGGGAGGTGGGGGGGGGGGGGCAATCACTTGTGTTTGTCTGAGCGCTGCAGGCCCTGAGGACCGTAACGTCAAGTCATCACTGCCGTTTGTGCTCGCCATCTCCGTGCTGTGTTCAAACTTTGGAGTACTGCTTTAAGTAAACGCTGCACTCGACAAATAACTTTTAGATTTTTTACCACTCTGTCCGCGGGGGCAAGAGACATTACACAGCCACCCTCTTGCTTTAAATGGCTGATGGGTGACATTTATCTGCTAATAATCATTTGAAAGCAAAGTCGTTAACGGCCGCCATCAATCAGACCGGCCTCTCTGAATGAAGGATGTTGCAATAATAATGGAGGGGCAGATGTAAAGCTGGGCTGTGGCGGACTGTCCCCGTCATAAATCCTCAGGTGGCACACCAACGACCATCCTCTGATACATACATCACTTCCTTTTAATGTTCCTCTGAGTCACACTCCATTTCCCCTCAAAACGCCCTTCATCCTTTAATCTCCTCGTCTTCCCTACCCATCCACATGGATCACCGCAACTCGTGTTAACACACCGTGCATGACTGGATCTTTATGAACAGAAATGAATATCTATTCCATGTGTCCTACAACATCTCTGTGCTGTCAAGCTACACATACAACGCAATGCCACCTATAGCGCTTTGCTGCGACACTCACAATGTACACCATCAAATCAGGAAAGGTCTTGTGTCCAGTCGGTTTCATTCACCGGGACATTATAACGATGCTCGAGTGCCAAATGGTTTTATTGCAACCAGAACTGTATTAACATTTAAAAAAAGGAAACTGAACGGAAACAAACACCACGCTCGGCTACATTAGAGCCCAGTTAAGACCTGGGGGTCACCATGGCAACTGACAAGTAGCAAAAACAAATCATCTTTGAGTGCTCTCCTCTTCATTACATAGTTACCAAAGCACAGTGCTCTCCTCTCCATAGTTACCAAAGTACAGCGCTCTCCTCTCCATAGTTACCAAAGCACTGTGCTCTCCTCTCCATAGTTACCAAAGCACAGCTCTCTCCTCTCCATAGTTACCAAAGCACAGTGCTCTCCTCTCCATAGTTACTAAAGCACAGTTCTCTAGTTCTCCATAGTTACTAAAGCACAGTTTTCTCCTCTCCATAGTTACTAAAGCACAGTGCTCTCCTCTCCATGGTTACCAAAGCACAGTTCTCTCCTCTCCATAGTTACTAAAGCACAGTGCTCTCCTCTCCATGGTTACCAAAGCACAGTGCTCTCCTCTCCATAGTTACCAAAGCACAGTGCTCTCCTCTCCATAGTTACCAAAGCACAGCTCTCTCCTCTCCATAGTTACCAAAGCACAATGCTCTCCTCTCCATAGTTACCAAAGCACAGTGCTCTCCTCTCCATGGTTACCAAAGCACAGTGCTCTCCTCTCCATAGTTACCAAAGCACAGTGGGGCCAGATCCCGTCGTGACCAGAGCCAGCTCAGTGAGTTAAAGGCTAATAGCTGCTGCTGGTGCTGCCTGTTGGACTACACAGTAAGTGCCCTGGCTATTGATCCAGGTTGGGCCAGCGCACGGCCTGTGAGTGGCTGCTGGGAAGGCTGACTGCCTGTGCCCGCCCGCCTGGCTGTCTGGGCTCCCAGGGTGTCCGCTGGTGGTCGGGGGGTGCGGGGGGGGATGGGGGGCTGCAGACGGAGTGGAACCTAGGCAGGGCAGACGCGATGCCTCTTTAATGGCTCTCCATCTCCCTCTAAACTGATGAATGTGGCTCCGCAGAGTGAAACTCAAACCGGCGCCCGGGCTGATTTAAAAAGTAATAAAAAAAAAACAACAACCCACAAGCGATTGAGCCATCTCTCGCTGCCTGGCTGTAATCGACCAGGAGGGACGGAGGGGGGGGGGGGGGGGGGGGGTCACTGTGAGTTGCAAAGGTCAGCCTTGGTATCACAGAGTGACCATGTGCAAAGTTCAGTCCCACAGACGATGAGCTCCACTGTTGACTCCCAATCCAGAATTGTCTGTTGCGGCATTAACTCCCAGCGTTCCCAACAAAAGATAACTGGCTGGCACCGTGGGACAAAAAAAATAAAGAAAGGACAGCTCCAAACTAAAACTCATGAAGGCGGCAGCCACCTCTGCTCAGAACAGAGAGCTTAGAGCCCTATCCTGCTGGGGAGCCTGTGTCCTGCTGTGGAGCCTGGGGTGCCTGTGTCCTGCTGTGAAGCCTGGGGAGCCTGTGTCCTGCTGTAGCAGTGAGTCTGTCTGGGGAGCCTGTGTCCTGCTGTGAGTCTGTCTGGGGAGCCTGTGTCCTGCTGTGGAGCCTGGGGTGCCTGTGTCCTGCTGTGGAGCCTTGGGAGCCTGTGTCCTGCTGTGGAGCCTTGGGAGCCTGTGTCCTGCTGTGGAGCCTGGGGTGCCTGTGTCCTGCTGTGGAGCCTGGGGTGCCTGTGTCCTGCTGTGGAGCCTGGGGAGACTGTGTCCTGCTATGGAGCCTGGGGAGCCTATATCCTGCTGTGGAGCCTGGGGTGCCTGTGTCCTGCTGTGGAGCCTGGGGTGCCTGTGTCCTGCTGTGGAGCCTGGGGTGCCTGTGTCCTGCTGTGGAGCCTGGGGTGCCTGTGTCCTGCTGTGGAGCCTGGGGTGCCTGTGTCCTGCTGTGGAGCCTGGGGTGCCTGTGTCCTGCTGTGGAGCCTGGGGAGCCTGTGTCCTGCTGTGAGTCTGCCTGGGGTGCCTGTGTCCTGCTGTGGAGCCTGGGGAGCCTGTGTCCTGCTGTGGAGCCTGGGGTGCCTGTGTCCTGCTGTGAGTCTGCCTGGGGTGCCTGTGTCCTGCTGTGGAGCCTGGGGTGCCTGTGTCCTGCTGTGGAGCCTGGGGTGCCTGTGTCCTGCTGTGGAGCTTGGGGAGCCTGTGTCCTGCTGTGGAGCCTGGGGTGCCTGTGTCCTGCTGTAGCAGTGAGTCTGTCTGGGGTGCCTGTGTCCTGCTGTGGCGGTGAGTCTGCCTGGGGAGCCTGGGCTCCTCAAACTGGGGTCAGAGGTTAACGGAGGAGTGAGGGGGACACTACAGGCAATCCCCAACTTTGTGAGGAACTATAGCGCTGAACTTAGGAAGTAAGGGAGCAGGAGCCTCGGGCTAATTCAACCGGCGTGCCCTCTCCCACTTTCTCTCCTTCCATCTTTTGGAATTCTGATAAGGTGCCCTTTTCTCCTTCGGCTTCATTAAGAGATCTGCACCTTGTTCCTGCTCGGCTGAGCGCCCGTTCCTAGTGTCCTCGAGAGAGAGATACGGAGGTTACCATGGTACCTTGTATTCCTACATCCCCCTCTCTCTCCCCCCCGGCCCGCTCCGCTCTGCTATGCTTCTCTCTAACCTTGAAGCTGCTTGACTCCCTCTACGGCTTACAGCGTGGCGGGATGCAAACCAAATCAAATGGCTGCCAGGCGGAGCGGACAGTAGTGTTAGTGAATGGGGGAGCTGTAATTGGTAACCTACGCAGGCAGAGCCACCTCTCCACCTCAAGCCTGGGGCCGATTCTTCTGCTTCTTCTTCTTTTTAATAATACGCCATGCTGCTTTTTGTCCCCTTCTTAACGGCCGGGCCGCATGTCTCACTGAATAGAGTATCAACCGCTCTCTGACTGTACCTCTATTACTCAGTCAGGTCTCAGCACAACCTCAGTCAATAGAGCCAGCGCCCTCACAAAAGGAGACGGCATTATTCTCTGCGTTACACAACATCCGCCGTAAAGATGAAAGAGGAAAAAAAGACAAAAGAAAAGGGTGGCGTTGCTGTTTCTGCCAGAAGGCCGAGGTCTCAAGCGGCTGTAATGGGTCAGGCTACAATGGACAGGAGCCCCCACACGCGCCACACGGTCATTTGCTTCTAAGCCCAGATCACCTCTTAATGCACGACGTCACAAAACGGCTTCCACGCCGCGTTCACGTTCAAAAGGAGGAGAGGAACCTGGTGGTCGACATTAAGGATGATAATACTGTGAGGCCTCGCTTCATATCTATGGCTGCTTCTTTCTCAACCTTCATCATCTTTCCTGGCGTTGTGGCGTCACAGTACGGATAGCCCCTTTGTGGGGGGGGGGGGGGGGGGGGGTCTCGCTGACAGGAAATTAGGGGGAAGAATTAATTTGACCTTCTGAAGAATGGAGGGGAAAAAAGAGCCAGGAGGCAGAAGGTAAAAAGGGATGGGGGGGGGGGTCAGGGGGTCAGGGGGGGCCTCGCGAGGCACTCCCCTGAAGACTGTGCAGAGTGTCTGGATAATGAGAGCACTCAGCTCCTCTCACACACTAGCAGAGACATCCTATTCACGAGGCACCCAGAGGGAGGACTAGCCTCACGGGGGGAAAACGCTCAATGGTGGGCTTTCTATTCACTTCAAAAGACTCCGCGGTAAAGACGCTGGTCACCAAAGACCTCCATGTGGAGCCGACAGTTATTTCAGAAGGGCCTGCATCTTGGGGAAGTCAATATAACGTGCCTGCCACATGATAAGAGAGAACGTTTTCATCATCATCAACTCTGGGAAGAAACAGAAACAAAGAGGAAGTTGAAAGAAAGAAAGAAAAAAAGAAAAAAAAGTATATTTTAAGATGAGATAAATTAGAGGGTCGATTCTTTTTCAATTTAATGTTCCTTTTCTCACACTAAATGAAGCATGGCCTGCAAGGCTATATCTGTATCCAGAGATTAGCTCAATATGCTTAACAAATCACTTTCATAAAACTCTCTGGGCTGTGTAATTCAAGTTTCTTAGGAGTGATGATTTCACTTACGCATAATGGCATATTTACTGGTTTGTCGGTAATAAAGGGGAATGCCATTGAAAAACACTGAATCGTTTATGAGCATAAAATTGAATACGGAGGAGTGAGAGATGAGATTCTGTGATGGGAAAAACAGAAAGACTTTTCTCTGTAACTTCAGTTCACAGTGTCAATACCTAAATAACAAATTGGTTTGTTTGTTATAATTACAATAACTATAATTATTACTTTAATTAAATTAGTCATATCATTAAAATCTAATCTAATGGTCTTGAGAGGAACTTTCACCTTTTCAGCTTTTATATTTAGAAACTTTTAAATGTGTCTGTGACAGGGAATGGTCAATAGTAAACTGAATAAAAAAATGTGGACGAGCTAAGCTCATTCCAGGATATGATTGTATATATATTGTATATTGTTATATGATTGTATATATTGTATAAAAGCATTTCCAACAAACGTGGGTGTTCAAACCAAAGCAAAAGAAGGCAATCAATCCATCTCTATGGTTCCAACATTCTTGTTTGTATCCATGGCTACAGATGTGTCACAATGGGTAGGCTACTTCACTTTCGAATGATTCTAAAATCTGGTTTAGTAGAAGCTCTCATTCCTCAACTCCCATTCATAGGAAAACAATACTTTTATTCAGCAATACACAAAAATATGTGTATATTTATAAAAAAGTATTTTACTATTTGTATCGCAGAAGGTATATTGCAACATGCTGTCCTTTAATGAGATCCACGTGCAGTCCTATAAACATTATTACTGCACATCACCACAAAAAATAGAGGCAATAGCAACGTGAAACGGTACGAATATTATAACCTCTCTGTTCAAACTGATTACCCAGCAGCACCCACTACAAAAGGAATGTTGCCAGCCACTTGAGTTTCCTGTCCCAGACACTCCCAGGGATTTCAGAGGCCTTCCGACGTGCCATGCTGCTGCTGTTGTTTGGCTGTCGCACTCCATTTAGAGTGGCAACGCTCTCTTTGATGCTGCTAAGTGATCACAATGAGCCTCCCTTACACTCCTCCCAGTGATAGAGAGAGAGAGAGAAAGAGAGAGAGCAAGAGAGAGCAAGAGAGAGCGAGAGAGAGCAAGAGAAAGAGAGGGAGAGAGAAAGCGAGAGAGAGAGAAAGAGAGAGAGACACACACAGAGAGAGAAAGAGAGAGAGAGAACGGGAGGCAAAAATCTTTCTTTTCCCCTCAAGGTCCAGCAAGCCTTAAAGGTTAATCACTGTCCATCTGGCTAATTCTGTCAGGGTATACTGTAGTAATTACAACACCTCTCTGCACCCTCTTTTCCTCTCCCTATCTACCCTGCTTTTCTTTTTTTGACTCTGCCGTGTCTTTTTTTGACTCTTATGTACCTGATCTATATCGGGTCTCATCTTTAACCCCTCTGGAGAGAGCTGACAGAGGATGAGGGGCAGCTTTTCTCTCTCTCTCTCTCTCTCTCTCTCTCACCACAGCTCCAGCTCCTAGCAACAGCCCCAGCCTGCGCTTGACGTCTAGGAACCTCTCCTTCTCATTGTTTCCATCCCTCCGTCCATACCTCCTTCTATCGCTCCCTTCTTTCTATCGCTCCCTTCTTTCTTCACAGCCGGTTGCCGCGGCAGCATCTGCACCACCAACGAGAGCCCTCAGAGACCGCCGATCTTTGCATCCCCTCCCCTCCTCCCTCTCTCCTACCCTCCCCTTCTCTCTCTCTCTCTCTCCTACCCTCCCCTACCCTCCCCTTCTCTCTCTCTCCCCTACCCTCCTCTCCTCTCATCTCATCTCTCCTACCCTCCCCTCTCTCTCTCTCTCTCTCTCTCCCTACCCTCCCCTACCCTCATCTCTCTACCTCCCCCTCTCTCCTACCCTCCCCTCCCTGATCCTCCCTCTCTCTCTCTCTGTCTGTCTTTTCATCCTTTTCTCACCAGCTTCTCCTCTCTATGTCCCAGTGGAGGCCCCTCCTCTCTCTCCTACCCTCTCCTACCCTCCTCTCTATGTCCCAGTGGAGGCCCCTCCTCTCTCTCCTACCCTCTCCTACCCTCCTCTCTATGTCCCAGTGGAGGCCCCTCCTCTCTCTCCTACCCTCCTTCTCCTCTCCCAGTGGAGGCCCCTCCTCTCTCTCCTACCCTCCTTCTCCTCTCTATCTCCCAGTGGAGGCACCTCCTCTCTCCCCTACCCTCCTTCTCCTCTCTATGTCCCAGTGGAGGCACCTCCTCTCTCCCCTACCCTCCTTCTCCTCTCTATGTCCCAGTGGAGGCCCCTCCTCTCTCCCCTACCCTCCTTCTCCTCTCCCAGTGGAGGCCCCTCCTCTCTCCCCTACCCTCCTTCTCCTCTCCCAGTGGAGGCACCTCCTCTCTCTCCTACCCTCCTTCTCCTCTCTATGTCCCAGTGGAGGCACCTCCTCTCTCTCCTACCCTCCTTCTCCTCTCCCAGTGGAGGCACCTCCTCTCTCTCCTACCCTCCTTCTCCTCTCTATGTCCCAGTGGAGGCACCTCCTCTCTCTCCTACCCTCCTTCTCCTCTCCCAGTGGAGGCACCTCCTCTCTCTCCTACCCTCCTTCTCCTCTCCCAGTGGAGGCACCTCCTCTCTCTCCTACCCTCCTTCTCCTCTCCCAGTGGAGGCACCTCCTCCAGTGGAGCCAAACACAGGCTGAGCAACACCGCGCTCCATCCGCCAGACAGCCTTCCTTCTTTCCTGCCAGCCTTCCATCCTTCTTTCCTTCATTCCTGCCATCCTTCCTGTCTTCCTTCCTTCCTTCCCTCCTTCTTTCAGTCCTTCCATCCTTCCTTCGTTCCTTCCCTCCTTCTTTCAGTCCTTCCATCCTTATTTCAGTCCTTCCATCCTTCCTTCCATCCTTCCTTCCTTCAGTCCTTCCATCCTTCTTTCAGTCCTTCCATCCTTCCTTCCTTCCTGTCCCTCTGTCGCTCAGTCCCCTCTCCAGGCTCCTCTGACAGCCGGCTTCCTGCTGGGACAGGGGCCCGTGTCTGCCAGCCATGGTGGGCTGTCACCTCCCATACAAATCAATCTCTCTCTCTCTCTCTCTCTCTCTCTCTCTCTCTCTCTCTCTCTCTCTCTCTCTCTCTCTATGACATCACCGCTGGAAGGCCAAAGCAGGTGTGGCAAGAGAAGGAGAAGGAGGACTAGGTTATAGGGTCAGTGTCTGAAACTAGGGTACGGTAGGACAAAGTGAAGATAGGGTAGGGTACATGTCTAAAGATAGGGTATGGTAGGGTTAAGTGTCTAAAGATAGGGTAGGGTAGGGTTAAGTGTCTAAAGATAGGGTAGGGTAGGGTTAAGTGTCTAAAGATAGGGTAGGGTAGGGTTAAGTGTCTAAAGATAGGGTAGGGTAGGGTTAAGTGTCTAAAGATAGGGTAGGGTAGGGTTAAGTGTCTAAAGATAGGGTAGGGTAGGGTTAAGTGTCTAAAGATAGGGTATGGTAGGGTTAAGTGTCTAAAGATAGGGTATGGTAGGGTTAAGTGTCTAAAGATAGGGTATGGTAGGGTTAAGTTTCTAAAGATAGGGTAGGGTAGGGTTAAGTGTCTAAAGATAGGGTAGGGTAGGGTTAAGTGTCTAAAGATAGGGTATGGTAGGGTTAAGTGTCTAAAGATAGGGTAGGGTAGGGTTAAGTGTCTAAAGATAGGGTATGGTAGGGTACATGTCAAATGATAGGGTATGGTAGGGTTAAGTGTCTAAAGATAGGGTATGGTAGGGTTAAGTGTCTAAAGATAGGGTATGGTAGGGTTAAGTGTCTAAAGATAGGGTATGAGTTGAGCAGAAACTGTGGTTATTTGAGAGTGCACGGAGTTCTTCACAGTGAACGAGAAGACTGTTGTCATCCACACAATATTCTTTATTAAATGTAATTTTTTTATCTTTCCTTTTTCCCCACCTCTCGGTGTAACAGGTCATGGCTGAACAGGAGATCGTAAATCTCCACATGGGAAGGGACTACCTGCCTAAATTATAACTGTCGTTTTATAGAGCTCTGTTATGGTATGTGTGTCATAGTAACGATGGAGGTGTGTGTGTGTGTGTGTGTGTGTGTGTGCGTGCGTATGTGTGTGTTCCATACCTTGCGTGAGCAGCTGCAGGGTCCTGACTTCCTCTCTGACGCGGAGCTGCAGGACCTGCTGTAGAACGTACTGCCTCTGACCTTCCTGCATGATCCCCATTCGCTCCAGCTTCCTGTCCGTCAATCTCATCAGAGCCCGCCCTGGGGACAGCAGAGAGGAAGAGGGGCAGGATGTAGAAGGCCAATATAAAGAGGAGGAAGTATAGAAACTGGAGACACTGTTTGTGTTATTTCACTAGAAAGGACTAGGATGAATGTGGGAGGATTGGTTAGTGTGTGTGGGTGTGCACATTTGTTCATCTTTTTGTCTTCCTGTGCGTTTAAAACAGATGCCATAAACGTTAGACCAACTAAACGCCTACAAAATGCTTTGTCAAATTAATGTTGATAATAGATTGTTTTTTTTGTTTTGTTTTTACCTTAATTTGAATCTACAAGTATTTTTAAACAGTGATTTTCTACCAAGATACAAGGTTTTACTCAAGGACGGCATCAACAACTCCACAAAGCTTTCAAAGCTATTTTATGTGTTCCGTCCATTTAAAGATTCCTTTTAAATCCACTTTGAAGGAGTCGTTCTCATTGACCTCTTTTTCAACTTTATTTGCAGCTGAAACTCAAACAGATCGAATATAAAAGCGCACAGTTTCAAAGCACAGTTTCAAAGAACACTCCAGCAAGCAAAGTTCACCATTTTTACCTCCAATAATAAGCGTACAAATCTCTGATAATTAACGCAGCTCATGGCCAACCCCTCCCTCGGGGTCCACACACACGGCCAGCCTCACTGTATCCAATCCCTCCCTGGTCTCCCTCCCTGGTCTCCCTCCCTGGTCTCCCTCCCTGGTCTCCCTCCCTGGGGCCAGCCTCACTGTATCCAATCCCTCCCTGGTCTCCCTCCCTGGTCTCCCTCCCTGGTCTCCCTCCCTGGTCTCCCTCCCTGGTCTCCCTCCCTGGTCTCCCTCCCTGGTCTCCCTCCCTGGTCTCCCTCCCTGGTCTCCCTCTCTGGTATGGGAATAAACCCAACTAAAACAAAGGGCTTAGTGATGGAGATAAAGAACTGTAAGTTGTGTAATTAATAAAGAGCTAGTTAGCGGGGCTCAGTGTAGCCTGTGGGATGTCGCAGAGCGGGGAGGGGGGTGGTTTGCAGTGATTACCACGCATTAGGCCTGGACCCCCCCCCATCATCATCATCACTCACCTTCCTCTCTCTCCTCCACCCCAATAACTGGCATGATGATGGGATCACACCTGACAGGCTGTCCTCACTCTGGTGTGCCGTCAGACATCATCAGGTGTGCCGTGGAATTTAGGAAAGTCACATTTCTCTCTCTCTCCCCCTCTCCCCCTCTCCCCCCTCTCCCTCTCCCCTCTCTCCCTCTCCCCTCCCCTCCCTCTCTCTTTCCCTCAAATCTGCCAGTCACCACTGCTGCAGTCATCATAAGGACATTAGAATTTGGTGGTAAAGTCATAAGGGGGCCGTGCTGTCTTCAGTCGTACTAAAGGAACGGTTGTACAAAAGAAAGACAGATTGTCTGGAACATCGTGGAGTTCAGAAAGCAAAGTATTACGCAGTAAGACAACACGTAGAGAAGCTGCATGGCCAGAGAGAACATAGATGATCATCTAAATATGAAACAGAAATGGAGGAAATCATACGCGAGACAATGAGAGGCAGAGACAGAGAGAGGATGTCAGCTGGGAGTGCTGTATTATGGGACTGCACATATTTACAATGAATCACTTGCCCAAGGCTTGTGATGTCACAGATAGATTGGTATGGCAACAGAGTCTCTCTCAAGGCTTGTGATGTCACAGATTGATTGGTATGGCAACAGAGTCTCTTCTCTCCACCACCATTCTGTCAGTTATTATCAGTCCAGCGCTGAACAGCAACTAAACAAAGAACTCAGCCTGCCTCCGACGCTCAGCATAGAAAAACTACAAAACAAAGAACTCAGCCTGCCTCTGACGCTCAGCATAGAAAAACTACAAAACAAATAACTCAGCCTGCCTCCGACGCTCAGCATAGAAAAACTACAAAACAAAGAACTCAGCCTGCCTCCGACGCTCAGCATAGAAAAACTACTAAACAAATAACTCAAAGATATGAGGAGGTGTGTCAGCGTGGGGCGAGATGGGAGCATGGAGGGATGAGATGGGATGAGGAGAGGAACAGGAGAGGAGAGGAGAGGAGAGGAGTGGTGGGATGAGATGAGATGAGGAGTGGAGAGGAGAGGAGATGAGAGAGGAGTGGAGAGGAGGAGAGGAGAGGAGATGAGATGAGAGAGGAGTGGAGAGGAGGAGAGGAGAGGAGAGGAGAGGAGATGAGAGAGGAGTGGAGAGGAGGAGAGGAGAGGAGGTATGAGAGGAAAGGAGGAGAGCTTGGCACGAGATGAGGAGGAGAGAGAAAGAAGGTTGATGCTAAAACACAAAGAGGACAACATGGGATAACCTGAGGTATGGGAGGTGTAGAGAACAGAGAGATCTACAGCTTTAAAGCATCACAAGGACACCTTCCTTATCATTCTCCTTCAAGACAACCCCCGAAAAGATCAAAAGGAGAGCTGTCTCTCTAACTCCGTTCTAGCTAGGGTAACCAGGATTCCATTTCCATGTGTCGGATCGTCTGTGTGTGTGTGTGTGTGTGTACTAATTTGCGTTTGTCCTCTTGCCCTCTGTGTGTATGATGGGAGCAGAGCCAGACAACAAAGCTCTTTTTACATCCCCTCCTCCAGCCACTTAACGTCCACCAATTGACTCAGAAAATGATTTAAGGCACTCCGGCCTTTTTAGCTGCACAATATTGATTAGATTCAAATTTGACTCCCACTCAAGCTATGTTGTCTCTTCTCTGAAACCTGATGGCTGGCTGGCCTTTGGTTTCTTTCCTTCCCACAGACCGGAGAACTCAGTGCTCTCGCTCTCTCTCTCTCTCTCTCTCTCATGCATTATAAACTGCAGCAAGCACACACACATTCATAAATCCACAAAAGCTCAGAGTGAACATGCTGCGCGCGCGCACACACACACACACACACACACACACACACACACACACACACACACACACACACACACACACACACACACACACACACACACACACACACACACACACACACACACACACACACCTTCTCTCTCTCCCTTACACACATGGACACACACCTTCTCTCACTCTCCCTTACACACACACACACACACACACACACACACACACACACACACACACACACACACCTTCTCCCACTCTCTCTTACACACACACACACACACCTTCTCTCGCTCTCCCACACACACACACACACACACACACACACACACACACAGTACTCTGGGCGTTAGATTAATGGGTAGAGGGAGGGTTGGCCTCCCTCAGTGTAGGGCTGGGGGCAGATTAATCTACAGCTATGGCCTGGCACAGTCCACCACAACTTTGATAAATGAGATCCTGAAGTGCACGTACGTGTGTGCGCACACACACACACACACACACACACACACACACCCCTCACAGGCAAAAGTAGCATAAAGGGAAAAAATTTGCATCATACTTACACATACACACACAGACTCTCTCTCACACACACGCACACACACACACACACACACACACACACACACACACACCTCACAGGCAAAAGTAGCATAAAGGGAAAAAATTTGCATCATACTTATACACACACAGACTCTCTCTCACACACACGCACACGCACACGCACACACCAGGCAGCGCCCAGCAGTGTCTGTCCCCTCTTTGCACGTGACCCAACGAGCCTTCCTAATGACTTCTCCATGGAGCAGCAGAGGGTGAGGACAGGATCCTCCCATACGGTGCTGCCCCCTCCATTTCCCAAGCCCACCCAAAATGGCAGTGCAGCCAAACGCTAATGTGTTCTAAGAGCTGTGCTGTGGGGCGCAGATATGGGAGACGCATCTCCCGTCCTTCCTCCTCCTCCCATCCCCCCATCCTCCTCAGGTGGATCGGCCACACATATTTCACATATCTCTGATGCAGCTGTGAGACTCTGTGTGTGTGGTATGTGTGTGTGTGTGTGTGTGTGTGTGTGTGTGTGTGTGTGTGTGTGTGTGTGTGTGTGTGTGTGTGTGTGTGCACTAGTGTGACTGTGTGTGTATGTGTGTATGTGGTGTGTGTGTGTGTGTGTGCATCCGCGCACACACTATCTCCTCCAGGTATTGGAAGGTGCACAAACTTGCTTCAGCTTCCTCTGCTGCAACAAGGTCTGCACCCAATGAGTGGACCAACGTTTTGGACAGTATCCTATTCTAAATGGCTCCGATCCACAAGGACATGGTCCTACTTTGATAATGTTATATTATATCTTCCTGTGGCCTGCATGGTAACTAGGCTACAGGGGCA
>JAPMUY010004997.1:265000-295000 GCA_026901105.3 Galaxias olidus | reverse complement strand
GTTGTATTAAAGAATGAGAACTACAAACATAATGTCTGCGTATAAAACTTAGTCAGGAAAATTAGGGGGTCCTTCCACGGAATCCTAACGGATTAGCTTTGTCCTACTTTCTGCTAGGACATTCCTTTTTGTCTAATTACAATTACTAATTTCAAAATCACAACGCACACTTTAGTATTGTTTCTAGTGGGTCTCTAACTGCAACAGTAGGAGAAGTAAAAGTAAATAATGATTACATAAAAAATGTAAACGAATTTAATTTTTAAGAGAAATGCAGTGCATCATTGCCATAAAATTTATTAAACTAAATGCCCATGTCTTTTTCATATTCTTCTATACAACCCTTTTCTATACAAACTATTTGATTGTTACACTATTTTGCTTTTATCTTGACGATGAAAAAGCTCTATTTTAAAGCGAGAGTAAATGGACCTCTTATGTAGTTGAGCCCTAATGTGCCAGATAGCTGAAGGTAGCATTTTAACCCACTGCACGGAGCCGCACTTTCAGTAGCCTGCTGCTTCACTAAAATCAATGTCCTCAGTGAAACGAGAATTCACAACCCCCCACAAAATAAAATCTAACATAACATTACAGACAAGGGGCGATTCTAGGATCAGACCTTTAGGGGTGCTCAGCCGCTGTTGAGAATGTGACATGCAACACATCAATGAATACATTTATAAATTATATTCTAGTTATACAATATACTGTATGTATTAATTATTTTTGCGCTGTATTGTGCAAGATATTAAATAAATGGGCCAAACTACTAGGTCCTCATTAAAACATAATGAGGTGTAAACATTCAATTAATAATAAATAAATACTGTTTAAACATCGGCTCAACTCCAGTAGCGAACTGTGGAGCCTAGAAACGGTCCTTCAGTAACGTAATTTGACTTAATTACAAAGATATACTACACTACAACTGATTAATGTTTAAAAAGTAGCCTTAATTTTAATGCGTGATCGTACAGCTCTTAGAACTCAGAGATCGCTAGAACGGGAATGTTGACGTTCGTGTAGTTTTATTTGATTTTTAGTCCCGCCTTTTATCGATTTTGATTGGCCGGCTGACAAAGAATGACATTGACGAGCTTTTGACTTCTTGGAAATAAAGCAAACCCCTCCAGCCGTTCAGAAACGAGTATTTACCAAGCCGAGGTATGAAGGAGCCTTTTGAACCTAATTGTTTGTTCCCTGTCTCTACCAGACAAGCTGGCAAAATCTAGCATAAAGGCTAAAAAGGATTTGAAAAATAATGATAATATCTTTTCTTATTATTTTTAGGGTTCCTGAGAGGGAATTTAGGGGTTGTTAAAAAAGGGTCTGAAATCGGCAATGCAGACAAACAGGCCATCCTGGAAGCAGCAAAGTGCCACGTTTTCATGCCGAGCGAGCGCCATTGCCTAGCCAAGGCAGCCAGCTAACCCGGTCAGCGCCCAGCCAGCCGCCCCGCTAGCGTTCTGATATAACCCGGTCAGCACCCAGCCAGCCACCCCGCTAGCGTTCTGATATAACCCGGTCAGCGCCCAGCCAGCCGCCCCGCTAGCCCCGCTAGCGTTCTGATATAACCCGGTCAGCGCCCAGCCAGCCGCCCCGCTAGCGTTCTGATATAACCCGGTCAGCACCCAGCCAGCCACCCCGCTAGCGTTCTGATATAACCCGGTCAGCACCCAGCCAGCCGTCCCGCTAGCGTTCTGATATAACCCGGTCAGCACCCAGCCAGCCGCCCCGCTAGCGTTCTGATATAACCCAGCCAGCCGCCCTGCTAGCGTTCTCACATAACCCGGTCAGCACCCAGCCAGCCACCCCACTAGCGTTCTGATATAACCCAGCCAGCCGCCCTGCTAGCGTTCTCATATAACCCGTGCGGCTCGGGGAGGCTTGGTGCTCGGCAATCAGCAGGCGGGACTGGCTGTGAGCAGGTGCAGGACGACCTTGAAGGGGGCCTCGTTAGCGGTGTGATTGATGCGGTGACGCGGCGGCAGCCGTGATGCTTAAAGGTTGACAGACAGGAGGTGCGGGGGTGGGGGATGACGCTGCGGGGTGGGGTGGGGGGGGGGGGGGGGGGGTGACGTTGCCGACGACGACACGTGGACGGCCGAGCTGGAGAACGGGCCCCACCTGTGATGTCGTGCTGCCTGAAGGAGTCGCTGTAGATCTGGTGCTGGTTGGGACAGTGCTTCTTCAGCCACTTGCACACGTCCTGCTGGGTCCACAGGGCCACCGGCTTGGACAGCCTCACGTTGCCCGGCTACAGGAAGGAGACGGGGGCCAACAACAACAACAACAACGTTACAGTCACTAAAGCCTGCAGCAGGTACACAGAGACAGGGAACAAAACCAGAATAAAAGTGGAGAGGTGACTAAATAAACATACAATAAAACAGAACAAAACAGGTCAAAAATAGGGATTTAAAGCATCCAAACATTCCCCACGATGTAACTACACCAAGCAAACGTCACGTAGCTGTGTGAAACCAGTGGAGCAGTTAAGATTTTTTTTTTCATAATTGTTTCATAATATTGGCTACAGAACAAACACTGGTAATTACAATTGATGAAACATCCCTCCCCAACACACACACAAACATCTCCACACACACACATACAAAACCGTGCCAGCAGCCATATCTAATTCCCCAGGCAGTCAGGCTATGTTCTGCTGTTAAATAACTCTGGCGCTAGCAAGTGTTGGCATCGCTTCGTTTTGATTGAGGGTCTCCTAAAATTACAAACCAAGAGAGGTGGTTAAATTTTCACATCCACTCCCTCGCACTTCAGTCAGCTCATTTTCTGCTGCGTGGTACGGCATAGCAAAACAGCACACTGCTCCACCTAGACCAGAAGAAACAGAGGGACCTACAGCGTTCTCTCTCTCTCTCGCTCTCTCTCTCATTTTCCTGCAACTCCAGCCCTCCCTCTGCTCCTCTCGTCTGAATCTCCGGCTCGCTCCTTCGATTTGAGATGTAGCCTATGGTTCTGCTATACTGCTAGGGAATGAAGCACGGCCTTGCAGTGAGAGTGACAGTGGGGCCGACAGCTACACACAGGAGTTGTGACAGTTTGGCAGGCCGCTGAATCTGCAGGGAGGACCTCCATCGAGGACGGCCAGGCAGGCAGGAGCAGCACATTAACCATTAAACACAACTCAGCACTACGCTAATTAACCCTGACTGTACGCTCCGGGCAATAGTGTGCCATTGGTGAGTGAGTACGTGAGTATGTGTGTGTGAGAGTACGTGTGTGTGTGCATGCGTGTGTGTGCGTGTGTGTGTGTGTGTGTGTGTGTGATGGCGGGCACAAGGAGTGTGGGAGGGATTGGAGAGAAATGCTGTATGATCCGTGATGGACCAACGGGAGACTGAGTCTCTATGGGGAGGGTGTGTGGAAGACGAGAGTGAAGGATGACGCTGGAAGCAGAGAGAGAGAGAGAGAGAGAGAGAGAGAGAATATATTTCTCCTGTTCGTCCTCTCCCGTTGAGAGGAGACTGCGTGTGTGCTGGAATCTGTTTGACATTGAAAAAGGACTCTCACTTTTTCCCCCTATAAAGTCATTTCAGAGTCAATAGCCATCTGTGTTTCCTATGTCTGCAGTAAGGTAGCCCAGAGCTGTGTTCCAAGGGCTGCTACAATAGGTGAGGCTGCACCTGGATATATACCGTACGCTGGCAGCCAACAGAGAGAGGGAGTGAAGGAGGATAGGACAGGAAAGAAGGGAGTGAAGGAGGATAGAACAAGAGAGAAGGGAGCGTGAAGGAGGATAGGACAAGAGAGAAGGGAGCGTGAAGGAGGATAGGACGGATGAGGAGTCAAACATGAGGCCCTGCTCAAGAGATTCCAGCCCAATTAGAGAGACGTGAGTGACAGGCCAGCAATGGAGGACTAGAAGGAAAATGTCTGAGCAGATTCAGACACACAGTGTCACATAGCACCGCTCAAGCGCGCGCGCATACACACACAGGCCTCTACTGTGATGTTATTTCTTTGTCATAATTGATATTGGAAAGCGCTGTGGCTTCCAATTCACATATTTATTTTGTTACCTTAGCAACAGAAAGGACAACTTAAAAAAATGAACCCATGAAAAATAAAAACAAAAGCCTGGGTAAATGTCAGCCGCCTCGAATAAAGAGGACTGGAATACGATGAACAATTATTGTACATAATTAGACATTTTATATAATTTATAAAAGAAATATATTGTATGATTTCCTTACAAAAATGGCACACTACTTAACAGAAAAAATTGCATGACAATACAAACGATGTGTTGTTCGCACTGCCTTAAACAGACCGATATTAGAGGCAGCTTACTTCCTTTCTGAAGCGGTCGTTCACTGTGACATAGCGCCATCTAGTGGCCTTAAAGGCAGCTGGCGTTGTTTTGTATATTGCAGGTGGCTGAAGGCGGTGCAAAACAAGGGGATGCAATTAGCGTCAAGCTGACTGAACGAGTGGCCATTTGAGACGCGGTCGCCGCGCGCCGCCATGCCGATCTCTAGTGCCTGGCTAATTAACTGACGCGCCATCAGGTCCCTTCGCTGGGCCTCGCTCTGAGTCTGGGAGAAGTCCCCGTCTTAATTACTCTATCCCGTACAGGGACGGGGTATGGGGCGGGAGAGCTGTATAGATATGTGGAGGGTTAGGGAAAGCAGACAGAAAAGCGACCCGGACCAGCAGCAGGCCTACAGGGAGAAAGGAACACTAAGTAGAACAAGTGTGTGAATTAATAAGCCTTCTAAAAATAAAAAAAACAGCCTGACTGGAATCTGGATTTACAGCCGAGTGCCGTGTGCATTGGAGCACATCAAAGAACGTACACATGGAGGCTTCTTAACGCCGCGACCTTGGGAGTGGAGGGGCTGCAACCCAGCAGGGTAATAGAAGACGATACAGGCACAGCAGGCATATTACATCCTGAGGCATGGTATCGATTAAGTGTGGAGGGGATGATGATATGCACTGTGTGCTGCGGTCAGACTGGGAAATCAATGAGCGGCGCGACTCAACCTTCTCTCCCGCGATTAGAAGGCCAGATCGACTCTATCTATGAACTCAACGCATGTTTTATATTCCTCATTTAAAGGATTTCTTGAAATGATTTATTTGAACCATATTCTGTTCGACGCTCTCAGTTCATAATGTGCCCTTGTTTATGCCACCGACAAATATCCCAGCATGAGGAGAAGACACATGATGTCGAGGTTACATGTTAAATTGACGAGAAGACGCGAGAAGACGTCAAACAGTGGAACACGTGTTTCTGTCCCCACATTAGTGTACTAATCTAACCTACACTATAAAAAAACAGCCTTCATTGCCAGTAAGCAGCGCGCGGCCTCACTCTGCACGCTCCAGTGGTTATAACAGCACTCTGCCCTCGGTTCGTATGCATTTCAAAGGCTGTCTGAGTGGAAGGACTTCAATGGCGGGGTGATTGACAGCTGATTATCTCCGTCAGTCACGTCGTAAGAGGCAGGTAGACAGAAACACAGAGGAGAAACAACAGAGCCAAAGTGCTGCCGACTACGTCCCCTATGACGAGAGGAAGCAATCACACGCAAATGAAAGTTTTTTTTTTAATCTAAATTAGGGGCTCTCGAACAGAATTGAAAGAACCTTGGTAATGAGTTTGCACTTCTTTGATGGCTAAAAGAGTGACTCAAATTTGGAGCGACTGGAATGATTTGAATTTCCATCTTCAATCAGACATGCAGAGTGTTTTAGCATGGTGATGTTTAATGAACGTTTCTCTTTGTTGAAGTTCTGTTCCCACAAAAAACAGACCAACAACCTGCAAACGCACTTTCTCTCAACATATTTAATTTCCCAACGTTTCAAGTTCTGTAAGGATTTAAACATTGTCAATGAAGTAAGTTTGGAGAATGCGACATTGGGATTCTCACATCACTGTAAAAAGAAGACAACGTTTCTTGAGTCTTTTTTTCAGATCCAAAGATAGGTCTTCATCCATTTTCTTAGAGATCTTTTTTTAGACTGTTTGTTTGAAAGTTGTCACACATAAAGGTGCATTCATATCTCTAATATCTGATTCGCTCAGAATCATACCTTGTTTCTCATGGTCATGTAAACGCTCAAGAGAGAGAGAGAGAGAGAGATACTCAATTCAAGATAACTATCTCTTGAATTGAGTACAGACAGGCAGGCAGGCAGACAGACAGACAGACAGATCCACCTATTTTGTTTCATTCATGTTCAAACCAGGTCTATCCACCTCCCTCACTATCCCACCCTGCCTGATGGCCTAAGATAGATGGACGGAGGGATGGACGGATGGATGGATGGATGGACAGACAGACAGACACAGACAGACAGACAGACAGACAGACAGACAGACAGACAGACAGACAGACAGACAGACAGACAGACACTCCCTACCCCCCCTACCTGATGGTCACAGACAGACAGACAGACAGACACCCCTCCCCCCCCCGCCTGATGGCCTCACCCGAGACAGTTCCGACTCGGAGACGGAGCGCTTGGGCAGCGAGCGACACTGGAACCCCGGGCTGACGTCCTGGTGGGAGGGGCTGTCCTCCAGAAGCCCCGCCCCACCGTCCACAGACTCCTCCTCCTCCTCCTCCTCCAGGTGTGAGGGCCCGTCCTCCGGACACATCTGGTGGTCCATCCCATTCTGGCTCAGGTTGCAATGGACAGCTGAGGGGGGGACGGGGGGACAGGCAGATGGTCAGATACTCTCACTCTCTCTCTCTCTCTCTCTCTCTCTCTCTCTCACACACACACACACACACACACACACACACACACACACACACACACACACGCGTCTTCTCCGAGGTAATACACATCAGGATATAGAAGTGTCCTAAGCGCCAGACACTGACAAGGCTGAACTAGGTCTATTAAAAATAAATTCAAGGAAATTCATTTTCTACACCTAAATTAAGAATATTTGAGCTTCAGCTGATTATGGAATAGGCCACGCTATGTCAGATAATTAGAATGAAAACAAGTCCTTGACATGATCTGCTAAATGAGAACAGCATCATTGGGAGCTGCTAACAAAAGATGTCATACTGATAGAAAACCATTAGATGGTGCCAGATGACTCAACATAACAGCGTCACTCCCTACGTCTGAGTAACGACATTGAGGGAGGGCATTATCCAAGTTTATAAACAATCAATCAGACGGATATACAAAGAGAAACTTGTGTTTTACTATAGCTGTGTTGAGTTGCAAGAATAAAATATAAAGTAATTTCTCATTAGGTCACGTGAGACATGCTTGTCTGTAGGCAAATTGTTCTCGGAAGATTCCACAACTCTTAACAGCTAAAAACACCAAAGCAAACACTATTTATATTTAAACTACGTGTAATGATTTGTACTAATGTAATTCCTTACAATTTTCCAGTGGAATCGAACATGTCAGTGTTCAGGTTTGTAAATTGCTTTAGCCAATTTGCTCTTTGGTACAGGCACCCCAACAAAGCTTTGTAAATGTAAAATAATTAAATTCACCTTTAAATAAACAGACACTGTCTCTGTGTCAAGTTTATGTTTCCTTATGTCATGTCTAATCACATTGAGACAGAGGAAAGCCACTCTTCAGTGAGCTTTGAGGTAATACAGGTGAAAATACACAGCCTAGTTCTGTCAAAGCTCCATCTGTCAGGTAACTAAAAACAAAAAATCAGCTCATTTATTCACAAGGATAAATAATCTTTATCATAAAACACAAGCAGTTGCTTAGAGGTCAACATAATGTTGCTCCCTTTCATTTAGTGCCCAAAACGCAAATAA
Source organism: Galaxias olidus (assembly GCA_026901105.3). Lineage (NCBI taxonomy): Eukaryota > Metazoa > Chordata > Actinopteri > Galaxiiformes > Galaxiidae > Galaxias > Galaxias olidus. Next base: position 287,204 of record JAPMUY010004997.1, on the reverse strand, counting down.
ATGCATTTGCAAACAGGATTAGTCAGGAAAACAAATCTCCCTCAACAGCAAAGATGCTCCAATTCATTCCAAGTCGCTGCTATTTTTGGAGGGTACACGAGTGCGGTAATTATTCAGATTACTTTCATTAATTATCGTGACAGCCAAATTGCCGTTAAGGGAGACTAAAACGATGACACTTGCATAAATCAAACGAAAAGCTGTTGGACATGCTGGCCAAGCAGTGGAGGGCTGCCACAGGGCTGTCTCCAGACACTGTCACATAGATATTAGGGAGAAGCCCAACAAGGAAGCACTTCCATCCGTTTTGGAAAACAACAACAACAACAACAGTGCTCCTTATTTGCCTTGGCGTCGTCGGGGGTGATGTGGCGGGGGCTAGACGCTCAGCCTGCTCTACAGCTCGATGGGACGGGTGGGGACAGCCTGTACATGTGTGCCAGTGTGATCTCAGGACTGGTGGGGACAGCCTGTACATGTGTGCCAGTGATCTCAGGACGGGTGGGGACAGCCTGTACATGTGTGCCAGTGATCTCAGGACTGGTGGGGACAGCCTGTACATGTGTGCCAGTGATCTCAGGACTGGTGGGGACAGCCTGTACATGTGTGCCAGTGATCTCAGGACGGGTGGGGACAGCCTGTACATGTGTGCCAGTGTGATCTCAGGACTGGTGGGGACAGCCTGTACATGTGTGCCAGTGATCTCAGGACGGGTGGGGACAGCCTGTACATGTGTGCCAGTGATCTCAGGACTGGTGGGGACAGCCTGTACATGTGTGCCAGTGATCTCAGGACGGGTGGGGACAGCCTGTACATGTGTGCCAGTGTGATCTCAGGACTGGTGGGGACAGCCTGTACATGTGTGCCAGTGATCTCAGGACGGGTGGGGACAGCCTGTACATGTGTGCCAGTGTGATCTCAGGGTCACCAGCTAAAATCACGTCGCCGGCTCCGCCGTGTTTGTTGTGGTCAGCCTGAGGAGAGGCATCCGCCGTGTTTGTTGTGGTCCGCCTGAGGAGAGGGGCTCAGTCGCCTTAGCGACAGACACCAAGCAGCCCAGTGCTGCATAGGGAACGAGCCCACTATTTCAAACTAACAACATACAAGGAGCATAAACAGATGTCTGAGAGAAGTACTGCATGACGCCTGTCTTCTATAAACCCCATAATGAAATGACAAGGAGAGAAGGCCTGCTCGAGGACAACAGAACAAGCCCACTCCTATTGCTTTGTTTCAGCACACCCCTGATGTCCCACCGTGTATTTCTTACTAGCACAATCCACACCACTGGGACGGACTTGTTGCTGTCCGAGGCCCAGTGAACGGCGCTGAGCCCTGGGCGTGCCGTCCCCTCGACTAGAGAGGTAATATACATGAGCAGGCCATGTTTTAAACAAAGGCAACTTGAGATGCATGGCACGAAGCTGCATCGCTGCATCTCCTCCTCCGGCTGCCCCCCCCCCCCCCCCCCCCATTGCTCTTTCTCAGCCTCTCTATCTCTCCCTCTCTCCCTCTCTTCCCTGTTCTCTCCTTTTCCATCTCTTTTCCTTCCTCCCTCTTGAACAGTAACTCACTGCACGACTGGTGTTCAGTCACTCAGGAGCAGAGATGAATTATGCATCCTCTGTTAAGTGTGTCTGTACCACGAAGCAATAGCCTACACACACACAGAGAGAGAGAGAGAGAGAGAGAGAGAGAGAGAGAGAGAGACATGACAGAGTGACAGATAGCGAGATATAGAAAAGGGATAGAGATGGAAGGAGAGAGGAAGGGAAGTGCGAAAAGGAGGAACAGAAAGGACAAATGGTGGGGTGGGCGTTTGGCTCTCTGTCCAGTGGATGAAGGAAATGGAGGTATAGGATGGATGATGGACTAGGATGCTTTTCATTTTTGTCCGGAAACAGTTTCTAAATATAGCGCTGTAGTGTCTCTGACGCTGTGTGTACATCGCGATAGGGACGAGACAGATAAGAGAACGCCCGTCCTCCCCCTCTTTCACTCTCAGTGAGGCAGAATAAATTAGAGGGGGGGGGGGGGGTGGAGACAGAACCGAGCGGCAGTCTAAAGAACGCCAAAGCACAGCGTCCCCGTGTTACTAAGAGCGCAAGGATTTAGAGTCCAAATGATATGGTGCTATACTGGTACTTGTCTACGTCAATGATCACATGTCAACAAATACTCTTCCAGTTGTTTCAAATCACTAGAATTGGACTCTAAAAGGTTAGCAGTGAGGAGTTGTACTGCACTGGTTTCTGTGCACTTATATTACCTAGGTTTGCATTAGGCTATACTATCTGATAAGCATATGATTTAATTAGATCCATCCCATTTCGTTTCTGCACTAAGAGTAATTATTGATACAATCTTCTGTTGGATTTTTTCAGGTGACATTAAAAAGTTTTTGGGTGAAATCTTTTATGTCAGTAGATTTATTTAATTATTATTAATTCATTATTATTTAATTTATTAAATTCAATTTATTATTCATTATATTTTTTTTGCAAAGCAGTTTTCAAAAGGCACTTTGAAAACAGTGACAACAGCAGCAGCAAAAGCATAGGCCTATTTGTTTTCTCTACTTGCTGATTTCTCCACTTTCCTCTAGTGCAGGGCTTCACAGAACACACTGATCTGAAGTGAAACCGGCGGAGGATCCATAATCAAAAGTGAACGTTTGCTCAGTGTGGGCGCTCGGGCGATCCGACACGCTCCCTGGCTCTATTCTCAAAGTAGAGCAGAATGAATCGTCAGCGACTGGAGTCAACTCATCTGACCAAGAAAGAAAGAAAGCCGTCATCGTCGACTCGGCCTGCGTGCAGATACGTGGGCCGCAGTCTTACGACATTTAGCGAAAGGTGAAGATAATTAACGGGCCGCTAGAAGGCGTGTTTACCAGGACAGAAAGGAAGTGGGCGAACGTGTTCCGTCTACCCCCTGCTGTGTTTAAAGAGGCCCTGGGCGGAGGCGTGGGGGGGACTTGTGAAGAGGAGTCTGGCATGGAAATTGGGCGAGCTCCAGCCAGGCGATGGCGCGTCATAAGCGCCGTGCAGCTGCCCCGTTCATATGCTAACAGAGGCTTGGAGCTCTGTCTGCAGCCAGAGAAAAACATCCTTTAGTCTCTGTTTCTATTGTGGATGAATACCACCAAATGCCGCGCAAAAATAAATGAAAATACCACAATCTATTTGGAGATGCAAAGGCAGACTGATGAGCTGTTCGGGTTTGGCATGTTCTTCACGGTCCTCAGTCTCAGCCTCCATCTGTGGGTTGCTCTGTCATCTCCCTCCAGCCTGTCCAAATAGCTCACACACTTCCTGCTACCCAAAGAAGCCTTCCACAAAAAAAAACTGATTCTAAACGGTTTCTAAATATTTATTAAGACAAATTATGCAATGGTGCAAGAATACAGTTTAATAAACTGTATTTAAACATTATTACTTTGCCAATAATTACGACTTAAACCGCACAATATATTATATATTGCGCGGTCTAAGTCGTAATTGTTGGCAAGGTAATGATGTTTAAATATAGTTTATTAAACTGTATTCCATTGCATCATTTGTCTTAATAAATATTGAGGAACAGTTTAGACAAAATGTGAGCTTTAGTGTGTCTGTGCTGATGTCTGAGGACTTCCAAGCACTCTCTCTCATTCACACTCCCTCTTTCTCAGAAACTCTCTCTCTCTCTCTCTCTCTCTCTCTCTCTCTCTTTCTATTGCACTCTCTCTCACTCTTTCACTCTCTCTCTCTCTTTCTATTGCACTCTCTCTCACTCTTTCACTCTCTATCTAAGTCTATTGCTCTCTCTCTCTCTCTTTCACTCTCTATCTCTGTCTATTGCTATCAACACCAGAAAGAAAGCACAGTCAGATCCTTGCAGCACGCTTGCTAAAGGGCTAACTGGCGATCTTTGAGAGAGTGGTAGAACAACTGGTGTTGTGCCATATAGGAAATGTCAAACGCAAACGCTGAGTATTTCACCCCAGAGAAAGTACAGGGAATGGGACACTTGACAAAACAAGTCCAGAATGTATTGTAATATGAATGGGGACCAGCTGCCGCTCAGCTCAACCTGCAGAGTATTTCACACGGCACTTGACGGGCCAAGTGGACTAGGAATAAGTAGGGCAACTCTGATGCTAAGTCACTTAGAAATGCAGTGTGAGTCACTCCTTTTCCAGCACCATGCAAAGCCCTGAGCACTGCTGCTGCTGCAGTACAGGCTGCAGACTTCACTGTCCACGGGGTTGGGATGAATGAGTTGTCCCCGTGAACTGGGCATTGACATGCATCAGTGTTGTCACCAGGAGAGCAAGGAGCAATGTGTCAGCACCCTTCATTCAGAAAAAATCAAATAAAAGGGCAGGAGTCAGTTAGTCACGGTCTGAGTCCTGTCTGTTGTCAGCACTTTGCTATTGAAGTGAGTCAACCCTCGCCATCGAGAAGGACTGCACGGTTTGAAAGGTTTAGTGGTGTATAGTTCATAGACAGTCAGTCTTCCACACAGAGCCCATATTTAAGTGGGTTAGTAAGAAGTCTTCCATGTGGGGTGGACCAGGGCTTTGAGACTCCAAACCCAGCCTGTTATATAAGCATGGCCTGGAGAGTGCCTTGACTTCCCCTTCCAGGCTTCTTCATAGCCATGAAGGGTCACTGTGGAGCCTGCACACACACACACACACACACACACACACACACACACACACACACACACACACACACACTGCACCGGGGAACTTTCAAAAGAGAGTGAGGATTGCAAAGTTAGCCTGAGAGACGGTGTCTTAATTCACCCTGACGTCCAATCAAAAGTTAGCTGTGCTCTCAGACTCCTGACCCTGGGCCCTGGCCTCTGATTGGCTGTTATGTCGTGACCCAGAACCACATGCGTTTTGCTCTCTCAGTGGAGGAGAAGGATGGAGAGAGACAAAAGAGAGAGAGAGAGGAGGGGGGGGGGGGGAGACTCACTCACTAGACCCAAACAGACCCAAACGACTCCACCCAAACGTGGGCTAAATGTACCCGTTACCCGTGGCCCACCGCTGAGCATGTACCCAAGGCATAAAGCTATTCACGGACCATCCTCAAACAATAAAAATAGAACACTTTCTTTATTTCAGAGCCTGAATAAAGTTATTAATAATTCAAAGGAGACTCATCAACTTAGCCACCATAAACCACCGAGACCAACAGTATTGCCACTGAAAAGAGTCTGGATAAAATTAATCCTTTGAACAACATGACAGCTTTGAAAAGTACCTCCAAAGCCTCCTATTCCATACAGGGGGACAAGCCCCAAGAGACTCATTGACAACCATGCACCACTGCACAAAATACATTCCATATGGAGAGTAAGCTAAGCCCTCCTTAAATCTATTTGAGCTAAAACAAACCACATGTCCCCATCAAAAGACATCAGACCTGATCTGCTAAAAGTTCCTGGAGCTCTGCACGTGAAACTGTAAAATAATTGCTCCTAGGAACAAAAATAAATCCATTCCGTTGGGCTGTATGACGAAAGACTGCCAATAAGCCATGAATGACTTCCTCTGACATTGATTCTCCATCTGGACCAACTGTTACATCGATGACTCTCCAGCTGTTACATCAATGTCTCTCCAACTGTTACATCAATGACTCTCCAGCTGTTACATCATCAATGACTCTCCAACTGTTACATCAATGACTCTTCAGCTGTTACATCAATGTCTCTCCAACTGTTACATCAATGTCTCTCCAGCTGTTACATCAATGACTCTCCAACTGTTACGTCAATGACTCTCCAGCTGTTACATCAATGACTCTTTAGCTGTTATATCAATGACTCTTCAGCTGTTACATCAATGACTCTCCAGCTGTTATATCATCAATGACTCTCCAACTGTTACATCAATGACTCTCCAGCTGTTATATCAATGACTCTTCAGCTGTTACATCAATGACTCTCCAGCTGTTATATCAATAACTCTTCAGCTGTTACATCAATGTCTCTCCAACTGTTACATCAAATACTCTCCAACTGTTACATCAATGACTCTCCAGCTGTTACATCAATGACTCTCCAACTGTTACATCAATGACTCTCCAGCTGTTACATCAATGACTCTCCAAATGTTACATCAATGACTCTCCAGCTGTTATATCAATGACTCTCCAGCTCTTACATCAATGTCTCTCCAACTGTTACATCAAATACTCTCCAACTGTTACATCAATGACTCTCCAGCTGTTACATCAATGACTCTCCAAATGTTACATCAATGACTCTCCAGCTGTTATATGTCTCTCAAACTGTTACATCAAAGACTCTCTAACTGTTACATCAAAGACTCTCCAACTGCTGCATCAAAGACTCTCCAGCTCTTACATCAATGACTCTCCAGATGTTACATCAATGACTACGCACTACGCCCAGCCTCCACCCAACCCAGCAGGCATCCCACTACGCCCAGCCTCCACCCAACCCAGCAGGGTGCCAACATCAGTCCAGCCTCCACCCAATCCAGCAGGGTGCCCACATAAGTCCAGCCTCCACCCAACCCGGCAGGGTGCCCACTAACACCAGCCTCCACCCAACCCAGCAGGGTGCCCACATAAGTCTAGCCTCCACCCAACCCAGCAGAGTGCCCACTAAGTCCAGCCTCCACCCAACCCAGCAGGGTGCCCACATGAGTCCAGCCTCCACCCAACCCAGCAGGGTGCCCGCTATGCCCAGCCTCCACGCAACCCAGCAAAGTGCCCACTGAGTCCAGCCTCCACCCAAACCAGGAGGGTGCCTGCTATGCCCAGCCTCCACGCAACCCAGCAGGGTGCCCACTAAGTCCAGCCTCCACCCAACCCAGCAGGGTGCCCACTAAGTCCAGCCTCCACCCAACCCAGCAAAGTGCCCACTAAGTCCAGCCTCCACCCAACCCAGCTGGGTGCCCACTATGTCCAGCCTCCACCCAACCCAGCAGGGTACCCACTAAGTCCAGCCTCCACCCAACCCAGCAGGGTGCCCAGTAAGTCCAGCCTCCACCCAACCCAGCAGTGTGCCCACTAAGTCCAGCCTCCACCCAACCCAGCAGGGTGCCCACTAAGTCCAGCCTCCACCCAACCCAGCAGGGTGCCCACTAAGTCCAGCCTCCACCCAACCCAGCAGGGTGCCCACTAAGTCCAGCCTCCACCCAACCCAGCAGGGTGCCCACTAAGTCCAGCCTCCACCCAACCCAGCAGGGTGCCCACTAAGTCCAGCCTCCACCCAACCCAGCAGGGTACCCACTAAGTCCAGCCTCCACCCAACCCAGGAGGGTGCCCGCTAAGTCCAGCCTCCACCCAACCCAGCAGGGTACCCACTAAGTCCAGCCTCCACCCAACCCAGCAGAGTGCCCACTAACTCCAGCCTCCACCCAACCCAGCAGGGTGCCCACTAAGTCCAGCCTCCACCCAACCCAGCAGGGTGCCCACTAAGTCCAGCCTCCACCCAACCCAGCAGGGTGCCCACTAAGTCCAGCCTCCACCCAACCAGGCAAAGTGCCCACTAAGTCCAGCCTCCACCCAACCCAGCAGGGTACCCACTAAGTCCAGCCTCCACCCAACCCAGCAGGGTGCCCACTAAGTCCAGCCTCCACCCAACCCAGCAAAGTGCCCACTAAGTCCAGCCTCCACCCAACCCAGCAAAGTGCCCACTAAGTCCAGCCTCCACCCAACCCAGCAGGGTACCCACTAAGTCCAGCCTCCACCCAACCCAGCAGGGTGCCCACTAAGTCCAGCCTCCACCCAACCCAGCAGGGTACCCACTAAGTCCAGCCTCCACCCAACCCAGGAAGGTGCCCGCTAAGTCCAGCCTCCACCCAACCCAGCAAAGTGCCCACTAAGTCCAGCCTCCACCCAACCCAGCAGGGTGCCCACTAAGTCCAGCCTCCACCCAACCCAGCAGGGTGCCAACATGAGTCAGAATATCTACAAAAGGAGCAATTAGAACAGAGAGGAAGAACTGAGGCAAAGAAAGCCTCCCAAAACAAAAGAGGTTTAGCGGATGCAAAATCGGCACACATCCCTTAAAAAGCGACTGGTTGGTACTGTGATGAGTCTTAGAGGTCACCTCTACGCCAGCCAGTTTGGATGTTAGCAGAGAGCACAAGATAGAAAGAGAGCTGCAAAAAAAAAAAGAACAGATAGGCCTTTAGGCGAATGCTGACACACCGTCTGGTCTGAATTCAGATGCACATTTAACAGGTCTAAATATAGTCCCTCCATGCGTCTCATCGCCCTCTCCCTCTCTGTAAATCTCATTCGGTGTGAACAGCGAATGGGTCGAGCGCAAAAAATAGTCTGGCTTCCGACTGGCATGGATCGTCCTTCAGTAAAGGCCAACAACACGAGGCTCTGGAGACGAGAAGGTGAGAGTCTTCAATCAATGAAAGAAATGGGCCTTACTCGTTCCAAACCCCAGACCACAGCAAGCAATAGAAATACTGTCAAACAGCTCGGTTTCTTTAAACTGTAATTAACGTGTCAAAGGAAAATGCTGTGCTTCAAAGGACAACTTATAATTAAAGCAATACCAGGGCAATCCTTTCTTTCAACTAGCTCTAGTTTCTAACTTTACGGTCTGCACCAAAACTGCATAAAGATATACTACTTTAGATCTTACTAGTTTTCAGTGTGCTATTCACGGACACAGCAAAGGCCTGCTTAGGTGAATGGATCTAGTGGCATAACAAGGTGCTGTCAGAGGTTCCATTTTCAGAGGCCTCAGAGAGGAGACGTCATTCATCTGGACTCCACTTGGACTCCACTTGCCTTGTCTCTCTAGTCATAAGTTAGACTGGCAGCTTCAGGGCCCTGGAGTCTGGGTCATCCTGTACAACCAGAATAGGTAAGGGGCATAGATTCACAAATCAACACGAGACACTTTGGGCTGACACCGCCATACATTGCAATCCTATCCAATAAAGAAGCGCGCTCCTTCTACATCCTCTATTTCTATGCGAGAACCAGGGGGCGGAATAAGTTTCCGCATGGCTGCCCTGTCAGAGAGGTCGGGATAGGGCACATCGGAGAGGCAGAGCTGGGATACGGCCCTGGCCCGCGGCGGGGGGGAGGTTGATCCAACAGTCTAGCTAGCTACAGGGGTAAACACCACCATTAACTCAGACAGGCTGTGGCTGGAACCCAGTGTCCAGTGTCACTGTCTGCTGAACTCTATCAAGACGAGACCCGCTGTCACATTTTACAGACCCCCCCACACACACCCCCTCCACCACCACACACACACACACACACACACACCCATATTAGCCAACCCCCCCTCCCCACACACACACACACCCATATTAGCCAACAACCCCCCCCCCCCACACACACACCCATGTTAGCCAACCCACCCCCCCACACCCATATTAACCCCCCCCCCCCCCCCCCCCGCCGTTTCAGCTTGACATAGCCCCGATGACATAAGCAGTCACAAAACCTTATGTCAAGTTCTGCTAGGCTGCCATCAGAGTATCATGGAGCGGGAGGGGTTGTCGTGACGGTGCGGAATGTTGGTTGTCACGAAGCGACAACGATTGTGACAATGATATCTTTCCCAACCATCGTCACAGCATGCGGCTTCATCGAATAGAGTTACACTGAACTCAAGGCAGATTAGTGCTTGGTGGTTTCATCAGAAGTGGTACATTGTGTGTGCGTGTGTTTTGCGTTGTGTTGTGTGTGTGTGTTTGTAAATATAGTGTGTACAAGGGGCCTAGGCTACTCCACTCCAAAAGCTTTCTCACAACACTGATGATGTAATCGATCTAGCAATGTGTTTCTGAATATCTGTCAAGTATTTGTATGACGCGACCCAGCTCCATGATGCCTGGTGACATGGGACTTTCTCGAGGCTGGAAGGAAGGAACAGTGTGGTCGCTGCTGGACACCGCCGAAATCACCTTGCCTCAAAACGTCTTATAGTACTACGCTGCATCTCACATACTTCCAATACCTCTGTGTTGTAAATAGAAGCTATTTAAGTGAGTTTGTGTTAGAAATAATTGAGTGCCTGCAACTGTAATTTATCATAGTTGATAAATGTATCATAGTTGTCTAAATGGGATATGACATTTTGCCTACCAGTTTGGAGTTGGAAACGGCTATGTGCCTCTAGGGGGAAATGGCAGCGTTGGTGTTCTGCTGAAGGTACTACACTGACTTGATCAGCCATTGGTCACCGACAGGACGCTCTAACTTGCAGAGCATCCAGTTTCCCACTAAGCATTACTTTCAGCAAAAACTAAAGGCCAGTTGTTTTATACTGTTGCCTTTTGCTGAAACACTAAAGTAGACAGTCCAAAACTGCAGGCTTTCACGCCAGCTAATTGTCTTCTCAGAAGTTATGAATAATTAATTGTTGCCCTACATTCTCACAGTGATGGGGGCTGGTACAGCAGACGATTAGGAAGAGTGACACTGCAGAACCAAGATTTTCTTTACCCCGACTTCCCACACACATTCTATTAAAAATAACGCTTGCCAACAGAACGAGAACAACTCGCCTCGTTTTAAAAGTGGCAGTCAGCTTTAATGAAGGTCTTGCAGAATAAATCATTACCAAACTGAAACAGATAGGCTCTGCCTACCTACAGTAGGAGTAAATTGCTTCATCAGTAAAGTAATGGGACCTAAATATTTTAGATTCCCTGCTGAAGAAATGCAATATCCCCGCTGACTGTCTGAAAGTGTCCGATTCCAGCCACAGTGCATTAGAAGGATATTTGGCTGCCTCCGGCAATATCACATCTGACCTTGTGAGTTCAGAATCGCCTTCTATCACAATGCAATCTTCCCACAGACCATCATTACTGCAGCTTATGTGGATCAGGACATTTATGCATTATGTATGCGTTTGGGTGTAAATAACACATTTGAATGGATCCCAATACATTTCCTCTATATCTACATAAAATATCACTGTATCAGACATATATTAGTTTGAACAACATGAGTTGTAGCAAGGTTTAGAGAAAATCTGAGCTTCGCTCATACAGCTGAATGTCTGACACGCTGTTACAATGAAATCCAATAGAACAATAAGTGTTTAAATTAAGGAAAAATAATAACATAACTACCGTGCAAAGCCTCAGAAATGGAAAGAGGCCAATGTGAAACATCAAAATATTCCCATTAACAACGCAAGGTCAAAGTGTAAATATAGGGTTAGATTATGACTGTGTCACCGTAAGCATAGAGCACGGTGTGTGTGTTCCTGCTACGCTGTCTGCAGAGGTCACATATGACACGGATTAGGTCAAATCTGCTCTCCATTATTCAGCTTGGTGTGATCTTAATACATTCATACCTACAGCTGGTGGAATCTGTACAAACAGTAGAATGTACAACAGAATAAAAAATTTAAAAAATCTAATTGTAGTGTATGCAACTAAACAAAAAAGTCTAAGATGAATGCAAACTGCAATGGGGCTATTTGCCTTGTATTTACTCAGAGAATATTGAAATGTTGTTTTCAACTGTCCACAAGTAGTGTTAATCAGTGAATAATATAAGTGTTGCAAAAGTCAACGAATATCTATGGCAAAATATCTAATTACAGAAAGGTGGAGGTGATCTGGTAAATTGTTTGTGTCAGTACGTGAAAAGCAGAGCAACCAGAGTTACTAGGGAGGGGACAACAGCGATGGCATCAATGTAATCTTCTTAAGAATCTGAGACAGGTAGCTGGCCTACACACCCACACCGATCATTCCTGACCACCGAATCAAAAGACAACACACAGTTAACTACACAGCATGCATTACAGCTCACACAGATTTCCACATACCTCTCATTGGATTTTGAATCCACAATATTCCTCCGATAAGATGAGGTGACTGGCCAAGCATCGTTCAGCGCCAAATCAGGAAACAAAGACCTTTTCGTTTTTCCCACACGTCTGTAGCTTGCACCTTATTAAACAAACTATTGCCAAGTGACTCTGCCGTATGCAACTAAAACTTACAATGCATAACCATAAACCCAAGCTGGTCTTTGAAACCTTGATGTAGGCCTATGTATAAAGCAATTCTTGGAAACGTTAATAAAACACGCAAGAATGTTTGAAAGATAAAGTACTCAGATTGCGTTAGTCAAGCTTATCTGCTGAGCACAGATGGAACTCTCCGCGCACGTCTCAGCATCTTTTCTGAACAGGTGCAGAACAGAATACCACTTACAGGCCTTCTAATTATGTGCAAAAAATTTTTTTACAATTACACAAACGCTTAGCCTAGACACACCTAGCCTATTGTTTGAATGGCCAACAGTCTCTCATTCTACCTATTTCACTCACAGCTGACAGCGCGTGCTAAGGTTCATGTATTCTGAACGGGCGCGCAAGAAAACATAAAGATCTTCACGCCTGCGTATTAAATCGAATTCGTATGCAAGTATAATTACTATTTAGCCGGGCTGCAAATACTATGGATGAAACCAAATAACAAAAATGCATCCTTTACGAGGTCAGGACAAATATGACAATCGAGCTGACTGCAATGCAATCAGATTACATCCGAAAGACAATCAACTGCAATGTGCAATAAACTATATGCGCTATGCGCTATAGAGACGGTACCATCCACACGCCACAGTGCTCAGTTGGTTTTTCATAATTGCTTCACAACACCTGATAAAACAAAAATAACACAGCCAGTCTAGACACATTTACAGGAAAAACGCCGATGACTTACCTTGGACAGCCATTATGCTACTGCATACATTTGGGCATCATTCACAAGTGAGAGGATTGTTGAACTCAACGTTCTCTCATTATTTGAAGGCTGTACCTTGTTTCGTTTGTTTTCACTTTGCTGCGGGCAAAAGCTCAAGCGCACATCTGCTGCCGCCTCTCAGAGAATTGTGGGCAGTGTAGGCATTTTGAGGAGAGAGAGAGAGAGAGAGAGAGAGGGAGAGAGAGAGAGAGAGAGAGGAGGGGGGGCGCACATGAAATATGAGGAAACCAGCAACACAATATGTTTTATTTTGTTTTATTTTAAAGTGCTTTCATGTTTTAATGTTTTTCTTTTGTGTGTGTGTGCGTGTCGTGCTTGCGTGTGTGTGTCTGTGTGTCTCCTTCAACATATGTCTAAAATGCAGCCTCACAGGTATTTAAACATGAGCTTGCCTCTCTGCTGTGTTTCTGAGTGTGACGCACACTGCTGATAGGCCCAACACCAGATACAGTCAGCCAGAGAACCTGTGTCGGGGTTTTACGTGTGTTGTAATCAGCGGCAGTCACCTCCACTCGTATGTGGGGTTGTTCCCCGTTGTCCCGTGGAAGTCTGTTGAGCCAGTTCGATGGCTTTATCACTTCCTTCTACACTTCCTGCTAGACACAAGACTGATAGTCAATGAAGAGAAACTGCTTTTGCTGGTGTCATTAAAAGGAATACACTCTCTTTCCTCATTGCTCAGGTTAGTCAAGAGCTGCACCCAACCCTCTCATTCTAGAAAGAAAACAATAAAATTGATTTTAAAAAGTATGTCACGTGAAAGATGAGCGTCAAGTATGATTATCAGAAAGAAAGATGTGCAGTCTTCACTGCCTATAATACCAAAATACACTGGGAAACTTTCACATACACAAGTTGTTCTGTAGACATTAAATCCCAAACAATGCATTTTGAAATAAGTAAGGAGTAAAATCTAACAGTAAAAAAAAATAAAACATTTTGAGCTAGCTGGGTCCATCAATAAATTATTAAAGGGTTGTGCAAGGTAATATAAATACATATTAAATATATATATACAGTACAGGTCAAACGTTTGGACAGGCTTTCACATTCCAGTGCACAGGGAAAGGCGTGTCCAAACGTTTGACTGGTACTGCAGGTATTTAGCACAAAAGCCAGATAAGAAAGTCAGAAAATACACCAACCCAAATCTTTGCATTACGAGCAAACATCTCAGAATCCGTTTGCCATGGCTTGCCTGAACAATGGAGGGATGATAAAGTGAATTGTATCGATGTAGTGATGATTAAAGGAGTGATGGAGGGATGAAGAAATGAAAGTGATAGCACACGGAAAGCAAGAAACAAAAATGCTCCTTTTCTTTATTTCTTTGAGTGTCTAGACTCTAGAACCAAGTGGAATTACACCTGACAATAATCCCAATTAGAGTGTTTCCCATGGCCTGTTCTGCAGTTCTAGATAGGCGCTCATCAACTTAGTTTGCCATTGTACTGGAGACCATCGTTCTATCTTAGCAAGTGAAAGGATTTGAAAGATATTCAGATGTTTTTCCTAGTGTTGTAGGTTTATCACACCAGCAGAGTGATGACCACTGCGTCGTCCTGGCCTTGCCACAGCATCTCTCCCTCAAAGGCCACCTTCCCATGTTTTCTGGCTCTCATAAGAATCCCCACCACTTTGTCTGAGATGCGAACATATCGATCAAACAGCTATCCGAACGTGACGCGCGTCTTTCCGTCCGGGCCCGGGTCAGCCATGATCCTGATCACGTAGCACAGGTCATTGATCTCGCGGTGGATGTGCTGCTCGGCGCGCTTGGCCCGTTCAGCCGTTTTGGCGCCCTCTTTGGGGCGTCCGTATCCCTCCTCGCCCTGGTGGAGCCGGGTGGACATGGAGTACTCGTAGTCAAAGTCCTCGCTGAAAGGGTTGAGCTTCTGGTTTTCCGTGTGTTGGGAGGCCCAGTGCTGCCAGCGGCCCATCAGGTTACCCACGGTGCTGTACTTCTTGGAGAGAGCGTTCATCTTGTTGGCATCCTCGTTTTCCTTTTTCACTCTGCGAGGGAGGTGCAACACATTGACAGTATATACATGTAAAATGTAATGTAATTGAATGAGTGGAATCACAGAGATTTTATGGAACACAAATTGTCAAAGTGTGAACACAGGCCTATCCATGCACTTCACATTCCTCACCACCAGGGAACACTGTTTGATAGAAAAGTGTTTTTGTTTCCAAAGCTGCTGACAAGGTATTAACACTTAAAAAAAAAATGTATTGTCTAAAGCACACATTTTATCCTCCCAAAAAATACTTTTATCGAACAGCAAATGTATAAGGGACCCTGAACTATCAGGGCACAGCCCAAGACAAAGCGCTGCTGCCCTGAGTGGAGGGAGCAGTACTCACAGAGCAGTGGAGGGTTGAGTGGAGGGAACAGTACTCACAGAGCAGTGGAGGGTTGAGTGGAGGGAGCAGTACTCACAGAGCAGTGGAGGGTTAGGGTTGGGGTGGGGTTGCAGTACTCACAGAGCAGTGGAGGGTTGAGGGTTAGGGTTGCAGTACTCACAGAGCAGTGGAGGGTTGAGTGGAGGGAGCAGTACTCACAGAGCAGTGGAGGGTTAGGGTTGGGGTGGGGTTGCAGTACTCACAGAGCAGTGGAGGGTTGAGGGTTAGGGTTGCAGTACTCACAGAGCAGTGGAGGGAGCAGTACTCACAGAGCAGTGGAGGGTTTAGTGGAGGGAGCAGTACTCACAGAGCAGTGGAGGGTTTAGTGGAGGGAGCAGTACTCACAGAGCAGTGGAGGTTTTAGTGGAGGGAGCAGTACTCACAGAGCAGTGGAGGGAGCAGTACTCACAGAGCAGGGGAGGGTTTAGTGGAGGGAGCAGTACTCACAGAGCAGTGGAGGATTAGGGTTGGGGTTGCAGTACTCACAGAGCAGTGGAGGGTTAGGGTTGGGGTTGCAGTACTCACAGAGCAGTGGAGGGTTAGGGTTGGGGTTGCAGTACTCACAGAGCAGTGGAGGGTTAGGGTTGGGGTTGCAGTACTCACAGAGCAGTGGAGGGTTAGGGTTGGGGTTGCAGTACTCACAGAGCAGTGGAGGGTTAGGGTTGGGGTTGCAGTACTCACAGAGCAGTGGAGGGTTAGGGTTGGGGTTGCCGTACTCACAGAGCAGTGGAGGGTTAGGGTTAGGGTTGCAGTACTCACAGAGCAGTGGAGGGTTAGGGTTAGGGTTGGGGTGTGTCTCTGTGTGTCCCTCCTCCCCGGGGGGTCCCGTCCTTACCGTCTGTCCCTTCTCGACCTCAGAGCCCCGGCGTCCACGCCACACATCCCTCCATCCCTCCACCCTCCCTCTGTCGCTCGCATTCCCTCCTTCTCCACTTCCTCCCAGCTACGGCTCGCTGGCGGCGGCGGCGTGTCAGAGCACCTCCAGTGGTCCGTGGGTGAGTCCCGCCGGCTCCACATCCTGTCAGCTCCCTCTCCCTCAGGCAGAGCCTCTTTAGTGATCAGAGCACCTCCAGTGGTCCGTGGGTGAGTCCCGCCGGCTCCCTCTCCCTCAGGCAGAGCCTCTTTAGTGATCAGAGCACCTCCAGTGGTCCGTGGGTGAGTCCCGCCGGCTCCACATCCTGTCAGCTCCCTCTCCCTCAGGCAGAGCCTCTTTAGTGATCCGTTTGGTCAAGAAGCAGACACCTCCTGGACCCCTCTCCTGAACACTGGGGGTCGCTGTCCTCCCCATCTGCTGGGTCTGACAGCGGGACTCAACAGACTGAGCACCAGACCCACCTTGGGACTCCTGTGGGACGGTGGCGCTCGTCTGGTTCAAGGAGCTTTTGCAGGCGCTTAGTTTCCTGCGTTCCTCCCCTGCTTCCCAGCCGGTGGGCTCGCTAGCCTGCTGGTCCTCGTTTTCTGACACCCACTGCTGCCAGCTCCTTACCAGGCCACACACCATGCTGACTGATGGGCCACAGCTTCTTGGCGTTCTGGTTAGTTGAGGGCTTCCTGTGGTTAGCCTGCACTTCCTGTGATTCAGACACAAGTCGACGTATCTATGAATGTTTCAGTGATCAACGTTCTCCCCTAAATGTCTTCATCTTTCTGCCCCGTTTGCTGGACGTACTTCCTCACTCTTTGCATGAGGTGTTGCCTTCTCCCCCCCTCAGCGGTTTCTAAAATAAAACGGAGAACGAGAGGTGGGGGGTGTTAGAGAAGGCCAACATGACCCGGGTAAAACATTTGGGTCATCCCCAGTACCCCACCGACCGCCTCCCCCTGACACTAAGTGACCTCCCCAGGGATCTGTGGGCAGTTTAAGTTACATCACAGATTGCCGAGCTATATCAGTACGTAAACAGGGTCTTACAGTGGAGGGTCCCACAAGCAATGTGCTAACATATAGAAGGTCTGAAGGGCTACACATGTGCAGACAGCTGCGCAGACAAACGCAATGCAGGAGACAATCCATGAAAATTATGTGGATGGCTCTTTATTTGTTGCCTCTCTTTGTGGCGAGGAGATTAGAGGTTGAAATGCATAGCCTACTGTGCTCTGACAAATATAAATCACGTTTTCTATTTCATAATAGCAAAACATATTGCTGGTCCAGAGAAACGAAATATTGAGGCGGTATCCTGGCTACCTTTTGATATTGCTCAGAGCTATATTTTAACAAATGACCAAACATTTTTATTTCCTAGGGTTGGTCTCTCCCTCAGTGTCCAATATATTTTGTAATATTAATAATGTTTTTGGGAGAACCTGAAATGGATAATATGTGCAAGGTGAATTATAGCAGCAGAACCGCAGACAGTGCCACTATATATATATATATATATATTTTTTTTTTTTTAAGTGAACTGGGTAATTTAGTGACCTTTTTGTTCCCTAATGCAGGTCAATAGTGTGACAACAGCGTGTCCTTGATAACGGCCACCATAGAGAGTTGGTCCTTTTGTTGGCACAGTGTTATGTTTTGGTCACTTGCTTTGCTAACACTTGAGAAATCCCTGCTTGACCTTAAAGGTCAAAAAGACACGAGAGAGAGAGTAGTGAGTAAAGGAGACATGTTTATTCATTAAACTATCACTTAAATAAAAAAAGTGCATAGAAAATAAACATGATTAGAAACTTTTCTTTTTACAGTTATGTACAAGTTTACTTCCTAATTATACATTCAACCTTAAGTAGTTTTGTGGTTTGTTTTGCGGTTTGTGGTTTTCCTTCATTTCTATTTTGTACTTATGAGAAAATATAAAACACTGATGACTGAAAGGGATAAGAAAAAATCTGTTTACCAAATCTGATACATAGCAGGAGATAAGTGATCAGACAAATGTTTATTTCAAGGCATAAGAAGAGGCGTTTCATAACATCCATTCAAAAAAGACCAACTGTCCTTCCCCCTTCGTTTTCACTCTGTTAGGCTGATACGTTCTACACTCAAATAAACCGTTACAGAAAAATACTGAAGTACTCGTCCAACTTACTTTCGAAACCTTGACTAATAAAATAATTCTTGACGGATGTTAAAACAAAAATAAATACAAATTTTAAAATGGTATTTTATCGTCATTATCATCATCACTTTGTCTAAAACAGTACATGATAAATACAACCAAAGCCTGGGAGAGGAAGGAGGTAGGGGAGACGTGGGAACGTTGTTTCGGTGGACTCCGGGTCAGTCTACACACAAACCCCTCTCTCTTTTACCACATCAAGTAAGCGGCCGAAAAATCCCTGTTCAAAATGTACGAGGATAAAAGAATCAACGGAAAACATAAAAACAATCACTATAACAATCAGAAACACAAAAAATGTCTGATCTTAAAGAAGAAGTTCACGACCACGTTATTAAATTTACATTTCTTGTCACATAAATACCGTTCCTTTCCATGAACTAAAATAACTGCCACACTCCCTGTTGTCAAGGGAACGCTCACAGGCACAGAAGAACAGATACTGGATATCAATATACAGAAAAGATGTACGCTAAGTTATTCTCAGTTGATAGTACTGTAACACAAAACCATTAGAGAGCACATTGAACAATGCTATTTATCCATTATAAATCTGTTGACTGCTACTGTGACTAAGTTTGTCTGTTCATTCCGTATATTTGTATAGATACTGAAGTACAAGAAGATACTAAGCATGTTATCTGTATAATATTGTCATGTATATAGAGTATAATAATTACAGGTGATGAAGTTTGAATGGCCGCTGGTGCGGCATGGTGTTATGAAGTCCCAAGTAAAAACAACAGCCTATTTATATTGTATATGTCTAAATGTTCTATTTAAAAGCACTAAAACACTAAAAATAAAAGAGTTGTTGTTGTTGTTTTTGTAGTTCTGAACCAGTTGTCACGTAAACTGCAGTCATTGAAACTGCAGTGGAGAATGTGTTGAATTCAGAGCCCTTGGCATCGGTTAAAGAAAACGTCAGCGATGCCAGTGTGAAGAGTTTTGTTGTCTCAGTGCCACCTTTCCGGTAAACGGTAACTACAAGCGCCTTCCACCTCAGCATATGGAGATAAAAAATAACAAAAGAAACTGCCAACAGCTTTATCAACCCCAGTGAGGTTCCACACACTTAGAATTAGTAGAATGAATATGGCTGCTCCATTGAGCTGTCATTGTTGTTGACAATCTGTGGTGTCAAACAAGGCCATCAGGAACAGGGACTGAAGATGTTGCCCCGACAACGTGCCATATTAGGGACTCTCTGTCCATTCTACTTATAATTCTACGGTGAAAAAAAAAATCTATTTTCTCGTCCATGGTTGGTTGTCGTAGACATAAAAATTCTAAAACAAAACGTCAAAGCTTATACCTGCCATGGTCTCTTATTCTTCTGGTGTGTGTATGTTCCGTCAAAGAGTTTTACATTCAACGTTGACCTTAGCAGCAGAAGCCATCAGCAGGCCTTTGTATGGTACTACCAGTCCCCACGCCTCACACTGGAAGCTGGTTAGCTACTCAAGATTAGAGGGAACACACCATGACACCAGAGCTGGACAGGCCGGAAACGTGGCCCTGGTTCTAATACAAAGAAGAATAAGCAGAGTTCAAGGTCAATCTAGCTGCCAGTCAGATCCTTGGTTCTTATAGATGGCATAGTAGGCCCAGCAAAGTGAGGTGATGCCCTCCAGCTCCCAGTCAGAGACCCAGTTCTAAGAGATAGCAAAGTAAAGAGAAAAACACAACAAACTGCCCGCTGGTACTCTGATCCAGCTCATATAGACTATAGTAACCAGACCTACATTACCTACCAACATAAATCAAAGGTCTAACGTCACATGCTCATTTCTAATGGAAGCAAATCAAGGAAAATGAGGACTGGAGAGAGAGAGAGAAGGAGAAACAAATCAAAATTAAAAGGTTTGAACGGCTAATAAAGTGCCCCTTTCTGCACTTTGAACTGTGGATGAGCCTGATTACCTGTCCGTAACTTAGGGACCGCGGTCCAAACTGAATACAGTCAGGTGTGTGAAGGACATGGTGACAGCATAGCGAAGAGAAAAAGGCACCACTTCCTTATAAAACCAGCAGCTGTGAAATGACGCGTCCCAGTGTGAAGGGGGCACTCGGGTTCCTTCAGCTAACGGCTGATCTGATGTCTGCCTGTCTGTCTGTAGGACAAGTGAAACTGTGCAGGAGGCTAGGAGGGTCTAACTCAACAGAACATGTACCTGTTTGTTTTGGTGGTGGTGGGAGTATTTAAGGCTGGAGAGACAGGAGAAACACACTGTACTGCATAGGCCAGATTTCTGTACACTTGAGTCTCTGATAACAACAGGAAACAGAACGATCCCGTTTAACAAAACATTGCAGAGTTGATGTTGGAACCCATGGCGGACTTTAAAGGTCCGCAAACCAGAACAAAAGTCTCGTCTTCCAAAATATTTCTAAAGATCAAATTTAAAACACTTCTAGCGTGTGCATGGCAATAGAAAAACAGTAGGAGGCGCTGTGAGGTGATGGTGGAGTCTTGAGGAATTCAGCCTGTTTGAGCCTTCAGGAGTGGATTATGACTGGCGGACCGGACTCAAGACAGACCGACTCGGTCTCAGAATCGAACCAAACTATTTCACGAAATCGACTAAATAACAACAAATAACAGAACAAGTAAAGCAACTTTAAAAAAAGGCAGCTTAATAAAAAACATAGAGACCACCAAGCATTAGTGTTTGTAAACCTTTCTATTCCCTACAAAAATGGCAATAAAATAAATACGATTTCTTAAAAATATAAATACCATCATTAAGTGCTATTCACTAGTGAGTGCTTTTTTAGTCTTTTGTGTAGAAAAATATACAATATTATTTACATATTATTTAAAATCAAGCATGACAATTCCCTGTCCTTAACATAGGAGACCAATAGTAGACAAGACTTCAAAAGACTCCGTTTTCATACAAATAAAAGAACATCATAGACAATAACTATGGTTATCATTGAAATAGGCCAAAAAACAGAACGCTCTGTGGCTTAACAGAGACACCACATGGAAATTTGGTTCTCAGCGCTGTAATTCATAACACTAGATCACAATATCCTGCGCAAAAATTCCCAAAAAAAGACACTTTTTGAATGAGAAAAAAAAATGCACAAGAAATGCAGTATTTGAATATTTCTCACTTGTATGTATGGACCAATGGCTCTGTCTTGGTACAGCTTCCTATGCTGAACCACTGATGATCAGGTCTGACTGCTGAAGCAGTCCTGGAGTCTCTACACTGGCTGGCTGACCGAACGTCGTCCTGTCTGTCTGACCACCAGAATCTCCACGCTACCTAGCTGCCTCAAGACAAAAAGGGCTGCCTGCAGATTCAACCAAGACCTTCAGGTTAATCACGTCTACACATCTAGCTATGAAATCTAGACTTAGCAGACTCCTATTTCTGCTGTTGTTCCACAGCGTTCTCCGGTGTTCAATCTACACAACTCCAGGCTAGTCCTATTTACAAAGTCTTCTGCGGGGCACTAGGACCTTGGCATATCGTGGCGGATCTAAAGGCGTCGGGTGACAGGTAACAGGTGAGTGCAGGTCCACTAAGCTTTAACCCTCAGGTCCACTAAGCTTTAACCCTCAGGTCCACTAAGCTTTAACCCTCAGGTCAAATTCTCTCTCTTTTTTATTTTTTTGTGTGGTTCTTTCCAAAAATTGCACTTTGGTGTATAATGGAACTTTTATATAAGCTGGCAATTCTTGGTTTCACATGTCTAAATTCTGTCATCTTTGAACAATATTGGTGGATTATGTCGAGTTGAATAGGGAATGGGTTTGATGTTTCACCTTCATCGTTAAGGGGAACGGTCTTTCAAAGAAGTAAAAAAACAAAAAAATTAAAAACAAATAAAAAGTTTAAATGTAATTTTATGAAGGTTTGTTCAATTCAACTGTTTAAACAAAAACCTTTAGGTCAGCTCCACGTAGTCTAACTCTGTCCTATCCCCCTACAGTAAACAAAACAAACTGAAAGAGACCAGACGACCT
>JAPMUY010004997.1:245000-260000 GCA_026901105.3 Galaxias olidus | reverse complement strand
GCATAAATTAGAAAATGCCTACCAAAATAAAAATGTGCTTTGTGTGTACTAATAACTTCTAAGGACATCCGTAAAAATAATTATCTAATGAGCCTTCGTAAAGCCTGTACCTGAAAAAAAAAAGTAAAGGTGCTTTGTGTATATAAATATGAACAGAAAAGTGAAGGTATTTGCTTATGTTGTACCTTGCGGTGTGAGGAGGAGGAGGATGAGGAGGAAGAGGCTGCAGTGAGCGTCCCCAGCTCCAGCAGTCCTCCAGGCTGGCCGGCCGCTGTGATCTGTGAGGAGGACAGGTTGATCAGGGTCATGTTGGGGTGAGCAGCCTCTGAAGGAGCCAGGGTGGGCTGAGTCCGCGAGCGGGCCAGCTTCTTGGGTTTCCTGGGCAGCAGTCGAGAGATGGGTCTCTTCCTGCCGTGAGCCGCTGCCAGGACGGCCTGGGTAGAGGGGGCCGAGGGGGCGGACACGAGGCCGGACTCCGACACCAGGATCTGGGGCTGGTCGTGAGGCTGGGAGGGCACTCCGATCAGCAGACCGGAGGTGGTGCTGGTGGTCTGGAAGCTGCCCTGGGCCGTACCGGAGAAGGTGTGGATCTGAGGGTGGTGGTGGGCCAGCACTTTGCCGGCCGTGGAGAAGATGGGCTGGGCGTTGAGGTCGGCGGTGAGGGTCATGGAGCCCAGCACGGCGGGGGCGCTGCCGTCCATCACGCCGGCCGCGGCAGCGCTCACGGGCTGGGGGCTGATCTGGATCTTCTGGGTCACGCCGTTAGGGAGCCTCCGGAAGAAGTAGAGAGGCGGCACGTGCTGGTGGACCACGATGAGCTTCTCCGGTTTGAGGACTGCCTGGCTCGAGGGCACGGTGGCCAAGGAGGGCCCCGCCACGGGGATGGGGCTACCGGCGGAGGCGGAGGGCCCCGTCGCGGTTGCCACGGTTACCCCGGGCGTAGGGAGGTACTTTTGGCCCGGCTGCAGGGGCGGCAACGCCGGAGAACCAGGAAGACCTGGGGTTCCCGAGCTCCTCGTCTGATTGGCTGAGGGCTCCACCACCTGACCCATAGCGGGGCTGGGGAGGAAGTGCTCGGGGGTCATGTGACCTTCCGTGTCCCTGCTCCCCGTGGATCCCGGACCTCCTACTTCCTGTCCGCTCTCTGACGGTGACAGCCCCGCCCCGCCTCTTTCCTCCTCCCCGCCTTTCTCTCCCAGTGCATCCGGGTCGGAGGTCAGACTCAGCATGGTGCGATCGGCGGCAGAGGAAGAGGAGGAGGAGGAAGACGCGTGGTTCTGACTGCAGTTGACGGAGGGGCTCCGCGTGGTCAGGACGGAGAGGTCAGAGGGCAGCTCCAGGGGCAGCCCGTAAGGCTCCTCCCCCACGGCGCTCTCCCCCACTCCCCCGCTCTCCCTGCTCCCCGACAGAGGCTGGGAGAAGTCCTCAAACAGGATGTCCTTCTGCCGGCTCACCACGTCCACGCCCACGCCGTAGCCCTCGTCCAATGAGAGCAGCTCAGAGGAGGTGGGCTCGGCCTGTTGGCCCAGGGGGATGGGCGTGTTCAGGACAAACTCCATGATGTCCGAGGGCAGGATGTTGCCGCAGTCGTCGCTGTTGTTGTTGTCCGAGTCGGACTTGAGGAGGTCGGTGGTGCTTAGCGACAGCTGGGCCTCCAAGGGGTCGTGACCTTTGGCCCCTCCGGACGACCCCAGAGGGAGACAGTTGTCCTTGGGGTTTTTCCGGCTCTCGCGGCTGCTCCCTGCTCCTCCTCCTGCTCCTCCTCCGGTGTTGTTGCTGTTGTTCTCAGGCTCTTTCCCCGTGTGGTGCTGGGGCTCAGGCCTCTCACTGTGCCTCTCCCTGGCTCTCCTCTTGGAGGCGCTCCTGTGTGAGGAGGAGGAGGTGGTGGTGGTGGTTGCCGTGGCGGCCGCGGTGGTTGTCGTGGCAGCAGTAGTCGAGGTGGAGGTGGTGGTGGTGATGCTGGCGTCGCTCTCGGAGTCGTCGTCCACTCCATCCAGCTGGCCTATCTGCTGCTGGGCCAGGCTCCTGGCAGAACAACACAAATAGCTTCAAAGAAAATACAATAAACGATACAAATACTAAATACTCAACATTTTACTTTAAGTGCCTAATTCAAATATATAAATGGAGACAATATTAATATTATAAACGTAAACAGAAGTGCAGTCAACTTAATTCTTCACCTGATGCTACAAATTTACACAGTGCTGCCAGCTTGCCTCAGTCTAAGCATAGTTCCAAAGTCATCGATCAGCATAGTTCAATCAGCATATAGAATATCAATATATAGAAATATACTGTCACCAGGGGCAAATTGGATAATAGTACTTTTAAGTACTGTTTATATTGCTGCCCCCAACAGCAGGCTAATTAAGCTTGTGTCGGCCATCTTGGCTGAGCACAGCACATGTTGCCATGGTGCTGGTCTTTTTAACCCAGACTTCCCTAAACAATCAATAGTGTGAAAGTTTGACTTAGGTTAACACTAGTGATTACAGAAAACACTGTTGACATGGCATGACCGCAACAACACCACAGAGAGCAGCTCTCCTCACATGTTGTGGAGTCCTTCGTCTCTGGCAGTGGCCCGGCCTTGCTGCTCCTCTTCCTCGTCTTTGAGGAAGCGTTGCAGCTGGGAGCCCCTACCCAAACACTGGTCGATCCCCTCGATGGAGGGCAGAGCGCCCCCAGTGTTAACCACGGTCCTGGTGAAGTTGTAGTAGTACGAGTCCCTCTCCCTGGCCTTCATCCCTCCTTCCTCTTCCTCCCTGCTGTCCGCCGAGGAAGACGAGGTGCTCATGTCGTCCGCTCCGTCCACTTGACCCTCGGCTGACCTCCGGCCCCCTAGGGGGCGTCTCTTGGCGCCCCCGGGCGCCCCCGCTGCGGCGGAGCCGTCTGCTCCTCCGTAGAAGGGGAGGTCTTCCTCACCATAGGAGCGCACGCCGTAGAAGGGCGTGAGCCCGAAGAACATGTTGGAGCGCGCGCGGGCGCTGCGGCGAGGGTAACGGCGCTTTGCCGAGCCCGACCCGTCGCTGTCGTCCTCCAGGTGTTTGTCGTCGTCGCCGGCGACGCCCCGCTCCTCGTCGTCCAGGCAACCGGCCGCCTCGTCCTCGGTGGAGGGGGAGAGGAGCAGGGTGCGGTGCTCGTGCTGGAGGAGGAGGAGCCGGCTGTCGGCACGGTGACGCTCCTCCGTGTCCTCCTGGGCTAGGGCCGGGGTGTCGGACTCAGAGCTGTCGGAGCTGCTGGCGGAGGAGGAGGGGGAGGAGAAGAGAGGGGCGCGAGGTGCCGGGCCAGGGGGAGACACGGCGACGGAGGAGGTGCTGATGCCGACCGAACCACTAGCGCTACCGTTGGGGTCCGGTTTGACCTCCGTCTTCACCGCAGCCACGGAGGAAACCTTCACGGCTCTCTTCCTGTCCTTGGACGCGGGCCGGGAGAGCGGGTTAGGGGAGGCTTTGCTGCCGTGGCGCTGGGCCTTCACTACCTTCTGTGGGGCGGACTTAGACTGCTGCAGGACCTCCAGACCGGGGCTGTGCTTCCTCTCTCTGCTCCTGGAGGAAGGACGCTGGCTCTCCACCTCAGCCTTGGCGTTAGGTGTGGCGGGGCCTTTGCTGTTGTTGTTGTTGGACGTGGGGCTGGCCTTGTTGTTGTTGTCGTTGTTGAGGAGGAGGAGGGGAGTGGTCTTGCTGCTTCCCGTCGTTCGGACTTTGGGCTGTTTGTCTTTGGAGCCGGGTGAGGCCTGGCGGGAGGATCCACGTCGGATGACCTCGTCCTCAGCCACCGCTGCGCCAGGCGACCAATGGGGTTTAGCGGACGCCACGGGGGCGGGGCCTGATGCGCGGTCATGTGACTTCCTCCCCCCACTGCCTCTCTGGAACGGAGGCTGAGGGGAGGCGGCCTTTCCTCCCGTGGTGGGCTCCTTGGAGAGCGGGGTGGAGTTCCCGGCCCCGGCCCCGGCCCCGGCCCCGGCCGCCCCTTCCTTCCCTGGGTTGGCTCTGTCCTTGGCCAGGCTGGAGGTGGAGGTTGGCGGGTGTCGGGACACGGCAGCCAGGCCTGCGGAGACGTCGGGGTCTTTGGCCCCCTGCTGTTTGGTCCCCAGCCTATCCCCGCTTTTAGAGCTGCTGCCACCGCCGGCTTTCTGCTGGTGTCCTGTGAGGACCGCCGTGCCTAGCAGAGGAGAGGACTGTCCTGGTCTCTTGGTGTCTCCCACAGGCTGCTTGGACACACCAGCACCACCAGCAGCAGCACTACTAGCACTACTGGTGCTGCTGGTGGAACTGGAGTCTCTTCCCGTCGACTCTCGGCTTCGCTCTGCGTTCCTGGAGTCTTTGGAAGGCGGTCTTCCTTTGTGCTGGTCTCTGCCAGCAGCAGGTCTCACCACTCGTCCCTTTGCCTCCGTCGTCTCTCTCTGGTTAGCGTCCCTGCTAGCGGCTCTCCCTCGCTCGGCCTCTTTGAAGCCTGGGTCTCTGTTAGCTGGCCTGCCCTGCTCGGTGTCTCTCTCACTGGGCTGCTGCCTGTCTTTGTCTCCTTGGCCTGGCTCCCTGGTTCTCTCGGACTCCCTGCTGGTCTGCTTGTGTCTCTCGCTGTCCCGGGTCTGAGCTTTGCCTTTGTTGTCGGTATCCCTACACACTGGCTCTTTGGAGGATGGCCTGTTCTTCTCCGGCTCCCGCTGAAGGGGGTCTCTCCCGGACTGCTTCCCCTTCTCAGACTCACTGACGCTGGGCTCCTTGCTCTGAGACCTACCCCCTCTGTCCGGCTCTTTGGCACCTGGCTCTCGGCTGGACGGCCTGCTCCTCTCTGCGTCCTTGGAGCCTGGGTCTTTCCCAGAGCCCCTGGCCCTGTCCGGGTCCTTGTGGCTGGGCTCCCTGGCCACGGGCCTCCCCCTCTCCGGGTCTCTGTGGGTCGGCTCCCGGCTACTGTGCCGGCCCTTCTCCGGGTCCCTGGCTGGGGACGGAATGAGGGGAGGCGGGGAAGTGAGGGTGCGTGAGGGAGTGGAGGGAGGAGGAGGGGAGGCCATGCCTCTCTGTCTGGCTGCCTGTGCTGGGTGAGGAGGGGAGAGGGAGGACATGCCTCTCTGTCTGGCTGCTGGCGCTTGGGGAGGAGGGGAGAGGGAGGCCATGCCTCTCTGTCTGGCTGCCTGCGCTGGGGGAGGGGGGGAGAGGGAGGCCATGCCTCTCTGTCTGGCTGCCTGCGCTGGGGCAGGGGGGGAGAAGGAGGCCATGCTTCTCTGTCTGGCTGCCTGCACTGAGGGAGGGGGGGAGAGGGAGGGGGTGCTGTGTCGGCGGGTGGCCGCGTTGTGTCGCTGGCCAGACTTGATCTGGGGGTCTCCAACCGCTACGCCATCCTGGGGCTGGGAGGAATCGCCTGGGAAACAGAACCAGCACAGATCAACAGGTCAATGGACTGGGCTTAAGGAAATTAAAAGATCATTGAATAATAATACAAGCTTTCGTGAACCAGGAGGACTTAAGTCGGGGCTATAGATTAAACTGTGGGGGAATAAAAAACAAAACGTAAAAAAAAAATAAAAATAAACTTTACTTCAGGTGTTCATCAGCATTTTTGTTAATGTTATTTTTTTAATTAGGGATGCACTGATGTATTGGCCGTACATCGGTATCGGCCGATGTTGACCTTGTTGACTGCCATCGGCCTGTCGGCAAATAAGATGGCATTTACCGATTGCAGTGGCCGATGTGTATGTCGCATCAATTTGCCTAAATGTTGTTCCCGCGCGCATTTTTGTTTTCAAAGAAGAGGGAAAGAAAATATCAGCTGGGCTTAGAAATATTATTGTTTCACACATTAGTATGATTGAATTTGTGTTCAAATCGAATTTCGGCAGCCGGTCAAATTTCGGCACAACACCGGTATTGAGTCAAGCGATGTTGGTCAGAAGTCAGAACAGCATCGCTGTGGTGGCAATGCACTAGTTTTTATCGTTTTTGAATGTGAAACTGTCCTACTCTTGACTTTGTTTTAACTCGTTTCATAGTTGAAAAGCTCACCCTCTGTCTTAGATTTGAAGTTAACATCACGCATATGCCTCAATAATTTAACTGTCACCCTTATGGGCCCTGCATTAGTTGGAAGACATAACTCCTCATCCAATGAATAACCACACTGAAGAAGAGGGACTTTTCAATTCAGTTTATTGAGTCACTGGAGGTAGGTTAAAACTGAACTTGTGTGTACTTCCAATACACTAATCAACATGTGAATCAGGCAGAGATTGTCTTTAGCGCTAACGACATACTAGCGTCTCCTAGCAGCAATGTGATGACATCACTCATAAACAAATAGTTCTTAAAGGCACAGAACACATCTGCGGGGTACGAATACACACGCTGTGAATTTCAACCAAAAGACGAGACTGTTCAATTTAATGTTTAATTTAAATCTCTTGATCGATTCAATTCTTAATGAAGATTAACATCCCGATTCAAAACAGTTCAGTTCATTATTATTATGAAGATTTATTTGTTTCCCTGGCACCAAAGGGGGAATAAATAACAAAAACAAAATAGGCCTAAAAACATCGGTATAGGCATCGGCTATAAATTGCTATTTTAAACATTGGTATCGGCCCAGAACTTCTCGATCGGTGCATCCCTAATTTTAATCAATACAGTTAAAAAAAGACTAGGGCCAAATATTGACTGTAGGAGAAAAAAAGACAAAAACGTCTTGAAGGTGACTGGGAAAAGTACTTCAGAACTTAAATCCAATGCAAAATAACTTCATCTGTGCCATAGATCAGCGTTTCTCAACCCTTTCCAACCCATGGCACACTCACATAAACGTATTAATTTTGCGACACCCCAGATGTACAACTGAATCAAACTTAATACAAAAGATTTGTTTATCACCACACTGGTTGGGAAACGCTGCCATAGATAGGTCATTGGAACATATTATTTTTGTCCACCAGGGGACAAGCTGGAAGTGTTAGATTAGATCAGTGGTTCACAACCCAGTCTTCAAGGACCCCCAGCCATGCCAGGAATTGGATCTTCCCTAGTGCCAGCACACCTGGTGCAATTAGTCAAGGTCTTTCTGTATGAGACTAATTACTCTCGGTGTGTTAGAAACTGGGAAGATTAAACACCTGGAATGGGTGGGGGTCCTTGAGGACTGGGTTGGAAACCACCAGATTAGATGTTGCGTTCAGGCTAGACTAATATGTAGACACACACAATTTATCTTGGCCTACAGTGCGATCAGTCTGACCCTCATGTCATTCAATTGGCTGGCATTATGTTTAACGAGGCATTGTGAAAAATGTTAGCCTGGCAAGATTACTACAGGTGAACAGTCTACACATTGAGAGGTGAAGGAGAGGACAGGAACATCTAGACTAACTTTATTACATCCTAAGGTCAGACTTATGGAAGCGTAGGTCAAAGGTAAATCAGTTAGCCATCACGTTTGAACCTCCAAACACGGAGGCTTGCGAACAGCATAGACATATTCATCCATTTTATTTTCCTCTGTACAGTTTCTAATCATTTGTGGTAAAAAAAAGGTATTATTATGATTATGATTAGTAGTAGTAGTAGTAGTGGTAGTAGTAGTAGTAGTAGGATAATTATGATGATTATAAGGCATGGTGGAACTAGTGGATGATCCGTGTGAAAGGTAGCTTACCTGGAGAGGTGAGCGGTCTGGAGGCCGCTGAGCAGGGAGGGAAGCTGGGGTGTCTGTTCCTGGTGTACACCCTCAGCTTGGAGTTGTTGGGGGTAGACAGGGCCTCTGACCGCCTCGGGGAGTCGAAAGGGTCCGACACAGGGGACAGGTCTTTAACTGCCCAAACACACAAGATAAAATGTTAGAGGAATTTGAATTTAAGTGTTAAAATTACAACTTTCATTTTTTTTTTTTAAGTACTGAGTTTAATCTGTCAAAAGATTCATTTGAAGAAAAATAAATAAAATATACAAAGGCTACAACCTTGCGCTTAATTCTAACAATATCTTTGACATTTCAACCTTCTAGCAAAAGAGGTAGTTACCTGGTGCGGGTGGAGGGGGGCTGTGTGCAATGGTACGGTTGTCTTCTGGAAAAGCGCTGCTGTTCATCTCAGCCTCCACCACCTGAGGGCGACAAACCAGGATCCTGCAGGTGTACACGCAGCGCTTACGGGCGTCCAGAGTGCTCCAATACACTCGAGAGCACCTTCAGGAAAGAGGCAAGACACACACACACACACACACACACACACACACACACACACACACACACACACACACACACACACACACACACACACACACACACACACACACACACACACACACACACACACACACACACACACACACTATATTAAACATGACTGACTCCAAACACACTCATACACAATACACACTAGTCTATAGCACCTCTAAAACTCCTGGAGTAAACAGCCTTAAACTCTTTTAAGTAAACATATGATTTAGTTTGAACTCCAGCGGCTTGTGTGCTTGGAGGGAACAATAAGTAAAAGAGACAAAATTTTGAAAAATATATATTTTCAGCAAGGCATCACATAGTTTGGTACTGGTGTTCTATAGTCTGGTACGTACTGGTATGCTACGGGAAAGAGTTTGGTACGTACTGGTATGTTATGGGAAAGAGTTTGGTACGTACTGGTATCCGGTGGTAAAGAGTTTGGTACGTACTGGTATGCCATGGTAAAGAGTCTGGTACATACTGGTATGCTATGGTAAAGAGTCTGGTACGTACTGGTATGCTATGGTAAAGAGTCTAGTACGTACTGGTATGCTATGGTAAAGAGTCTAGTACGTACTGGTATGCTTTATGGTAAAGAGTTTGGTATGTACTGGTATGCTTTATGGTAAAGAGTTTGGTACGTACTGGTATCCAATGGGGAAGAGTTTGCGTTTGCAGTCCGACAGCTCAGTCAGGATCCCCAGGCAGTCGATGGTCATGGAACCTGTGAGGAGAGAAGGTGGTCGTTACTCAGTGCTTCAAGACAAGATGGGGCAGTTTAGACGCTAATGAACACCACACACACACATACACATACAGACAGACAGACAGACAGACAGACACACACACACACACACAATGATAATGCATTACACACACACAGAGAAAACAAACTAACACACACACACACACACACACACACACACACACACGATTATGTTTTAGTACACAAACACAGTATGATTATGCATTACACACACACACACACAGAGTGAGGATGTACTACATAAACACATAAAAGCCTAATTGTTTAATAATAACAATTACACACAACAACGTCATCACTCATTCTAAACACAATTACAGACAGACACACATGTTGATGATTTAGACACTGATGGACCACACACACACACACACACACACCAAGGTGTTGCCGTGGTACCCACCTATCATCATGTGAATGTTGTCGGGTTCCAGTCCGTTCCTCCACTTCCTCCTGAGGCTGAGTCCTTCCAGGTCAACCAGAACCCTGCGAGCCACCTCAAACCCAGACTCTGACACCACCTAGAGGACAACCAGGGTAACACACCACCAGCACGTTTACAGTCCTGATGAAGTTCTCTACCTACGCTACCAACCATGTGTTAACGTTCGCATGCTGCTAAACCAACACTGCGTAAACTAAACCAACATTATTCAAATTAAAGCAAATCGAAACGTCCTTTCAAAGACTGTTTTTATTTATATGTGGAATGAGCTTAACTAAACTAGTGCATGGCAGTGCAGGATAAACCTTTACTATGGAATAAGCTAAAACTAAACAAATTGTGGTTGATGAGGGTAGCTTTAACTGTTCAATAAACTAAACTAAGTTGTTGATGAGGGTAAACTTTTACTGTGGATTAAAGTCAACTAGAGCAGGATGTTTGTGGTGTAAACCTTTACTGTGAAATAAAGCTAGTGTTGGTGGGTTAGGGTTAACATTTACTATGGAATAAAGCTAGTGTTGGTGGATGAGGTGAACCTTTACTGTGGAATAAGCTAGTGTTGGTGGATGAGATGAACCTTTACTGTGAAATAAAGCTAGTGGTGGTGGATGGGGGTTAACCTTGACTCTGGAATAAAGCTAGTGGTGGTGGGTTAGGGTTAAGGGTGGCTGACCTCTCCCTTGACGAGGTTGCGGTGTCGCTGGCAGTAGACCTTCTTGTCCTCCAGGAAGACACAGCTGGACTGGCGTGCGCACATGAAGTGGTAGTTAGCGGAGCAGGAGGTCAGACAGCAGCCTACAGAGGCCCCCGGTCTGTCACATTTCTCACAGCGCTGAAAGAGAGGCGACAGGAACAAACACAGTTTCAACAACACGCATCACTATACCACAACACAGCGTTATAACAGTGTTACAATACCACAACACAGCTTTAAAACTGTGTTACAATACCACAACACAGCGTTATAACAGTGTTACAATACCACAACACAGCGTTATAACAGTGTTACAATACCACAACACAGCGTTATAACAGTGTTACAATACCACAACACAGCGTTATAACAGTGTTACAATACCACAACACAGCGTTATAACAGTGTTACAATACCACAACACAGCGTTATAACAGTGTTACAATACCACAACACAGCGTTATAACAGTGTTACAATACCACAACACAGCGTTATAACAGTGTTACAATACCACAACACAGCTTTAAAACTGTGTTACAATACCACAACACAGCGTTATAACAGTGTTACAATACCACAACACAGCGTTATAACAGTGTTACAATACCACAACACAGCTTTAAAACTGTGTTACAATGCCACAACACAGCTTTAAAACTGTGTTACAATACCACAACACAGCTTTAAAACTGTGTTACAATACCACAACACAGTGTTATAACAGTGTTAAGATAAGAAAACACAGCTTTAAAACTGTTACAATACCACAACACAGCTTTAAAACTGTTACAATACCACAACACAGCGTTATAACCGCGTTAAGATACGACGACATAGCTTTTAAACTTCTAAAAAGAACTGGAAGGCATGAAAGAAAAATGTCTGAAAGTCTCTTCCTTAAAGATCAAAGAATCCGTGTAGCAAAATATTTAAAGCACTGAAGTGATATCATGTGACACGACTACAATCCGTTCAGATCAGACAAACACGAGAACACCAAAGATACAGAATATGATATGCAGTGTATGTATACGAGGGTTTGGGGGATGGGGGGCGTTTGTTTCCTACCAGCTGTGCTCCCCGGTGCACGGCCACGTGGACGTTCTTCAGAGATCCGTTGTCTTCGTCCTCGTACACCTCCGCAGACCACAGGGCACAGTTAACGTGCGTCCAGTCGTTCTGCCCGATGTACAGCAGTCTGCCACTCTCCTACAGACACAACACATAACATACAATGTACAACAGTCTGTCACTCTGCTACAGACACAACACCTAACTTAAGATGTACAGTCTGTCTGTCACTCTCCTGCAGACACAACACATAACATACAGATGTACAGTCTGTCTGTCACTCTCCTGCAGACACAACACATAACATACAGATGTACAGTCTGTCTGTCACTCTCCTACAGGTACAAAACGTTTATTTAAACAAAACACATTACATTTGCTATTTTTAGGTCAATGCTTTGAGTGTATGGTTAGTGTGTTTATTACTAATTTTGAAGGTAATTCATTTTGGTTCAAAGAGCTCTGAAAATGAAGCTAATACGTGTACTTTTAAGCCCGGCCAAAAACAACGACTTCACAACAACAACAACAACAAAAAATCTGAAAAATGAATCGTTCAATAATAACATGACCTATTTCAAATATTCGAAGCTATATCCCTACAGTGTATTTCTCTGCTCAGAGGTGAGAGCCATTGTGAAATCCCTACAGTGTATTCATCTGCTCAGAGGTGAGAGCCATTGTGAAATCCCTACAGTGTATTCATCTGCTCAGAGGTGAGAGCCATTGTGAAATCCCTACAGTGTATTCATCTGCTCAGAGGTGAGAGCCATTGTGACGCATGTCTCACCTTGGCACTTTCATCTCCATACTGGTGACACAGAACACACTGCCGGTTGTCACGGAGACCAGGCGGAGGAGCGAGCTCGGGACTGTCATCCCCAATCAGGTCTGAAAGAGATAAGGAGTTGTAATTTAATAAATACATAGCAGACTGAAATCCTAACCCTGACCCTAACTCCAATCAGGTCTGAAAGAGATAAGGGGTTGTAATTTAATAAATACATAGCAGACTGAAACCCTGACCCTAACCCCAATCAGGTCTGAACGAGATTAGAGGTTGGAATTTAACAAATACATAGCAGACTGAAACCCTAACCCTGACCCTAACCCCAGTCAAGTCTGAAAGAGATAAGAGGTTGGAATTTAATAAATACATATACTTAGCAGACTGAAACCCTAACCCTGACCCTAACCCCAATCCAGTCTGAAAGAGATTTGGCCTTAATCATACCCTAACCCTAACCCTGACCCCAATCCGGTCTGAAAGAGATTTAGCCTAAATCATTCCCTAACCCTAACCTGGTCTGAAAGAGATTAGGACAACAAGTTGGGATTGAAGAAACACTCAAATCATGATATTTTTTTTACTGACATAAGCAAATGTTTCTTCCCTTGCTCAGATCGCACAAAAGTAGTTATTTTAGATTGTATGCATATAGTTTTGTGTTGTTTATACAATTTTCCTTAAAACAGTTTCTTTTATCTCAATGTACTTCCTGGGTTTACAGTATCGATGTATTGAATGGTAACCCCTGTTGCGTATCGTATCAGCAGATTCCTGCCCATACAACAGCTCTACTATTAACAGTGGGTGTAGAGGGTGTTAGCCCTACCATGCACTAGAGGAGGTGGTGTAGTAGAGTGTGTTAGCTCTACCGTGCACTAGAGGAGGTGGTGTAGTAGAGTGTGTTAGCTCTACCATGCACTAGAGGAGGTGGTGTAGTAGAGACTGCGTTAGCCCTACCATACACTAGAGGAGGTGGGTGTAGTAGAGAGGGTGTTAGCCCTACCGTGCACTAGAGGAGGTGGTGTAGTAGAGACTGCGTTAGCCCTACCATGCACTAGAGGAGGTGGTGTAGTAGAGACTGCGTTAGCCCTACCATACACTAGAGGAGGTGGGTGTAGTAGAGAGGGTGTTAGCCCTACCGTGCACTAGAGGAGGTGGTGTAGCGAGACTGCGTTAGCCCTACCATGCACTAGAGGAGGTGGTGTAGTAGAGTGTGTTAGCCTTACCGTGCACTAGAGGAGGAGGTGGGGGCAGAGACGGAGGCAGTGGAGGGGAGCCGGTGGGGGAGTCTGGTTCCCCGGGGGTTTTGGGTCTCGGGGCAGGAATGATCTTCTTCATGAGGAGGGGCTGTTCCGCGCGAGACTGCTCCTCCCTCTGCTGCCACTGGGCGTAGTTATGGTCCAGGGAGGGAGGGAGAACGGCGTTGGGCAGAAGTTCACTGCTGAGGGGGAATACAGAAACAGGAAAATGTTCAAGGAAAATAAATCGATTTAGAAAATAAAAAACACAATTTATTTTATTTTATTTATCAGTTAAAGAAGTTAAATAATATTATTTACTTATTTATTACTAATATTATGTTGTGCAAAGGTTTAAATCTGATCGGCAAAACAGCATCATTGTTAAAATGAAGTTATCTTGATCCAACAAAATGTTTTCTTTTCCCAGGGATTATATCCCCAACCACCAAATGATCTCTGTAACCCATGTCCCCACAGCTCCTTGATGCTGAGACGGAGGGACTAAGCGCTTTACTGCGCCAGCCAGGGAAGGCAGCGAGGAGGAAAAGCCCTCTAAATATTTGAATTAACTAATTGGGTAGAACGGGCGAGCTGACCGCAAAGCAGACCACAGGCCTTTTGACAGAGAACTCATACGTGAAACATGACACTGCTGCTTGTTGGCCTTTCACAAAACGCCCGGCGAGAGAGAGAGTCATGAATAAGCTACGGAAAACTGATAGTCAGCAACACACACACACACACACACACACACACACACACACACACACACACACACACACACACACACACACAGCCAGATGGACTGGGCAGGGTGCAGCTCAAACATGGTGTGTTTACAAAGAGAGATTACGTGGTGTCTGCTGAGAATGAGACAGGAGCACTACAGAAATAACAACAGACCATTTTAAAAGCACATATTCTGCACCCATATTCTACATCTTTTCAGTTGTATATCTTGGCTGGGAAAAAAAAGAAAGGAGTATACTATTTTACGACATAAAAAAATAAAATAAGGAAGGCGCGTGGACCATACACGTGACAGTGTGACGTGACATCAGACCTGGAGGTTCCCTTTGAGTTGAACCAAAGGGTTTAGATTAGTTTGCCCTGCTGTCCTCTGACCCCTGACCCCTGGTGTACACCCTGTTACAGAGTTACACCACTCACTGATCTGTCTAACCCTAACCCTCGTCAGTATTAGTTTCACCTGCTGTCCTCTGACCTCTGACCCCTGGTGTACACCCTGTTACAGAGTTACACCACTCACTGATCTGTCTAACCCTAACCCTCGTCAGTATTAGTTTCACCTGCTGTCCTCTGACCTCTGACCCCTGGTGTACACCCTGTTACAGAGTTACACCACTCACTGATCTGTCTAACCCTAACCCTCGTCAGTATTAGTTTCACCTGCTGTCCTCTGACCTCTGACCCCTGGTGTGCACCCTGTTACAGAGTTACACCACTCATTGATCTGTCTAACGAGGGCCATTAACTCACGTCTGTCCTGAATCATTGACGTGAAACGCCCCCCGGGACGGGTTGTATTTGCTGTTTAGGTTAGCATGGATTTGGACTGTAACAGGTTCTATTTGCCGTTTAGGTTAGCATGGATCTGTTAAGGTTAGCATGGATTTGGACTGTAACAGGTTCTATTTGCTGTTTAGGTTAGCATGGATCTGTTTAGGTTAGCATGGATTTGGACTGTAACAGGTTCTATTCGCTGTTTAGGTTAGCATGGATCTGTACTGTGACGGGTTCTATTTACTGTTTAGGTTAGC
>JAPMUY010004997.1:230000-240000 GCA_026901105.3 Galaxias olidus | reverse complement strand
AGAAAGGACCAGTTGGCAACAGGGAAACTTAACTTACATGGTCAACATTAAAATGGACCCACATTTTGTTTTTCATAGTATATTTTAATATGTGCCAGACATTTGTTAAACTTAATATGCAGACATTTGCTAATATAAGTTTGTGCTGAGAACATAATGCTCTTGTATGATGCAACAATGGTGATGCAACAGAACCAACTACAACACTCAAGAAAAAAGTTCTAACCCCGCCCCCTCTTCTGGTGCTGGAGGCAGACATGAGCAGACGATAGTGGAGTGTTTATATTCCCATTAGTCACTCCTGTTAGTTAGAGCAGTGTCTTACCCAGACTATTTTCTTCTTAGTGGGTCTGACGGGCTGGGTAGAGCCCAGACACTCTGGATGGTAGCTGTTACGGCACTTTTCACACTCCAGCATTAACTGCTGCTGAAACGAGGAAAACAGCTTATTAAAACAAGGACTGACATTTTCACCACCAGGACCCTCCCAAAACAGAGTGAAAACCAGACGAAATAAAATACGTAACCTTTTGCATGAGAAGATATACAAGTTTATGTTGCAGTATAAGGAATTTTCATAAAAGAAAATTCATCTTTTAAATGGACACACATCCACTGCTTGACACCCACTTTGGCAATAGCCACATTAAATTGTGGTAAATCCTTTCAATACTCTTTTGTTTTTATGAATGGAACTGGGAATAATTGAATATAGTATGAGGATGTGCTCATCGGACACAAGGGGATAGAAATGTGTTAATCTAATTTAAATATAAATTAGCTTAATTAATACATTAGGCTTGTTTCTCCTCTGCCTCCTGATGAAATCACTGAGGTCAGGTATGGACTTAAAGAGATCTGGAATGCTACCCTTCTTGAGAATATTTTCCACAGCTCGACCCAAAAGACATTCCGTGGCTAAGAGCAATAACAACCGGTGTCAAAATGTCTGAGGCAACTTGATTTCTCCTCCACTGTTAGTGGAGAGCTTTTTTGGGTTTTTCCTTCACTGTTTGCAACCCTTTTAAAAGAACTACGTTAGGTCATGGAAAACATTCCACTACAATCTATAAACACTGCAGAAGAAGTACGGCTGGTTTCATAATATTATCTGCAAAGAATCAATTTGCGTACGCTTCATAGATTTCTGCTGTCAGTAATAAGGGTCAGATCAATAGAACTCCTCTACACCAACTAACAGTCTGCAGTGGGCAGACTATCAAACAGGCTTGGTCTTAAAAACATCTATCTGGTGAAAACTGAAGTGTTTTTAAAGAGGGACGTTTAGGTTCAGAGCCTGGGGTTTATCTTCCTCATGTAGATCTGGTGTGAAGACGCAAATACATGACAGATAAGATACGTTTTGGTTGTGAGCTAAAACGGGATAGAGAAGGGATTGAACGGGTGAAAGAAAAGAAGACTAGATATACAGAACAACGGGTGAACGAAAAGAAGACTAGATATACAGAACAACGGGTAAAAGAAAAGAAGACTAGATATACAGAACAACGGGTGAAAGAAAAGAAGACTAGATATTCAGAGCGACTGCACCCACCCAAAGGAAACAGGTTTACACGTCTGTTTCAAAGACAAAAAAAATATTAGCCAATCACAGTGCCTAACTGTTTACATTGGAAGAATCTGAAAAGGGTGCCAAGAGCTTAGAACAAAGGCTTGATCTACGGCACTGCTTTTAAATGTGAATTATTGTTTTAGTAATAAGTGAGAACCCTGTCATCAGCTAACAGAACCTCTGACATTGACATGATGGCCTTTGGTCTTGGTGGTGTTTTCTATAAGAGAAGTTGTAATGCATTGGCATTATAGAGGCACTTACTTTGGTGTGGTGGTGCTTAGACACACTCTCACTTACTTTGGTGTGGTGGTGCTTAGACACACTCTCACTTACTTTGGTGTGGTGGTGCTTAGACACACTCTCTGACTCTGACTTACTTTCCTGTGGTGGTGCTGGCTGTAAGGTAGCCTGGGGGGGTCTTTGGTGTGGTGGTGCTTAGACACACTCTCACTTACTTTGGTGTGGTGGTGCTTAGACACACTCTCTGACTCTCACTTACTTTGGTGTGGTGGTGCTGGCTGTAAGGTAGCCTGGGGGGGTCTTTGGTGTGGTGGTGCTGGCTGTAAGGTAGCCTGGGGGGTCTTTGGTGTGGTGGTGCTGGCAGTAAGGTACCAATGGGGGGTCTATCGGGTGGTGGTGCTGGCTGTAAGGTAGCCTGGGGGGTCTTTGGTGTGGTGGTGCTGGCTGTAAGGTAGCCTGGGGGGGTCTTTGGTGTGGTGGTGCTGGCTGTAAGGTAGCCTGGGGGGTCTTTGGTGTGGTGGTGCTGGCTGTAAGGTAGCCTGGGGGGGTCTTTGGTGTGGTGGTGCTGGCTGTAAGGTAGCCTGGGGGGTCTTTGGTGTGGTGGTGCTGGCTGTAAGGTAGCCTGGGGGGTCTTTGGTGTGGTGGTGCTGGCTGTAAGGTAGCCTGGGGGGTCTTTGGTGTGGTGGTGCTGGCTGTAAGGTAGCCTGGGGGGTCTTTGGTGTGGTGGTGCTGGCTGTAAGGTAGCCTGGGGGGTCTTACTTTGGTGTGGTGGTGCTGGCGCCCGCAGGCCTGGCAGAAGCGACAGCGCCGGCAGCACCAGTTCTCCCACTGGTTCAACAGGGGGCGTTCCGCCTCGCCCAGGCAGAACAGGTGGAAGGGCTCACAGCACACCTGGCAGAACACGAACTGAGAGCAGGACGGAGAGACAGGGGGTGACAGAGAGCAAGAGGGAAAGAGAGATGGAAAGAATGAGAAAAAAGTTAAAAAAAAAAGTAAAACAGAGAGAGAGAGAGAGAGAGAGAGAGAGAGAAATTAAAGAAAGAGAGAAAAGATGAGAAGGTGGAGGGTAAAAGAAACAGATTGAGAGAGTGAGTGAGTTTTGGGCAGACAGAGAGGAGTAAGCACTCTCAGGTGTGTGTGTGTGTGTGTGTGTGTGTTTAACAGAAGCTCTGAGGACACTGAACACATTACTGCAGACCTCTGAACAGCTTTAATGGGCTGATAAACCACCACTGGAGTGACTGTGGGAGATTAACACTGCCAGGGAGAGACACTGTGTCTCAATCAGTTTGCTGTTTATATCCTTTTATATTGTCCTGTAATGTGTACATGAGTTCTCTCTCTCTCTCTATACGTCTCTCTCTCATCCTCCCATCTCTCTCTCATTCTGCCTCTCCCACAGACTGTCCCGCTCACTCTAACTTAACCTCTCTCTACCTCTAGCTCTATCTCTCCCTCCCATCCTCCCATTTCCCTCCACCTCCCATCCTCTCATCTCCCGCTCCCTCTCCCGCTCATTCTAACTGAACCTCTCTCTCTCTCTACCTCTCTCTCTGCTCCTCCCTCACCTCCAGGTCTAACTCCCTCTCTCTTCTCTCTCTCTCTTTCTCTCACTCACTCACTCTCTACCTCGCTCTCTGCTCCTCCCTCACCTCCAGGTCTAACTGAACCTCTCTCTCTCTCTCTCGCTCTCTCTCGCTCTCTCTCGCTCTCTCACCTCCAGGTCTCCGCTGCTGGCGCACAGGAAGCACAGC
The DNA here is from genome assembly GCA_026901105.3 of Galaxias olidus. Classification (NCBI taxonomy): domain Eukaryota; kingdom Metazoa; phylum Chordata; class Actinopteri; order Galaxiiformes; family Galaxiidae; genus Galaxias; species Galaxias olidus. Next base: position 236,430 of record JAPMUY010004997.1, on the reverse strand, counting down.
ACCCTGCTGGGGGAGAGGGGTGAGGAGGTGACCAGGCTGAGGCCCCCCGCCTCCCAGGCCTTGTCCACGTCGGTCCGGTCCCTCTGGAGGTCCACGTGGATACGATGCACTCCATCGCAGGGCGCTCGGGGCTTAGCGGGGCCCCCGGTCGAGGGAGTGCTCTGCCAGTTTAAACAGCTACTGATGCTCTGAGGGGCCTTAAGGGCCAGCGCACGCTCCTGCTGCTGCTGCTGCTACAGGTAGGGGGCGACGGAGAGCAGAGGGAATAGAAGGAGAAGGAGATGACAGGAAAGAGATAAGACAGAAAGACAAAAGAGCAGAGAAAAACAGGACAAAGAGAGAGGAGAGTGAAATGAAATGATGGGGAGTGAAAAAAGAAGAGAGTGAGAGGTGAGATAACGGAGAAACGGGCTGCCTCTTCAGCTGAACTCAAACACACACAAGCACCAGATGTCCTTTGTCTGTCAAAGAAAGTCAACTGAAAGAGCATCTCAATGACTGAAGGAGCACAAGTTGCCATGGAAGCAGTCTCTGCCTCCATTCTAAAGCGGCAGTGTGTGTGTGTGTGTGTCAAAGCAAAGGAAGACATAAGAAAGGTCTTAAGTGTCCACATTCTTCCTACCTTGTCTTTAGGTTTGTGTTTAGACACCAGAGGCAGGGAGTGAGGTGAGGCCCTTTGCTGCTGCTCCGGTGCTGGAGAGACACAGAGAGGAAGACAGAGAGAGAAAAAACAGTGTTAGGAATTTAGTTTAATAGTTTAAAATAGATTAAAACAATATGCTCAAGTTAGTCAAGTTTTATCTTTTATCTCCAGGAGCTTCCACTCAAAAAATAGCGAAAATGATAAATATTTAACTTAAGCTTTGGTTCTTCATCACCCATGTGTTTTTTCCCTACCTTTTAGAGTCTGGCAGGAGATGTCTGAAAAAATGTCCAATAAATATTTTTGGACTATTAGAATGTGGCCCTAGACTGACCTATTTCCTGTGTGGGCGTGGCCAGACTCTGTTGTGACGACGGTTGCTGGGGGGCTTTCCTCTTGGGCTCAGTGGGAGGGACCTTGGGCGGAGCCTCTTTCTTTGGCGCCGCCTGATTGGTGGGCGGCCGCTGCTGTTGCTGCTGCTGCGCCTGAGACGTTTGCTGTGTCTGTGTCGGAGTGGACGGCGAGCTCTGCGCCGGAGAGGAAGAGGAGGAGGAAGAGGAGGACGAAGAAGACGAGGAAGAGGAAGAAGAGGAAGAGGAAGAGGAGGAGGAAGATGGAGGGGTCGGCTGCTGAGGTTTGTTCCCCTTCTTGTTGCCTAGCGACGGGGCCTGTTTGGAGTCCAGGGTCTGGGCTGGAGAGAAGTCGTGGGCCGGCGTGGAGTTAGGGGCTTCAGAGGGCTGGTCTGGGGAAGGAGAGGGCGTCGATGCCGGGGCCAACTGCTGCTTCTCCTTCTCCTCCTCGCCAGGTTTGGGAGAAGGAGTGTCGCCCTTCTTGCGCTGCGTCTCGTCCCTGAGTTGGGGAGCGCTGGATTTGACACCCGGCTCAGAGATGGGGCCCTTGCCAGGGTGGAGCCCCTCTTTCTTCTCAGACAACTTGTTTTTCTTCTTATCTTTCTTGCCTGAGGAATTGAACACGTTTGTAACACTGACGGCTGTGGTTCCCATGGAGACACATTGTAGGAGTGGAGGTTCGGGGAGATACTGACCTTTGACTTGCTTCTGGAGAATCATCTTGGAAGGCATCCACTGCAAGTTCTGGCACTTTCTAACCCTGTGAACAACAAAAAAACACATGCATCTAGTAATTCGATCAAATTAAAACACACACACTCCATTCAACCTACAAAAAATCCAATATTACATTTAAAAATATATATAAATCTAAAACAAATGATGATAAATCTCCCAACCCCTTTCACTCACTTGCAGCACTGTTTCTTGATGTTGCGCCCGCCAAACTTGGGCTTGTCCAGACAGTTGGTGCACACGCCACAGTCCTCTGGCACCTGGCAACCAGGACACTGTCCACAGCGACGGGACCGACGCCCCTTTCTGGGCGGGGCCTCCTGAATGGTCTTGTGACGTGTCACGGGTTTGATTGGAGGAGACTGGGGCTCCGCCTCCTCCGAACCAGCCACTGACGATTTATCTACAGGAGGGGAGGAGGGACAACAGATTAGATTTTTTTTTTTTTACAAAGAAAAATTATAAGCAGTCTCAAGTTCTTGAATTTGGCATGAACCTCTACTGTAAACCACAAATACAAATACATTCATGAAAACATACTGATATTGCGAAGAGTTGAACCAGGGTCAAAAGTAAAAACACTGGGAAGATTTAGAGAAAATGTAAACCATCAACCCCATAAAAGAGAAACTTCTACAAAGAGGAACAGTGTATTGGTTTCCATCACACAAAGCCCCTGGTTGCTATCGTGTTAGGGACTATGACAAAGACATAGAATCCTCATACCATCGTTTCCCATGGAAGACAGGATCTTTTCTCTCTCCTCCCACGGCAAGGCACTGAGGGTGGGCATGTCGTCAGGGAACACTGCCCGGTTACGGTTGCCGAGGGCCACGGCTGCACGGCGACACACGTGCTTGATTCGCGGCCCGCGGACAGACGCTTCGGACGAGTCGCTCTCCTGAGCCTGATAACACACACACACACACACGCACACACACGCACACACACGCACACACACGCACACACACACACACACACGCACAAACATTGAGAAAATGGTCAAACAGAAGACGGAAGGCCTCAAACATGTCACCTTCTCAAAGTGAACCCCTCACGTCCAAAGGCAAGGGGCACTACAGAGCTGACCTAGTCCTCCTATTAGACAGGGAACACTGGTGAGCCACAGAGGGCTCAGCATTAAAGCTGTTTAATACATTAAGGAACACACACTAGTGCTACTTCAAACTACAGAACAACATACTTCAAACGGCTAATAAAAGAAACATGCAATGAAACCAATATAAGCACAGACAGTACATGTGTGACATTGTAATATACACAAGATAGGATGGTATAATATTCATTATGCCATACTCCAAGATGAGCACTTCAAAAGACAATCTTTAGAATGGACTTGGGTTGAGAGCGGATATGTCATTGGGGTTTTCAAGTGGGCACCCTCCATCCCGGATGTTTGGTTAATTTGAGCCCACAACACCTCCAGAAGGCTTAACAGTGAGCAATGATGTCTCACGTGTTTAATATAAGTTGTCCTTGGGATTTGATTTTCTATGTTAAGTAAAACAGCTACGTCTAGAATTATAATACTGTGTTAATATTCTAATGGGAGGTCAATGTGGTTCTGAATTATTGTGACTTTTCCGTTTTTGCGGTTCTTGACTGTAAACGCTGCAGATCTGATCCCAAACACTCCGTTCCCCCGGCCATGGTGGGGTATGTCTCCGTAGAGGTTATTGACAGCAGAGCACTTTGAACAGGGCTCCTGCCTACTCTACTCTCTACATTATTCATTAAGCCAGGCTGAATTCCCCTCAAACAACCCGCTTTGAGGGACTTTCCTATGCTCGGGTTTCACTTTGACTACAAAACACGGCGTGCTGTATTTACAGCCAATATATCCACACAATCATGTCGAAAAGGCATGAAAGCAAAAAACAAAAACAAGCAAAATAAACTTAGAGAAGATTACACTGAATATTATCACATTTCTGTTTAGAAAAATAAACAATAACACCTTAACCAGCTTATAAATATTTGCATGCGGGGACAGAGGAGAGAGGAACACTGTGCGTGTGTGTGTGTGTGTGTGTGTGTGTGTGTGAGAGAGTGCTAGGTTAGGGTTAGGGTAGGTAAAACCCACCTGTACTTTTGGCTGGTCTGGGGATTTGAGAGTCTTGCTCTTGATCTTGAAGAGCTGGTCCTTGGCTTTCTTCAGCAGACCAGCCATCTTTTTGTCCTCCGTGGTTTGCCTCTCTGCTTGGGCCAGCATGGTTCCCAGCGACGGGACAGGGGCCTGCCTGCTCGCCTGTTGCCCAGGAAGGACTGCCGCTGGCTGGGCAGGGGCACTTGGTTTCTCCCTCTCCTTCTCCATCAGCTCCACCTCCACTCCTTTCTCTGAGGGCTTGCCTTTCTTAGACAGACGCCCTTTCGCCAGGGATGGAGGCGCTGCGGAATGGAGCGCGCCCCGGTCTGAAGGGGGAGGAGCCTCCGGAGCGGAGTTGACGGTGGTGGTCTTCTTCCTGCCGGGGGTCTTCTTCAGAGTGAGGGAGGTCAGAGGGTCTTCACTCTCCCGGCTGGAGGAGGCGTTAGGCGAGGCCTCGGGCGGGCACGCCTTTCCCTTCCTCTCCCACTCTTTCCTCCCTTCCCTCTTGTTCTCCTTCTCTCGCTCTCGGCTCCTCTCCGTGTCTCTCTCCTTCTCCCGGGAGGAGGCGGAGGACTCACTCTTCTCCCAGCCTCCTTTCCCGGCGCCGCGCCCCGTCTCCTCAGGGCCGCCGGGAGCAAACAGAGAGAAGAGCTGGGAGGAGGCAGAGGAAGAGGAGGAGGTGGTGGAAGAGGAGGCGGGGTTGGCGGTGGTCCTCCGGCCATCGGGGGCAGCGTGGCTCTGGGAGGCCAGGCTGAGGCCTGCGCTGCTGGAGAAGGAGAAAGCAGCAGCCGCCGGGGGGGTTAAGGCACTGGTGGCTAGCGGGCTGGCTGACACCCCCACAGGCAGCCTGGTCACCCCCGGCGACGGCGCGGCCCGCTCAGAGGAGACTCTCCGTCCCGTTAAGGGGGGCCCGGGGTGGCTGCTGCGGCGGGTCATGGCGTGGGAGGGCGAGCGGGCCTGGCGGCGGAGCAGGGCGGCCAGGGCGGGCCTACGGTGGCGCCGGTGGAAACTCCGGGCCGAGGAGGAGGAGGAGACGGGGGCCTGCAGAGGAGACAGCGAGCCGGGGCTGCTGCCTGATGAAGAGTGCAGCGTGACAGACTCAAAGATACGAGAGTGGGCTTCACTGGGGGTGAAGCGGGGCGCGCGGAGGAGAGGGCTTCGCTTCTGGTGGTGGTGCCCCCCCGACGCCGCAGCCGCCGCCTCGAAGCGCGAAGAGGAGGACGAGGAAGAGGAGGGGTGCTGGTGGTGGCCGTGATGGTGGAGAACGGGAGAGAACAGCCGGCTTCCTGTCCCCGACCCACCACTGCTCTGCGCCGGGAACCCAGACGCAGCCCCTCCCCCTCCTCCTCCTCCTCCTCCTCCTCCTCCGGCCCCGCCCCCTCCTCCTCCTCCTCCTCCTCCCTGGGGCATCAGCCCCACGTCCCGGGCTGTCAGAGGAGGGGGGCGGAAGTTGTCGAACACAGGCTTCCTGATCAGGCCCTCCTTGGCGTACTTGGCCGAGGAGAAGTACTGCTGCTCAGTGCGGGACAGCGAGGTCCAGCGGAAAGTGGGCTCCCTCAGGATGGAGCGGCTCCGTTTGTCCAGGAGGCTCCCCGCCGAGGAGGAAGAGGAGGAGGACAGCCCCGTCAGGAAGGCGGGGAGAGGGTGAGGGAGGACCCAGGGCGACGGGGGGTGAAGCTGCTGCTCGCTGCCCACGGCCGCCACGTTGGAGGAGGACACGGACATGGAGGACTGGGGCGGCTGAGGAGGGCTGAGGAGAGGAGGAGGAGGCGGAGAGGAGGAAGAGGAGGCGGTGGAGGAGGCCTGCTGGGAGGCAGCCAGGGCGGAGGAGGACATTAGGACTCCTGTAGCCGGGCTGATGATGGCTTTCTTAGCTGCTGAGGCCAGGCGGCCCCTCCCTCTGTGTCCCAGACCCCCCCTGCCTAAACCCCGACGGCCCCGCACACCCCTCTCCCCCAGCAGCGCCTGCTCGGGCTCTGAGGGGGGCGAGGGCGGCCGTGAGGGGTGCAGCAGCCCGGTCTCCCCGGCCCCCTGGTCCTCAGACTGCTCCTCAGGCTCCGACAGGGCCTGCGTGGCCTCAGAAGCCTGGGAGTCGCATGAGGAGTCGTCCAGACTGGGGCTGCTGGAGCGGGAGGACTCGGCTGAGGAGAGCTGGGAGGAGTGCTGGGAGAGGGCGCTGGAGGCGCAGGAGGCCGCGCTGCTGCTGAAACGCCCGTTGGTGGCGCCCGCCGCGATGCTGCCGCCAGCGTTGTTGTTGTTCAACAGACCAGCCGAGGTGCCAAGGGGGCTCGCTACGCTGGGGGAGGGGGAGGGGACAGGGGCGGGCGGGGGAAGAGGAGGAGGAGGAGGAGGGGGGGGGGGAGGAAGAGAGTCCATGGGTACGCTGGTCCCTCCGCCTGAGACGCCTGCCGCTGTGGAGACCGAGCCCGTGGCGGGGGAGGAAGAGGAGGAGGAGGAAGGCGGGGGCGTCTGCGAGGCAGCAGAGCCCAGCAGCGGTGCCTCTAAGCGGGCCACCTTGACGTGGGGCGGGGGCGGGCTGAAGCTGCCCTCCTCCTCGATGAAGCGTTTGGGGGTCTTGATGACCCGGCGGGACAC
>JAPMUY010004997.1:222500-225000 GCA_026901105.3 Galaxias olidus | reverse complement strand
CGCACGCACGCACGCACGCACGCACGCACGCACGCACGACAGCCCGGTGCAGATGGGTGGGGAGGAAACAGTTGCTGCTAAACAAACAAACAAACAGAGAGACAAACAAACAGAGAGACAGACAGACAGACAGACAGACAGACAGACAGACAGACAGACAGAGAGACAGACAGAGAGACAGACAGACAGACAGACAGACAGACAGACAGACAGAGAGACAGACAGACAGACAGACAGACAGAGAGACAGAGAGACAGACAGACAGACAGACAGACAGACAGACAGACAGACAGACAGACAAACAGAGAGACAGACAGAGAGACAGACAGACAGACAGACAGACAGACAGACAGACAGAGAGACAAACAAACAGAGAGACAGACAGACAGACAGACAGACAGACAGACAGACAGACAGAGAGACAGACAGACAGAGCGCTGACGTGGAGTGGAGCTAAAGGTCAGCACACGGCGCTCCACTTCCACTACCTCTTTTCAGAACAGCACAGGAAGAACCCAAGAAGAAGACCGCAGAAACACTCCTCTAGACAAACAGCAAGGTGCTACCTACTCCTCTAGACATGTGGGGCTGCGTTCCTTTATTTAGGGCTGCAGCAAGGTGCTACCTACTCCTCTAGACATGTGGGGCTGCGTTCCTTTATTTAGGGCTGCAGCAAGGTGCTACCTACTCCTCTAGACATGTGGGGCTGCGTTCCTTTATTTAGGGCTGCAGCAAGGTGCTACCTACTCCTCTAGACATGTGGGGCTGCGTTCCTTTATTTAGGGCTGCAGCAAGGTGCTACCTACTCCTCCAGACATGTGGGGCTGCGTTCCTTTATTTAGGGCTGCAGCAAGGTGCTACCTACTGCCCTTTATTTAGGGCTGCAGCAAGGTGCTACCTACTGACATGTGGGCTGCGTTCCTTTATTTAGGGCTGCAGCAAGGTGCTACCTACTCCTCTAGACATGTGGGGCTGCGTTCCTTTATTTAGGGCTGCAGCAAGGTGCTACCTACTCCTCCAGACATGTGGGGCTGCGTTCCTTTTCCATTGACTAAATAAAGGAAGAGGTTTCTGTTGTTCGTTGATAGTTTGGGTGCTACTCCTCTCTCACCTGCCTTACCCCGCCTGCGGCCTCTTCATCGTGATCCAACAAATCCTCCTGTGCAGAGAGCAGGGAGGAAGAGGAAGAGGAGGAGACAGAGAAACTACTGATATGATTCAGAGAGGAAGGAAGTGGAAGATGAGAATGTTTCAGACTCTATGGTGTGAGGTCTGCAGGGCCTGTCCCCTTTCTGAGCAGTGAGAAGATGTGGAGAGATGTGCTCCATCATCCTCATCATCATCATCATCGTGTGGGTGTGAAGTGACAACACTGCAGGAACGCTCAGATTCATTCAACACACAATACCACCTTAAACAGAATACCACCTTAAACAGAACACCACATTAAAAAGAACACCACCTTAAAAAGAATACCATCTTTAAACAGAACACCACCTTAAAACAGAATACCACCTTAAAAAGAATACCACCTTAAAACAGAACACCACCTTAAAACAGAATACCACCTTAAAACAGAATACCACCTTAAAACAGAATACCACCTTAAACAGAACACCACATTAAAAAGAACACCACCTTAAAACAGAATACCATCTTTAAACAGAACACCACCTTAAAACAGAACACCACCTTAAAACAGAATACCATCTTTAAACAGAACACCACCTTAAAACAGAACACCACCTTAAAACAGAACACCACCTTATAACAGAATACCACCTTAAACAGAACACCACATTAAAAAGAACACCACCTTAAAACAGAATACCACCTTATAACAGAATACCACCTTAAACAGAATTCCACCTAAACACACACACGCACAGTCAGGTTCTTTAAAAAACAGAACACTTCTCAATCAGGAACAGAAGGGTTCTCTGTAGACAGACAAATAACAGATATAGTCTCAGACAGACCTCGATCCAATACAGTACACTACATCTAGAGTATAGTAATGTTCACAGAAACAAAAATAAAGACTACAACTCAACACAGTAGAGCAAAAGGCTGGTTGTCTCAGACAGACCACAGAGCTATTGTGTGAGATCCCAGGCAGTGACCTCCCATCATCCTCAATCAGGACTAACATGGGGAGCCTGTAGGAGAGGTCGTTAGGAGTGGCAGCCGCTCTTCTGATGGAGAAACACTGGTTTAGAGGAGAAGAAGGCTAGAACGCTTTATAGACAGTCACTGTGTGTGTGTGTGTGTGTGAGGTGAGTTTCAATGAGAATGAAGATGCTGGATTGCACTTGTGTGTGTGTATGTATATGTGTGAACTCGCCACTGACCCCACATCCAGTAGTACAACTTATTCTGATCTACTAGCCACTGATAAAAGGCCTAGCGGACAGTGTGAACACACGTCTAGAGACTCTTAGAAGCTTCCCTTGGAATCACCACCACAGTCTAAGACACCTTACATACAGTAGGAGATCTC
>JAPMUY010004997.1:207500-220000 GCA_026901105.3 Galaxias olidus | reverse complement strand
AAAACAAGCAAGCGCAATTTGGCTGGATCGAGAAACTGAATTTTCAACACGCACGTACAAAACCCAACAAATGCCTTCATTTGGCCAACAATAGGCCTACAAGCCCTCTTTTCAGAGATCCCCAAAGGGTGCACTAATCTATTCCAAAGTGGCAGCTGTCAGAGGAAAAGTTGTGCTGCCTGCCTGCCTCTCAGGCTCTGGGTCCTGTGTGTGTCTGTGTCTGAAGTGGATTTGGGACTGCCTCGAGAGAGGAGAGGAGGAGGAGGAGGAGGAAGGGGTGGTGAAGTGAAGGGGGGGGTTACTTAGTGTCTGACTGGTGGCTGACTAGGTTTGCCCTCTGGTGAGGATGAGCCAGAGCAATCATCTTCCTCTGGCGAGCTCAAACACCCAGTCGTCGTCGTCGTCCCCCCCACCCCCTCTCAGGACCTCCGCCACAGGCACCAAAGTTCCGCATGGACTCAGGTTCCGTCTGTCTCACTAACTGACCCCCCCCCCCCCCCCCCCATCTCGGATACACTGCTTTCACATTGACTCATTGTGTGAAGATTAAGAACCTGCTGCTGATTCCTTCTGCCTTAAACCCACCAAGCAAGACTAATTTCCATAGCTTAAGTTAGTGCATAGCTATATCAGTTTTAGCAATCCAACTATACACATTGTGACTAAGAAATATTGTTTTTTAGAAAGTAATGCCAGGTCCTTTATGTTTTATAGTTTGTAGCATACAAAGAACTGGTCAAAAGGTTTCCCCACCATCTTAAGGCTGCAACATTGCGTATGGACAAATGCGTGTTTTGATGGGAGTATAATACAAAAGTTATATTTTCACTATGATTTCAATGCAAACGAAAATGTTTCAAAACATTTACAAAAAATACTTGAGTATGCCCATAAAATGTATACTTGTACACGCCATTGCATTACATTACTGGACAACACCCCCTTTACGATGTACTCCCACTGCAATGAACGCGTGCTGAGCCATCGTGAAAAAGGAAGATGGTAGTTCGCTAAAGCGTACACACCCCCACATCACAAGGTCCGCTAAGAAGGAGACCGTTGTTATTGTAACCAAGCAGCATTAGCACACTGTCGTGAGCTAGGCTAGACTACTCCAACGATGGAATGTAGCCAAACACATCTTTTTATCTAGTTAAATACATAATTATATTGATTTAAGTTATCTTCAGCGTGTATGCTTGGCAGTATCAGATTGTTCCGTTAGCATGGTCTAATAGCAACCACAGCCCCGACATTATTTTGGTACTAGCTAACGCCAAGCGCTGTAGACTTGAGGGGGGAAAAACATGTCCACCTACTCCCATTTTCCTATGCATCAGCAATTGCTCCCGTCCGTGGCTAGCGCTGCGTAGTGCGTAGCTCAGTAAGTTAGCTCGGGTGTACCTTCTGATTGAGCTAAACACTGTTAGCTAAGAAAGCTATATACTTGTCTTTAATGCTTATCGTTTTCATATGTACAAATTCAAAGCCCCCAGGGCCTTAACATACAAACGGTGAAAACATGTAACTTTAAACAGTAGACGGCAAAAGACAGTAAAAAGTCTGGTCTTTCAAAAGAACTGGACTGCTGGTTGCTAAGTTGGCTAGCTAACTAACGTTAGCTTTTAGCCTAGTTAGAAGGTTGACACCTTGCAGCAATGCATGAACACAGCCAGGTCCTTGAGCTCCTCAAATAAGACTACTGTGTATCAAACGCTAACTCTTTGCTTCTGTAAACCTGGTAACGTTATCAGATCAACAAAGTTAAGGTATTATTCAAGGGCACCAGCTAATGTAGAGCACAAACATGAAATCTGGGTTATTGTTTTCTTGACATGTTTTGCTTTTAGTTATAGACAGCTTGTTTTTCTGGATGTCAAGTCCCATGCTAGCTCTGCTCAGGCAAAACAAAACATATTCGAACTAAAACTAACAAGATGCACGAAATATAGGAACTTAATATATTAGTTATAATATCAAAAACGATTTTTCCAAAGTTTTAACAAAAAGCATTATTTGCAAGAATGATGGTTAGCTATATGGGTAGCCAAGTTACTATTTCTGCTGCCCAAAACATCTAGAGCCTGTCCTCCTCTTCACTATGGCATATTTACCAGATTAACCAGGAATTGCAAATATTTGGAAAACGGACTGGTCTAATATTACAACAGAAAGGGATAAAGGCCATATAGCTAAAAACTAAAAAGTTACCAAGCTCCTTGACAATGACAAGTTTGACTACATCTAACACCTAGCTACCAGCAACCAAGTTCAGGAAATGGTAGGCAAGATCTTTTCCATGATTACTTTAGTTAGCACGCTGTTTTACCAAGCTGTGTTACCATGGCATAGAACTGGGACCATCCACAAGCAGTCAGGCTGGTACTGAACTTACCTCCCCACTTGAACCACTCGACTCCCCCAAAACATCCCGAAATTTCTGCAGGTTTCTACCGATAGCAGAGGAGACCTGTAATGCAGCATCAAATCCGGGTCCAATACCAGCCGTGTTCGGGTGGGTCCCCAGGTCACTTTGGAGGGAGGCAGTGACCCTTATTCGGCCCGCTCTCCTCCCGGTACCGGAGTTGCAGCTCCCTCCGGGCCGAGCGGGGAACCGCCACCGACAGCTGTGCGCCATTTTACACTCTGCCTGCCTGCCCTCAGATCAGAGAACTCAGTGGGCGGAACCCTTAACCAGCACTCCACATAAACATCGTGACGAACGCACTAAACTCTCACTGGATGAATCAACATTATCCATGTTGCGGGGCGAATTTCACGAAACCCCGACAATGTATTTCCTTTGCGTTTCAGTTCAGCTTCTGCACGCCTCCTGTAAAAGCAGGTTCCAGGGCTTCACCCGGGAAAGTGCTACCCAGTTAAATCGCAAAACAAGAACCGTTATCTGAAAGGTCAGACTATTGTTCTGAAGCAATTTGAGGCTAAAGAAAGAGGTAAACAAAAATATGTCACCCAAACTTGTGCTGGAGAGATTTTTGTCTTCGCTTGAGTGAAACGAAAGAACACAATCAACATACATCAATAAAAACGAAGTAAATGACAACATCCACTGTAAAGTACAGCATTGGAAAATGTCCATGAAACCTTACCAAACACATACACATTATTGTAACCATTTATTGTTAAGGTATATATACCAGTTCAGACAATATCTTAATTTCCTACTCATACTGTACATAAAAAAATCATTCATGAAAATTAAAACAGAAATATTGAATCATTAAATTCATCCATATAATCATTGAGTTGGTAGATATTCAACATACTGTATGAATGCATGCCAACAAAGTTATTCTTTCTCTCACATTCTAATATTTTATACAAAATCACACCACTTTCTTCCAGTTAAAATATTTCCAAAAAACAAAATCACACATAGCTGGTGTGCTGCTTTATGCAAAGCAAGTATTCCCATGGCCAATTCAGACGTTCACTATCTTCTGTTCAGCTCACTGCAACAAAGCCAGAAAGCAACATTCTTTTCTCATAGTATGAAATAAGTCAATCTCATTCATTGAAAATCCTCAAAGGCTCATGGATTTTTTTTTGTAGGCACCGATTCCTCTCATGAAAATGCTTTCATACATACGTATTTTTTACTTGCATAAATTCAGTTCAATCAGCTCAATTCTGAATGCAAAGAGGATGTTAAACTGGTAGATCTATTCAGTTCATTGAAGGAGTATGCAGCATGATAACCGGTCTACACTGTTTCATTTAATACATACATACACTTTGTATCAGACTCAGGTTCTGCAGCAATCCAGGATCCCACAAAATACTTTCATATAAAATATTTGTTTTGGCAGAGCGATGCAGAAACTTGTAAGGGAGTTTATACAGTACATTGTTTTTATGTTCAGTTGGGTTGTCGTATTGTTCACACCAGGCCATTATCACTGATCATAAATTATATGAGTCAAAGAGGGTGAACTAAGCATGAGGCTATAATAGCTCCACTATAGTTTATCAGAGGGCATAGCAAGCGTGTAACACATTTGCACAGCGCTGGCCGTAAACTAAGCTACATGTTGTGGCTTCTCTCTGGTAATGTCATCACATCTTTGAAATTGTCCAAGCAATGTTTTTTCACTGGATGCCACTGGATAACATGGAGGCAGCGGCATAGAGGCGGACGCAGGACTCATTTGGATCGAAGCGGATTGAAAACATCCAAAAGGCAAGCAGACCATGGATGAGGCAAGTAGTAGTAGTAGTAGTAGTAGTAGAAGTAGAAGTAGTGGTACTGTACACGAGTAAAGGTTGAGAAGGGAAGTTGTTCAGCATTGTTCAGCTGCGCTGAGACTCCCATCCCAAAGAACAGCATCTTTGCAATACAGTCATCTTTGGTCAATTGATATTTGTTCCATTGGCTTACTTATGAACCAAAGATAACCTGAGTGCAAAGATGCTCGTTCTTTGAAAGCCCATTACAGCCAGAGAGGTAGAGGTAGCAGGTCTAGCCGCTAGGCCCCATTGCAGGAGCCTTCTGCTTATGCTCATCCAGCCACTGTAAGATCTGCTGTTTGAGTTCCTCGTTGGGTCGGATCTGGTCCATGGTGAGGTGTGTGCGGTTGAACGGGTCGGTCTGATCACTGGAAGGACAAAAAAAAAGAAAATTACGTTTGCATCTTAGAGAACCTCACGCTGATTTAAAAGGTACAGTTCAGATCATTCGACTCCCCTCACGTTAAACACCAGTAGTTGTAATATTTCATAAACCTGCAATGCTGTCGACAAATAAGCATGTTGTTTAACCCAAGTAAAAAAAAAAGGTTTACTATAATTTGAAATCAAGATGTCTTTTTAGCAGTTAGATTCTCCATCGATCTCCTAACCCATATCCTGTTATATTTTGAACATACAGGATTACGTTTTAGAGCTGACCTGAGTAGATGTCTTGCGATGGTGGAACGGTCCACTGTGACGTTGGAGGAGGGAAGCAGCACGGGATCTACCATCAGTGTAGACATGATGGGGTCCAAGAACTCGTCGGGCGCGTCCGCGTACGTCTCCTCCTCCTGCTGCTGTCTGTCAGCATGGGACTGAAGTAGGAGGGGTGTCAGGCAGGCAGACAGACAGACAGACGGGCAGACAGAAAGGCAGACGAACAGACGGACGGACAGATGGGCAGACAGACAGACAGACAGACAGACAGAGGCAGGCAGGCCAACAGATAATCAGACAGGTAGATAGACAAACAGAGACGTATGGACATATTTTGATGGATGGATGTAATAATTAGGCAGGCAGGGAGAGGGTAAGATAGAGACAAACAGGTGATCACAACGATGGACGTAAACTAATACTAAAGGTCTTGAGTCATACATTTTTTAACATTATTTAAAATGGTGGCTCTTGTATTCTCCAAATCCAATGCTTTTGAACTAATTAACTCTCTTTACGTTCTCCTTCGGATACGTTTTTATAAGAAAAATAAGTGCTCTCCAAACAAAAAAGGAAAACCACCAAAGCGTACCTTGATTTTGTCAGCGAGGCGAGTGAAGGCTACGATCACATCTCCAGGCTTGTTGATTTTCTTAAGGACCCGAGCGGTCTGAGAGAAGAGGGTCGGCGAGTACGAGCGGCCATCTCTGGGGACCGTGGAACAGAAGTTCTCCTCGTCTCTGCAGAATAAAACACACACACAGTCACTTAGTAAAGATAGGCTTCATTTGATTGTGTTCTTCATTTGTTTCTTAATGATCTACACAAATTATTGATTCTTTACTGTGGAGGCAGTTGTAAGTTGTTCTAAAAGCACTTTGTAACACTTAAGAAAGGTGCTATACAATAAAGGTACTATCATTATTAGTACTAGACTACTGGTACTACTACTATTATTACTATTGCTATCGGTATCGGTACTAGTATTAGCATCAGTATTAGCATCAGTAGCATTTGCATCAGTATCAGTATGAGTATTAGCATTAGCATCAGTAGCATTTGCATCAATATCAGTATGAGTATTAGCATTAGCATCAGTAGCATTAGCATCATTAGCATAAGTAACATACCCCAGGTTCAGGTAGATGGTACAGATGTCAGAGACCAGCTGCTGGGGCTTGAAGTCAAACTCGCTGAAGTCCTTGACCTTCAGAGCGCCCATCTTAGGTCCTACCAGGTGCTGCAGGAAGTAGTTGAGCATGGAGATGATCCTCTCGGCCAGGAAGGGATGGACAAAGATCCCTTTGATCTCTGGCAAGGTAAAAGAAATCAAAAGAAGAGACAGAAAAAGATGAGTGTAACGTCAATGATAATAAAGACAAGTGTTTGTGTTCTTATGATCAACAAACAGCAGCAACAACATGACCATTTCAAAAAGGGCAAAGAACAAAGAATTCTAATACAGATTAATTAATTAAACAGAATATACAATAAGAGCTAATAGTGTAACACCATTTGCACAAAAACTGTAAAGCAGTTGGACAAAACACCTACATTCCATAAGAAATGTTTTACATAAATATGCAGGGTCGCAGTTGATCCAAATGTACATTTGATGGTGATAATTTAACCAAAACGTACTTAATGACGTCCTTCGTCCTCTGAAACGAACAGAAGACGAAGGATCAGCACCACAACATTCTTACTGACATCAGGGTCCCTCCCTGCTCTCCTGCCCCTAGACAATGTGAACCCCTTCCCTCTGCCCTTTGACCTCTGACCTGAGGTGAGGAAGCTCAGCGTGCCGATGGTCTCGTTGGACATGATGTTGTGGAAGCGCCCCAGCTGGCTGAACATCTGCAGGCTGGACTCCTTCTCTCTGCGGGCGTCGGGGGACAAGCCCTCCCACTCCCCTCGCTCCCTCTCCAGCTGCAGCAGCTTGATCTTACTGAGGTACTGTAGGGAGGGAGGGAGAGAGGGAGAGGGAGGGAGAGAGATAGAGAGAGATAGAGAGGAAGAGGGAGAGAGGAGGAGAGGAGAGGGAGAGAGAAAAAGAGAGAGGGACAGGGAAAGAGAGCAAGAGAGACAAGGATAGTGGCAGAGAGGAGGAGAGAGAGGGAGGAGAGGAGAGAGAGGGAGGAGAGGAGAGAGAGGGAGGAGAGGAGAGAGACAGACGGAAAGACAGAGAAAGAAGGGAGAAGGAGAAGAAGGGAGGTCTCAATTTGAATCATCAGTTATAACCCAAATATCAGTTCTATAACAAACAAATGCAAAGTATATACGGGACAATGTAATAGGGTTCATTTAAAGTATACATATGAGCCACACAAACCAGTGGTGTATTCAGCCCACAGAGATTTATATGACTATATCCCTGGCAGGCTCTCATTTACTTAATACATTCAAAGTCTGACTGATTATAACCTCCATATCCCTGGCAGGAATGACGGACCTGTATTTAGGGTTAAGACCCGCCCACTCTGAGGATATGGATACGGACAGAGATCATTTAGTTGGTTGAACAGATACAGGTACAGGTACAGGTACAGGTACAGGTAAAGGTGCACTCGCTCATCCCTACCTGTATGGCCTCGTCCAGGAGGAAGATGGCGTCGTTCATCAGCAGGTTGAGGTACCTCAGGAACAGAGGGGGATTCATGGCCTCAAGATTCTCAGAGGCGTAAACGGCCAGACGCTAAGAGACAACGGCGCCAGTGAGAACAGAGGGGCTTTTACTACTTATTATTATTATTGTTTTTGGCTTCGCAAGTAATATGAAAAGTAACCCAAAAATTCAGATTGTTATGTTTCTAATTGACTTGTGCAAAGCACAGTGAATTGCCTATGTGTATGAAATGTGCTATATAAATATATTTGATTGTTGTTTGTTGGGGATTAATGGGGAGAACCTTGATGCTCTCCCTGTAGCTCTCCTTCCCCCACATGTACTTGAGGATGGGGTACATGGGTCTCCTGTAGTTGAACTTCTGTTCAAACTGGTGGGGGTCACCTGATGGGAAATAATAAAACAAAAACAAAAATGTATTTAAATCTCATCATTTCTCATGTTTTTGTCTTTTCTGTGTCAGAGTTTCTATTTCTGTGTGTTTGAGTTCTGCTCTACCTCCATTTCTCTCATTCACACACACACCTCTCTCTGTAACTCACCTGTGAACTCGATGTCCACGAACACAGCTATGAGAGCCTCTGCCAGGTGAGGGGCGTGGCGGTAAGAGCAGAACACCCTTTCGCGCTGGAACATGATTGGCTGGGGCGTGCCCGTTGCCGCGGGCTCCATGTGCGGCATCACCGCCTCCAGAACCTCTGCCAGCTTCGCGCGCAGGTGAGGGTTCTTCATTCTGATTGGCCGGAATAAGATGAAACAAAACATAAGTTATGCAAAGTTTCAGGCCGTGAAGGGAAAGTCTACTCAAAACATAGTCTCAAGTTTCATTTAAAAATGTTTTGGCTTGGGGGGAAATTTTTAAAAAGGATAATTGTTGGTGTTTTTGAATCGATAGAAGTTTAAGATTGTTTGTGCATTTTAAAATATCTTCCAATTTCATGTCATCCATCATCATCAGTTTTCTTACATATTTGACAGTTCAGTTAGGAACTCAACTTTTATGATTTATGTTACTTTGCTCTAAAATGTCTGAAAACGGTTGTATCTGCATTCTCACTCACAGATATCCTAGAAATACAGTGTTGGAAAAGTAATGTAATTTATAATGTATTCCCATAGAAGTAGAAACTAATCTTCATATTCACGTTCTGTTGAAGTCCTTTTTGTTACTGTCAGGAGTATGAATGTTAACAAACTATGGAAATTCAAATGTGTTCATGCAAATCATGCAAACTAAGCAGAACACAGATAAATAAACAAATATGTGTCTGCTCCCTTAGTCAAATATGTACTTTCACTCTGTTGAAGCTGGCTGTTATAGACCGGTCATGTATATGGGAATGTCTCTTTCACTGACTGGTGGTCATAGTAACTGTTAGCCTTTACAGCTTGAAGAGTTTAAACTTAGGGCCCCAATATGCTCATTTTCAGGTTCATACCTTTATTTAGGAGTTCTTCTAGAATAGGTTTACGCGTTTTAATGTTCAATAAACAATTTCTGTTTCCAAACTGTCTGGGTCTGCAGCACCTCTTGGGAATTTGGCTTTGCACTGACGAAAACAACGTTTTCTCGACATGGCAAAACCACTATCCAAACTTCCCGGCCTCCGCTCTGACTGGCTCTGTTTGAGGGCGTGCCAAGCAAGCCGCTAGGTGGGCATTATGCAAATGTGTGACTTAGTGACGTAAATAAGTTACGGAAGAAAACGCCGGACTACAAAATAGGTGTTTCAGGCAGTTTAGAAGCAGTGTTTTCTGCGAGAGAGAGTAGCCCCCTTTGGCGTAGACTATGGGCTTTGTAACTTTTCAGACCTTTTACATGCACAAAAAGCTATATAACGTACTAAAGGAAAGGGAAACACCCAAAAAGCATAATAGGACCTCTTAAAATTTCCTTTGTTTCTGATCAAAGTGCTTTCTCTTCACTCTCCCAGCCGGTTGATAACGCGCCCTAACGCCTTATTATGGACTGCTTTTCTTGGAAAGACGCACCGATGTTCACGCGCGTGTTGATTGACAGGCCACAAATCTTTTTACACTTTTCAACTTTACGTTCTTCATACAACAGTAAGGTTAAGGTTATGAATAAGATTAGGGATATGCATAAAATGATTAAAACATACAAGTATGGCCACCTGGCCAACCCTAGTGCTTGAGGGCGTGTCGTTCCTAGAAAAGCAGTGGGATCTACAATCCAACCCTACCGCCTACCTCTCCACGTTGCCCATGAAGACGGTGATGAAGTTGAGGACCTGCTCCAGACTCTCGGCCGAAGACTCCAGGACCTCGTCAGCAAACCGACGCAGGAAGATGAAGAAGTCACCCAAGTTCTCCGCAAAGAACTCTGAAACAACACAGAGATTTCTGCATAACTATGCAAAATTCTGCTATGAAGTTTTTTTTTATGCCTTGAACCAAAAACAGCATACAGTGCATTCGGAAAGTATTCATACCCCTTCACTTCTTCCACATTTTATGATGTTACAGCCTAATTCCAAAATGGATTAAATAAAAAAAAATTCTCAACATTCTACATTCAATACCGCATAATGACCAAGTGAAAAAAGTTTTTTAGAATTTTTTGCAAATGTATTAAAAATAAAAAAATAAAATATCACATGTACATAAGTATTCACACCCTTTGCTGTGACACTCAAAATTGAGCTCAGGTGCATCCTGTTTCCACTGATCATCCTTGAGATGTTTCTACAACTTGATTGGAGTCCACCTGTGGTAAATTCAATTGATTGGACATGATTTGGAAAGGCACACACCTGTTTATATAAGGTCCCACAGTTGACAGTGCATGTCAGGGCACAAACCAAGTAATGAAGTCCAAGGAATTGTCTGTAGACCTCCGAGACAGGATTGTATCGAGGCACAGATCTGGGGAGGGTACAAAAAAATGTCTGCAGCATTGAAGGTCCCAACGAGCACAGTGGTCTCCATCATTCGCAAATGGAAGACGTTTGAAACCACCAGGACTCTTGCTAGAGCTGGCCGCCCGGCCAAACTGATCAATCGGGGGAGAACGGCCTTGGTCAGGGAGGTGACCAAGAACCCATTGGTCACTCTGACAGAGCTCCAGTGTTCCTCTGTGGAGATGGGAGAACCTTCCAGAAGGACAACCATCTCTGCTGCACTCCACCAATCAGGCCTTTATGGTAGAGTGACCAGATGGAAGCCACTCCTCAGTAAAAGGCACATGACAGCCAGCATGGAGTTTGCCATAAGGCACCTAAAGGACTCTCAGACCATGAGAAACAAAATTCTCTGGTCTGATGAAACCAAGATTGAACTCTTTGGCCTGAATGCCAAGCGTCATGTCTGGAGGAAACCAGGCAATGCTCATCACCTGGCCAATACCATCCCTACAGTGAAGCATGGTGGTGGCAGCATCATGCTGTGGGGGTTTTTCAGCAGCAGGAACTGGGAGACTAGTCAGGATCAAGGGAAAGATGAATGCAGCAATGTACAGAGAGATCCTTGATGAAAACCTGCTCCAGAGCGTTCTGGACCTCAGACTGGGGCGAAGGTTGACCTTCCAACAGGACAACGACCCTAAGCATACAGCCAAGATAACAAAGGAGTGGCTTTGGGACAAGTCTGTGAATGTCCCGGAGTGGCCCAGCCAGAGCCCAGACTTGAACCCGATTGAACATCTTTGGAGAGATCTGAAAATGGCTGTGCACCGACGCTCCCCATCCAACCTGATGGAGCTTGAGACGATCTGCAAAGAAGAATTGGAGAAACTGCCCCAAAATAGGTGTGGCAAGCTTGTAGCATCATACTCAAGAAGACTTGAGGCTGTAATTGCTGCCAAAGGTGCTTCAACAATGTATAGAGTAAAGGGTGTGAATACTTACGTACATGTGATATTTTATTTTTAATATATTTACTAAAAATTCTAAAAAACTTTTTTCACTTTGTCATTATGCGGTGTTGTGTGTAGAATGTTGAGGATTTTTTTTATTTAATCCATTTTGGAATTAGGCTGTAACATAATAAAATGTGGAAAAAGTGAAGGGGTATGAATACTTTCCGGATGCACTGTATTTGTGTAGGAGAGACAAGGTGAGCATAACCCCCTCATAGTGCAGGGGGAAGTCCATGCACCTGCTGCATAGCACACAATGCTGGTACGGAGGGGACACAGAGTGAAGCTGTAAGCTGTTCCTGCAACATAGCATAATACCCAACCCAGTGCATAGCACAATACCCAACCCAGTGCATAGCACAATACCCAACCCAGTGCATAGCACAATACCTAAACTGGTACATAACATACCTGGTATGTTATTTCTACATTCCTGGTCTACCTGGTACAAAGCACAATAGCTCACCTGGTACTACACATCACCATAATATACCTGGTACTCAACACACGCTAGTTTACCTGGTACAAAGAACAATGGTCTACCTGGTACAAATCACACTGGCCTACCTGGTACATATCGCAGAAGGCGGTTGTCTAGAAGAACCAGCGGAAAGGTAGCAGCCTCACCTGGTAACAACACTCTACCACAATACTCTACAGTGCCAAGCAGAATGGCCTAGTGGATTGATTTAAGATGTAGCCTACCTGGTACATAACCTAATGGATTGATTTAAGCTGCACCCTACCTGGTACATAACCTAATGGATTGATTTATACAGAGACCATAGCACACTGGAATAATGTAAAACCAGGGGGGAAACCCGTCCTACCTGGTACATAACCTAGTGGATTAATGTAAAACCAGGGGGGAAATGCGTCCTACCTGGTACATATCCTAGTGGGTTAATGTAAAACCAGGGGGGAAATGCGTCCTACCTGGTACATATCCTAGTGGGTTAATGTAAAACCAGGAGGGAAATGTGTCCTACCTGGTACATATCCTAGTGGGTTAATGTAAAACCAGGAGGGAAATGTGTCCTACCTGGTACATAGCACAGTGGGTTCATTTAAAACCAGGGGGGAAAGGCA
>JAPMUY010004997.1:185000-205000 GCA_026901105.3 Galaxias olidus | reverse complement strand
GGTTAATTGTTAGCATCCAAACAAGTCTCTTCATCTAGACCTGAGGACAAGGAAATCGTAGGGGAAGGTCAACAGTTAGGGTTCACACAGGACAAGGAAACAGTAGGGGTATGGTTAGGGGTCACACAGGACAAGGAAACCTTAGGGGAAGGTTAGGGTTAGGGGTCACACAGGACAAGGAAACCATAGGGGATAGGTCAACAGTTAGGGTTCACACAAGACAAGGAAACCTTAGGGGAAGGTTAACAGAGTTCAGACAGGTTTCTACGTCCAGGCCCGTTAGAAAACGGAGCAGTAGGTCTGAGTTAACGGTTTAGACAGCCTGGGGATGACGGCGTTGATATCAACAGGAAAGAGTGGAAGTGGTGCAAAGTGAAGCAGGATGTCACAACGGTTAAAAATCCTCTCAAAAAGGAAATTATGTTGGCTAATATGATACTGTGTCATACCTGATATAATACTATACAGTCTCATATCTGGTTTAAGGGCAAAGGCTCTTGCACGTTAGGAGGATTGATTGGGTTTTCAGCAATCAATGACAACTAAATGTTTTTGACAAAAGAAAGGTAATGGGGAAAACAATACACACACACACACACACACACGTATAAGTACCTCTGGCGTGTACGTTGCGGTTGCGTCTTTCGTCCTCGCTCAGCTCTTTGACTGCGCAGTACGTGGGGTTAAAGGTCAGCAGTTTGGGCGCGCGCGGCCGGCAGAAGGGCTGGCACAGCTTCAGCAGCGCCGCGCCCAGGTTCAGGAAGAAGGCGTCCGACGCGTACATCTGGAAGAAGATCTCCGGCATCTGATTGGCCCAGATCTTGGTGCGTCCGGCGTTGGCCTGCAAGCAGCCGCCCAGCCAGGTGAGGAGCAGGTGACGCGTGTCGACGGAACGCTGGAGAAGGTTCTTCAGGATCTGGTGCAGCTTGTCCTGGAACTGACCCATGAACTGGCCGGAGACATAGAGACGGTTCAGCGTTGGCATTGTGGGAGAGGAAGCATGAACAAAAAACACAGAATAGCTATATATACACGGTATACACTATATACTCACTGGCCACTTTATTAGGTACACCTGTTCAACTGCTCGTAAACGCAAATATCTAATCAGCCAATCACATGACAGCAACTCAATGCATTTAGGCATGTAGACATGGTCAAGACGACCTGGTGAAGTCCAAACAGAGCATCAGAATGGGGAAGAAAGGTGATTTAAGTGACTTTGAACGTGGCATGGTTGTTGGTGCCAGACGGGGTGGTCTGAGTATTTCAGAAACTGCTGATCTACTGGGATTTTCACGCACAACCATCTCTAGGGTTTAGAGAGAATGGTGCGAAAAAGAGAAAATATCCAGTGAGTGGCAGTTCTCTGGGCAAAAATGCCTTGTTGATGCCAGAGGTCAGAGGAGAATGTCCAGACTGGTTCAAGATGATAGAAAGACAACGGTAACTCAAATAACCACTCGTTACAACCAAGGTATGCAGAAGACCACCTATGAACACACAACACGTCGAACCTTGAAGCAGATGGGCTACAGCAGCAGAAGACCACACCTGGTGCCACTCCTGTCAGCTAAGAACAGGAAACTGAGGCTACAATTCGCACGGGCTCACCAAAATTGGACAATAGAAGATTGGAAAAATGTTGCCTGGTCTGATGAGTCTCGATTTCTGCTGCAACATTCGGATGGTAGGGTCAGAACTTGGCGTAAACAACATGAAAGCATGGATCCATCCTGCCTAGTCTCAACGGTTCAGGCTGGTGGTGGTGGTGTAATGGTGTGGGGGATATTTTCTTGGCATACTTTGGGCCCCTTAGTACCAATTGAGCATCGCTTAAACGCCACAGCCTACCTGAGTATTGTTGCTGACCATGTCCATCCCTTTATGACCACAGTGTACCCATCATCTGATGGCTACTTCCAGCAGGATAACGCGCCATGTCACAAAGCTCAAATCATCTTAAACTGGTTTCTAGAACATGACAATGAGCTCACTGTACTCAAATGGCCTCCACAGTCACCAGATCTCAATCCAAAAGAGCACCTTTGGGATGTGGTGGAACGAGAGATTTGCATCATGGATGTGCAGCCGACAAATCTGCAGTAACTGAGTGATGCTATCATGTCAATATGGACCAAAATCTCTGAGGAATGTTTCCAGAACCTTGAGTCTATGCCACGAAGATTAAGGCAGTTCTGAAGGCAAAAGGGGGTCCAACCCAGTACTAGCAAGGTCTACCTAATAAAGTGGCCAGTGAGTGTATATTTATAATTATAATTTTCCCACATACACATCAGCTTAAACCCACGTTAACAAACACTACTAGATAACTATCAGACCCATATCTACTATCAAAGCCATCTCTTCTACCAAAGCCATCTCTACTATCATCTATCTGCACATTAACAAACTACTAAATAACTATCAAAGCCATCTCTTCTATCAGACCCATCTCTACTATCAGACCCATCTCTACTATCAGACCCATCTCTACTATCAAAGCCATCTCTACTATCAGACCCATCTCTACTATCAAAGCCATCTCTACTATCAGACCCATCTCTACTATCAAAGCCATCTCTACTATCAGACCCATCTCTACTATCAGACCCATCTCTACTATCAAAGCCATCTCTTCTACCAAAGCCATCTCTACTATCATCTATCTGCACATTAACAAACTACTAAATAACTATCAAAGCCATCTCTTCTATCAAAGCCATATCTACTATCAAATCCATATCTACTATCAAAGCCATCTCACCTATCAAAGCCATCTCTTCTATCAAAGCCCTATCTACTATCAAAGCCATATCTACTATCAAAGCCCTATCTACTATCAAAGCCATCTCTACTATCATCTATCTGCACCTTAACAAACACTACTAGATAACTATCAGACCCAGGCCCAAAGTGTTGTTCCCCTGACCTGGTGGATGTTGGCCTCCTGAACCTTCATCTCCTGGGGGCTGGAGCGTGACGGGTTGAGGAAGTAACCGTGCCCCTCCACCACACCAGGGGTCTTCAGCAGGCAGGAGATACTCAACACCGCCCCCAGCAGGCTCTTCTGGTACTGCAGCCCGTTGGATGGGTCTTTGGGCTGGATGTGCTCCACCAACACCTGAAGGACAATTGTCAATTTTGTGTCATACAAGAAAAAAAATAAAGTTCCGTTTATGAATTTAGAGGAGCAAATCATGGCGTAAAATGGAGCAGTTCCTGAATGTATCCTGGGGGTTCCTGAATGTATCCTGGGGGTGGTAGGATTGAATTCTGTGTACAGGAATCACTTCCAGTCATTACCATCTGTCTTAGCTAATGGATTCTTAATTCTAGGACAACATGGCATGCAGCTCCCTATCGTCAGTGTAGTTACGCTGCTTTAAAGGTAGTTTCTTATAAGAGGTGGTTTTGGCTGCCTCTACGGTTTGCTTGCTGTAATTATTTTCCCTAACTGTCGCAATGAAAACATGCAGAATGCTCATGTTCACTGCATTTCGCTAGCATGATCAACAACTGTACTCCAATTATGGGCATCTCTTTCTGATTTAGTGATGCACTTCCTTGTGGCGTAAAGCAAATCGTCACAGTTTTGTGTGAGATTTAAAGTTTCCTAAGGCCAATTTAATGTAAATTAGCCTTGAGGGTACAACTACTGAGGTTGTTTCTTGCGCGAGCAATTTTCATTAACGTGTGCTGTTCCTGTCATATAAATACTGCCAAAAAACAACTACACAAGCATATACCATAACATACCCACACAACCAGATACCATAACATACCCACAAAATCATATACCATAACATACCCACAAAACCAGATACCATAACATACCCACAAAATCATATACCATAACATACCCACAAAATCATATACCATAGCATACCCACAAAACCAGATACCATAACATACCCACAAAATCATATACCATAACATATCCACAAAATCATATACCATAACATACCCACAAAATCATATACCATAACATACCCACAAAATCATATACCATAGCATACCCACAAAACCAGATACCATAACATACCCACAAAATCATATACCATAACATATCCACAAAATCATATACCATAACATACCCACAAAATCATATACCATAACATACCCACAAAATCATATACCATAGCATACCCACAAAATCATATACCATAGCATACCCACAAAACCAGATACCATAACATACCCACAAAATCATATACCATAACATATCCACAAAATCATATACCATAACATACCCACAAAATCATATACCATAGCATACCCACAAAACCAGATACTGTGACCATAACAAATACTATTTCACTTTTATTTAAAGAGGAGGACAAACTAGAAGGTCTTTCTCCCACTGACCTTGGCGATGTCCTTCTGGTGGCTGAAATACAGCAGGACGTCCAGGTAGGAGTAGAGCGCTGGCTGGCACAGGTCCAGGTCTTTGACACGCCCCTGGAAGATGTCCAACACGGGGACAATCACCTCCCCAAAGGTTCGTACCTCCTGGTCGGCCAACAGGCCCACCATCACCTCCTCCACAAACTCAACCACCTCCTCCGGCTCTGAAGAGACAAACCAGGAGTCAGGAGTTTGACAGAAGAGAGGAGAAGAGAGGAGAGGAGAGGAGAGGAGAGGAGAGGAGAGGGTGAGGAGAGACGAGAGGAGAGGAGAGAGGAGAGAATAGGAGAGGAGAGAGGAGGGGAGAAGAGAGGAGAGTCCTTATCAGGTCTTACGAGCACTGCTGAACCCTTCTAGCAGCAGATCCAGGAGCTGTTTGTAGACGTTCTGGCTGATATAGATCTCTGGTGTTAGCAGCACTGTACGTGTGTTAGACACAGTCAGGTTCTTACAGCGTACAGCATACGACAGCAGCTTCTCAGGCACCTTGGTGACCTGGTACAGGCAAACACACGGTTGCATTCTGTCTCGTTAAAGTCCTTGGATTCTCATTAAAACATACAAATCACTTTCCACCGCAAAAAAACAAAACAAAACGTATTTTCCTTATTTTTTGTGTGTGCAAGCCTTACATACATACAGCACCAGTCAAAAGTTTAGACACACATTCCCATTCACTTGAACAGGAAAGTGTGCCCAAACTTTTGACCGGTACTGTCCGTTTTTTGGTGTGTTCTAGCGAGGAGTCCCACCTCCTCTTTGGACCTCTGGTAGCAGGCGTACAGGTACGGGATGGCGTTCTTCTCCCCGGCGTCACGGTCCGCAGACAGGTTGACGGCGCTGCAGGAGCTCATGAAGATCAGGTGGTTCCCTGGCTCTGGGAGCAGCAGTCTATTAAACAGAGCCTAAGCGGGAGGGAGGGAGGGAGGGAGGGAGACAGAGAGACAGAAAGAGAGAGACAAGAGAGAGTTATCCATGTCTAGCCAGTTGTACATGCTCTATGTTGTCTGTTTCTAGACAGTCGTACCTGCTCTGTTGTCCGTTTATAGACAGTCGTACCTGCTCTATGTTGTCTGTTTCTAGACCGTCGTACCTGCTCTGTGTTATCCGTTTCTAGCCAGTTGTAACTGCTCTATGTTGTCTGTTTCTAGCCAGTCGTACCTGCTCTGTGTTATCCTTTTCTAGCCAGTTGTAACTGCTCTATGTTGTCTGTTTCTAGCCAGTCGTACCTGTTCTATGTTGTCCATGTCTAGCCAGTTGTACCTGCTCTATGTTGTCCGTTTCTAGACAGTCGTACCTGCTCTATGTTGTCCGTATCTAGCAAGTCATACCTGCTCTATGTTATCCATGTCTAGCCAGTCCTGTCCTTCCAGATCGGCAGCCATCTCCTCCAGGAAAACGCAGCGAGGAGGGATTCCATTGCTACTCCGCAGACTGGGGTCGCCTTGGGGTCACGGCATACAACAACAGACGTCATCAGTCATATGTGAACCATTATGCTCGTATGTAGTAACAACAACAACAACAACGACAACAACAACAACAGCAACTTTAAAAATGCACTGTATGTGTGCATTGTGTTCATTCATGAGAATTTGCTTAGTTCAAAAAGCTGTTTGAATACAGATTGAAAGAAAGAAGTTATACTCTTTTAGGCAATGAAATGTAAGCTTAGCTTAAAGCCACCGCGTACAAGAGGACTACAGCATCGATTCATAAATAAACTCCATTGCACTTAACCCTTCTGGCTTTCTGTGTAATCACAGCCGTGGGCTCCCACAGAAATCAAACCCACTTCTTCTCAATGGAGCATGTGCTAGACGTCTTCTGTAACAGCTTGGTGGAGAATGTCTGATTCACTCTCCTGATAACATCCCTTTGCTCAGGGGCCCCAATCAGAAGGCTAAGGGACGTCAGAAAGGCCACTTCATACTGGACATGAGAGAGCCAGAACAGCATTCGACTTCATCTACACATTCACATAATGACTCATTCCGCAGTATTCTGTGTGGTAACAAGCCTTGAAGTGTGTGTTTGTGTGTGTGTGGGTGGATGGGTGTGTGTGTGTGTGTGTGTGTGTGTGTGTGTGTTCATTCCCAGCACCGTTTGGCAAGGACAGTGAGTCATTCTCTAACTTCTAACTGGAAGTCTGATGTAGGACTGGGGTGTGTGGGGTGTGTGGGGTGTGGGGTGTGTGTGTGTGTGTGTGTGGGGGGGGGGGGGTAGATTATTCCGTTAGCTACTGTCTCTCAGCTTTAAAACGACAGAGCTGACCTCATCGGCTTCCCAGTCTCCCGTGATCTCAGTCCGCCTAAGTTACAGTCTTAAGAAAAGGATAAGGAAGAGGAGGAAGAAGAGGAGGAGCATATGAATAAAGAAAGGAGAGGAAACGGAGAAGTGGAGTTTCAGTGACCGGTCCCCATGATGATGCATGCATAAAAATTCTGGCTGCTGACAGACTCTTTCATCCGTCAATCAATTAATCAACCAACCGCAGTGTCGACAGGAGTGATGATGTAACGAGTAGGCTGCCAGGAAGCATTGTTCCCTGGAGCTCAGTCAGGGTCAGTAGCTTAACACCTCTTTAATCACACTCTCTCTCTCTCTCCATCCATCCATCCATCTATCCATCCATCCATCATCAGGCCAGAGTGAAATCAGTCTGAGATAAGGCTCTCTGGGGAAGGCTGGCACAGTGGTGGTGATTTGAATTGCATGGAGAAGACTGGCTGACCAGAGGCAATGGTGACGGTGCCATGACGAATGAATGAAAGAAACTGCTCCAGTCTAGAGCTGAACGCGCTGCTTATATCACAGACGGCTATAACGGACAGTATTTGTGTGAAATCCCTTCTTTATGCAGCAGTAGCCGGCAACATTCATTAAAAAGATACTAATACAAAAAAACTACTACGACATCTTTTAACAACCAGCTCACATAATTGATAAGAAAAATAGCGTGCAGTAAAGCCACAATATCATTGTCATTTGACAGCCAGCGTGATGGTCTTCAAAAAAGGTTAACTCATTTAACTTTAAGAGCTTTTAAATATTCACTGAATTTGGACGTTGAGTTTGGAAAATATCTTACAATCTCAACACACACATAGTTCTATTTACATTGTGCTCCAATTCCTAGGTACAGATTACATTACACATTTTACGTTTAACAGAATGCATGGACGTATCAATACTGTCACCTCTTTTGTGTATAGCTGTCTTTGTAAACAGCGAAGCTGCCCTTTCACTTGAAAGTACTTTTAAATAACGACTTATTGTTCAGAACACGCCAAAAGGACAACGCACATTGTTTCATGGACATGATAATGTAACACACATCAGATAAAATAAATCAAGAAACATACATAGGCAATGTAGTACCAATCCTCCTTAGATCAAACTATATGATACTTATAAGGATTTACTTACATTTTGTATTTTGTATTTTATTTACGATACCATTTTTAATTTGTTTACTGTCTAATCCTTGGTACAAATTGCCAATGTCTGACAATGCGATAAGAAGTTAGATAATGCCTTTTAGTAGGATGATGAATAACATCCCGGGACTAAACAAAAGTACTTCCTATTTTATTCCAAGTTGCATCCAACATGTCCCGTGAACGTGTCTGACAGGCCTGTGTGTGTGTGTGTGTGTGTGTGTGTGTGTGTGTGTGCGTGTGTGTGTGTGTGTGTGTGTGTGTGTGTGTGTGTGTGTGTGTGTGTGTGTGTGCGCGCGCGTGCGTGCGTGCGTGCGTGCGTGCGTGACTCACTGTTGTCCAAGGTGAGCAGAAAGATCCTCTGGGTCATGTGGTTGACGTTGAGTTGCTCACACAACTCCTGGCGGGAGCGGAACGAGCGGCTGATCTCCGCCACTGAGTCATCGTTGTCCTCAATGCTGTCCGACACCGAGTTATCCGACTCCGATTGGCTCTCCCCGGAGTCCTCCGCTGTAGAAGCCACAAACAAAGTGAAAATGTATTTTTTACATAAAATATTCCAAAAGCTGAAAGATAAAACCTTAAAACGCTAAGTAACAACTGAATTTGCTTTGGTACAAACATAAAAAAATCAGTACTACACGAAGCATTAGTCCTTTATAGTAACTCCACGAGACTGAGCAAGAACTACCTGGAGTTTGGCTGCAACAAACATTCTTATAGTTAAAGTAAGAACTGTTTATTCTAGTTACTTCTGTGCTGGTGAGATTGGGTTATAAATACCTTTAAAAAAGGAAATTACAAGAATCTCAAATTTGTCATAAATATTTACTCAGAGTCAGATTTTTTTGATTTTAAACTGCTCAATGTGTGATGGAGGATAAAAAAAAATGTGTAAAGACTATAACAACAAACAAACAGCAATTTTAACGAAAGGGGCACAAAAACAGCTTATAGTTTTTTGTAGTTTTTTTTATAACCAGCAGGATCTAATCACCAATTTCTCCCACATAGTACCCCAAAGTCTACCAGTTAAACAACAGGAAAATACATGTTCTAATAGGAGGCTAAATTGGCTATATCTAGTGTCTGAGGCTAGAGCTACATCGTCATATAGCCTGTAGTCTGTCGGAAATCCAAAAGAAGAAGACCTACATGGTGGTTCAGCATGTTGCTGTTGTTGTGTCTGGCCCGATGCAAACTGCTTGGCGTCGGCCAGGGAGCTGAAGAGGGCAGCGAAGGGGTTTCGGGAGATGTTCTGGTTGTTGTTGCCCTGGTCAGTCATCTCACTGGGGCTGCAGAATGTTACTCCATGCACAGATGGTACACCTTGAAAAAAGAAGGCGTAAGGACACGTTCTATCTAACAGGTGGCTTACTACGAAACTGCACTGACAGCTGTCAAATCGAATTACTAGCTAGACAAAAGACGCGTGCTAGTCAGCAAGTTCAATCACAACAGTTGCACATTTACCCATTTGGCTGGAATGTATGTCATGGGATAGTCGAAATACAAAAATGCCACATTTTCGACAACAACCAGTCTATATAGCTTGACAGACAACAATAAAATGATCGCACGTGTGAAGGTTTACTAAGCAGTTAACGTAAGACAGAGCTAAGGTTCGCTAACCCGCTTTAAGGCGTCACCTGTTAGCGCTGCTAATGTTAGCCAGGTAAGTTGTCATAAAATTGGGAGTCGGTCTGCTTTAGATTGCGGTTATTCTCAAAACTCTGTTATAACTTCTGATAGTACTGGGTGATACATTATATATTTTGTAACAAATGCACGATGTCATACCTGTTTTAAAGATATAGAGGTGATTATGGGTGCGAAAAGCTTCAGCGAAATCCTCTCGTAACTAGCTAACTAGCATTAGTTCCTGAATAAACAGAGACGTGGATACGTCATCAGCAATCGACAGAGAAATTCCTTTCTGGTTGGTCGTGTGAAGTTGGTTCAGTCAGGTTGCAAGTCAGGTATAACGTTGTGCTTGTTTACCTGTCGATTGTTTTGGGAAGCTTTCTTATACATATAAAATTAGCAACATCAATCATTAAATGTTATTGTAGTAGTTAATTCTGTCTTATTTTTCTAGGTTATGGAAAGCAAAGCGATACCCCTGGAGTCCTGTTTAGCGGACGGCATAAAAGCCCCCCTACCAGGAAGATGTGGATTTTATGTGGAAAAGAAAAAGCGATTCTGTAAAATGATAGTTGCCGCTGGAAACATGTTCTGTGGAGAACATGCCAGCTCTGAAAATGATAACAAAAAACGAAGAATACCATGTCCCCTAGATCCAAAACACACTGTATTTGAAGACAGCTTAGTAAAACATCTAAAGAAGTGTAACTCGAGAGAGAAACCAAAACCCGTGTATTATATGCAAGATGTAAATGCTGGCCCACCATTGGAAGCTGTGTTGGAATATGAAACACCCTTAGTAGACCGCAGTAAAACAGAATTGGACATGCATCTCGATAAGTTAAGGACTGCTGTCAAAGGACTTAACAGTAAATTGTATCAAAGCATGTTGTGTCATCCAGCTCTTAGTGATGCCTTAAAAGATCCAAAGAATGGAGACGCAGCTTCCAAACATCTTAAACAGCAGTCATCCATTCTGGGGAACATGGAGGCCTTACATATGCTTGGCCCCAACAGGTGTTTCATCGAGTTTGGAGCAGGGAAAGGCAAGCTTTCTCACTGGATCCACGAGGCTGTGAAAACACATGACAACAACACTTTCTTGCTTGTGGAAAGATCAAGTACACGTTTCAAAGTGGACGGAAAACACCAAAATGGTGGAGCTAAATTCGAAAGACTGCAAGTGGACATCCAACACCTTGATTTAAGTAAAGTTCCGCTGCTGAAAGAAAAGACTCATCCTGTGATTGCGGTCGGTAAACATTTATGTGGAGCGGCCACAGACCTGACTCTGCGCTGTCTGCTGGAGAGGTCAGGTGAGAAACACAGTGCAGAGGACCAGCCACCCAGCAAACGACCCAGAGTGTCCACAGAAGAAGGAGGAGGAGTCAGCCCTGGAAGGACGTTCCCCGTGGTAGGAGGCCTGGCCATCGCTCTATGCTGCCACCACCGCTGTGACTGGAGACATTATGTGGGCAAGGAGTTCTTCCAGGAGAAGGGTCTGGGGGCCGCCCAGTTCGACGCCTTCCAGCGCATGTCAAGCTGGGCGACATGTGGCCGGAGGCAAGCCAATGGGATGCCTGTGTCACAAACCCAGACCAATCAGGAGGCGGCCGAGGAGGAAGAGGAGCACGAGCCAATAGCAGAAGCCGAGCCGGGTGAGTTGGAGGGCACAGCGGAGGACCGCGAGCACATTGGCCGCCTCTGCAAGCTGCTGATTGACCAGGGCAGAGTGCACTACCTGCAGCAGAGGGGGTACGAGACCAGGCTGCAGTACTACACCAGCACCGACATCACCTTAGAAAACGTCCTGCTAACTGCTAATCCTGCTGCTGCTTCTCACTAACAAGAAATGTTTCAACTTCTTTGTTTATTATTTTATGATACATTTGTATTTTATTTTCTAGCTTACTGTTTGCATTAATTTTGACAATGCAGGAGATAGAAATAAATCAAGGGTTTTAATCCTGTGTGTTTTATTTCCCTTAGTGTTATTACACAAGTGAACACAGACAAGCCAAGGTGCTTTCAGGACATGAACAACAGGAAAAGGCAGTATCTGACAAGAAGAGGGGTTTATGATATGCATGGAGACAGTTTTGAAATGCTACTGGATGACTCTACCAACTCAACATGCATTTACAAATATACAAATATTTGACTAAATAAAACATACAATTGTTACAATTATACATTTCTAGACAGTCTTTAGCTTATGTCTGGAGTGTATTAATTTATTGGGTATACTGATAAACATGCAGTGATGAAATATTACCTTAAATCACTTGCCAGGTTTTACTTAAACCTGAGTCTATCCTATTGCACTTGTAAAACATTCATATAGTGTCTTCTCGTGTGCAAATTAAACGTTTTCTGCCCGTTCCTTCAACGAGGAGCAGGTTTAGCTCTACATCTGAGATATTTTATAACTGGTTGAGATCATCTTCACTCATGTCTGGGGGTAGCCAGAAGGATGCTGTACAGCCAACTGCAGGGACCGCTCATAAATAAAGCAGTGGATCACTGTCGGCCAGCCATACCATTCCAAGGCCCAGTAGGCAACGTTCCAAGGTTTGGAAAACCGTGCATTCAACAGTAGTGCAATTCCCTGCAGTGATCTGTGACATTGTTAGTGGTTGTGGATGGTCTTTTCCTTGTCCAATTAATGAATGATTACTTCTCAACATTAGGTCATAAGAAGGCATCGTTTATTTTCTCAGAAACCTGAAACAAATTAAACACACATTTAGGGACTTTGTTTTATCTGTTTGTGTGTGTGTGTGTGTGTGTGTGTGAATAATGTTTTGTAAGATAGTGATTAGATTAGTAGGCAAGTAACCTTACAGGTACATTTCACAAAGGACTGACTATGATAAAAAGTGTGGTGAGACCGCGAGGAAAGGTTGTGAAACTGAAGCAGGTCAGAATGGTTTTCCAACCAGGCTAGACGGTGTTAAAATACCTTATTGCTGTGGATGATAAGACCTGCGGTGATAGGATGCCCACTTTTCTTCAATCTGTCGTAACCAGACCTTTCCACCACCAGTAGCTGTAGAGGTGACGCACTCTTCTTGATGAGCGTCACCACATCCTCAAAATACTGCTGCTCCACGTTCTCTCCATTTACCTCAACGACTACATCGCCTTCCCACAGTCCAGCCCTTTTTCCTGAGCCCCCTGCCACCACCTAGTGGGGAAATGGCAGGTTTACACGATTACACGATTAATTACCCTTTAACTTGTATCATAAAATACACTAGTATGATAGATGTTTTCAGTACAACTAAGAATGGATATGGAAGTGTCATAGTTAAACAAGTAATCTTTTATGTACATATATATATACATATATATATATATATATATATATATATATATATATATATATATATATATATACATATATATATATAAATTGTATTCATATATGATTGTGTAATATAAAACATAATAAAGGTGTATACCTGGCCTACAAAAGTCCCAGGTTGTTCCTGAACACAGCCCAGGTGAAACCCAAAGCCAGACTCTTCTCTCTCCAGGTGACAAAGTCTGGGACACGGGAGAGAGCCGGGCTTCTCCTGTCCATTCTGATTCCCAGTGTACTGACACACTGTCACTCCTTGGTTCTGAGGCTGATAGTCGTCCTCGTGGAACAGCAAGGGGCTTATTCCCAGCTGAAGGCGGATCAAAATAGGAGACAAAGCCTTCAAAGACATGTGGAGATGTCCAAATATTGGTTCAGCTTTGGTTTTATTTTGGCATTTATGATGATCCTAACATATTTCCTAAGGATTGGTGAGGAATAAAGAGTGGCATGAGCGGAGTTTTGATTTAAAAGGTGTGTGTGTGTGTGTGTGTGTGAGGGAGGCATAGTTACAGGCACAAATCCTCAAAATGAATACATAAAGTGTGTGTGGGTGTGGGAAGGGGTGTGGGGAGGGGGGTGTGTGTGTGTGTGTGTGTGGGGGGGGTTGGGGGGAGTCCAATACTGCCTTCTGAAAAAGTGAATGAAGCCACAGCACAATGGCGTTGCCATGGCCTATGTGTGAAGCCCAAGGTGAGATTCAAACACACCACCCCGCTGAAAGCGTCCGCCTCCATTTTGAACTCTTGTTTATCACGGTAGAGCAGTCAGAAAAAATTAAATAAAAGGAATCCAGAATTTCGCCATTTATTTACCTCCAGCTAAATACCCCCCCCCCCCCCGTCACTCAGCTTACCTGCATGTAATAGTCTCTCCCACGTTGTGGCACGGCGGTGAGGCTGACACGCCCGCCACTCTTCCTGACAAGCTTGACGATGTCATCGTGTTCCATGGTCTCGGAGGGTTCTCCGTTGACAGCCAGCAGAAGGTCTCCATCCTGCATGTCCGCTTCCTCTGCAGGGCTTCCAGCATTCACCTCCCGCAGCAGGTGAGCTAGAATCACAGTGTGTGTGTGTGTGTGTGTACTGAAAAACGACCCTTGACCCTTGTGTAATTGTTGTGACTGACCTACTTTCACTCTTGTTTTTCTACTTAGCTCTGCATTCACCTAACCCCCAACTGTAATCATTATCGGAACTCTAACCAGTAAAACCATTAACCTTTTTATGACTAAAGTCTGTATTGGTGGTTGCGAAAAGTAATTTGATGAATTGCTAGGCCGATATGTGTAGTAAATTGTTAACTCTGTAAGTTAAGTCTGTATTGGTGGTTGCGAAAAGTAATTTGATGAATTGCTAGGCCGATGTGTAGTAAATTGTTAACTCTTCTTTTCTGTATATTCTTTAGTACCTATCCGCCCTGAAGGCAGCTTTTCTGTTTAGTACCTATCCGCCCTGAAGGCAGCTTTTCTGTATATTCTGTTTAGTACCTATCTGCCCTGAAGGCAGCTTTTCTGTATATTCTGTTTAGTACATATGCGCCCTGAAGGCAGCTTTTCTGTATATTCTGTTTAGTACCTATCTGCCCTGAAGGCAGCTTTTCTGTATATTCTGTTTAGTACCTATCTGCCCTGAAGGCAGCTTTTCTGTATATTCTGTTTAGTACATCCGCCCTGAAGGCAGCTTTACTGTATATTCTGTTTAGTACCTATCTGCCCTGAAGGCAGCTTTTCTGTATATTCTGTTTAGTACCTATGCGCCCTGAAGGCAGCTTTTCTTGGCGCAGCAGGAAGCCGTATCCGTCCGGGCCTTGGACGAGGTGCAGGGTCCTGGGTTGGTGAGGGAGATTATGAGAGGCAGCCATTATGGGCAGGATTGGCATCTTCCTCCTGAGGTACATGGCTTCACTGAGACTGTCGATGACCAAAAGAGTCACAGAGTCTCCTTTCTTCACCTGAAGGGGGGGGGGGGGGGGGGTCGGGGGCAGACTTGTGTTAACGGAACTCTTAAAAACTCTAAGTGCACAAATAACGTCATATATATACTCTTATGTCTCAAAGAACAAGCATTACATTTGGTTTGTTTGCATTGTAGTTCCTATTAAAGAAACAAACATTATTCTGTTGTTTCTAATAACATAATAACTGTGGCCCAAACAAATTATAATAATAGAATGGAACAAAATAGAGAGAAAAATTATGAAATAACCATTAACTATCAAAACCAGGCCAGATGGCAGAGCCAGAAAGAGGTAGTGAGTATAGAGCAGCAAAGACGAGTTACCATTTTCATCAGGGCAGAGTGTGTGAGTGTCGAGACCATGACACCGTCGATCCAGACCAGTTTGTCTCCACTGTGGATCCCAGCTCTCTCTGCAGGGCTGTCGCTCGCTGTTTTCAGCGTAAACTGACCCCTTTGACCTGTAAGCACAAACAGCGTCACTATCAAGGAGGAGGAAGAGGGGGAGGAGGATGAAGATGGGGAGATGGGGAATGTGGTTTTGTAATGTGTGCCTGAATCTTTGTATTGTGTTTGTTTATACTAGCAGCACCGTTTGGGTCTGAAACAACGATCCTATTGTGGCGGGCAAAGCTGTCCTGTGTTTTCTATCACTGAGCTAGTAAACCATTGATCCCGCATTCTGCCGTTGGCGTTAATGATTTCCTCAGACAAGGACATCTGTCTTGCTATTGTTTTCGTTCAGTTTTGTTTTGAGACTTTAGCACATTTCGTTTTCTAGAGAGGGGAGGAGGAGCCCTAAGTCTTTTGGTCCAGGCCTCTAGCTAAAGTTCAACTTTAAACATGTATGGCATTAATGCTAGATTTGTCCCAACGTCCGCTAACTGACGACGTCATCGCTCCTCAATGGGAAACCACGGTGACGCATACGCTGCTCTGGCTGACATCAGAGCTGACAATAAGGTCAGGCCACGCAGGTTAAGCTCATGTCTGGCTCTCCTGTTGGGTCCGGTCGTACCTTCCACAGGGACGATGGATATCCCCAGGCCCTGGACAGCGTGTCTGGCGACGTGGCAGAGACGGGGTCTGAAGCAGCCCTCTCCTCTGTGAGCCCTGCATAAGGCCTGGAGATCCACACCCATAGACACAGCCTGGTGGATAGAACCACGTCAGAGAACCAAAGTGCAAAACCATGGCGGTTTCTTACATTTATATATATATATATATGTATATATATATATATATATATATATATATATATATATATATATATATATATATATATATATATATACATATATATATATATATATATATATACATATATATATAAACAAAGCTATAAACAAATACACGGTAGAGTGTACATGCAGAGTAACAGTAGTTCATTTTAGTCACACATTTAGTGGATAGTTTTAACAATTTTAGATTATGATTTGAAATACACAATATTACAAATGAATAAATACTAAACAAAATAAGAATAAATATGTTTATAGGAAGACAGAAAACTTAATCTGTGCATGATAAGGGTTAATGTGACAGCCAAAAGTATGAAGGATTAAAGATGGCTAACTGAACATAAATGTTAAGATTATGATTTAAAATACACAATATTACATATGATTAAACACTAAATAAAAAATAATAGATATGTTTTACAGGATTACAGAAAACATGATCATATTTAATGTGACAGCCAGGATAGTAGGGATTAAAGATGGCTACCTCTTCGTACTCGTCTCCATTGAGGACCAGGAGGACCAGCTCCTGTCCACACCACTGGATCCTCCGGACCACCTGTCAATCAATCAGGGCACAATGGACGATGACGAGCCACTATGTGAACCTTCACTGTAAACCCCTTTGCAAAATGCCACAGTTTACCAAACCTAAACACAGCTTACCGAACCTAAACACATCTTACCGAACCAAAACACAGCTTACCAAACCAAAACACAGTTTACCAAACCTAAACACAGCTTACCAAACCAAAACACAGCTTACCGAACCAAAACACAGCTTACCGAACCAAAACACAGCTTACCAAACCAAAACACAGCGTACCAAACCAAAACACAGCTTACCAAACCAAAACACATCTTACCAAACCAAAACACAGCTTACCAAACCAAAACACATCTTACCAAACCAAAACACACTAAACTCGGCTTGGTGTTTTCAGGTGTCGTTCTATTCCATCGGTTTGATTTGGGGTGGTGTTTGTTTGGGGTGGTGTTTGATTTGGGGTGGTGTTTGTTTGGGGTGGTGTTTGTTTGGGGTGGTGTTTGATTTGGGGTGGTGTTTGTTTGGGTAGTGTACAATGAAGTTAGGCTTTCTCCACTAGCATGGCTATTCCCTTCAGATCACTCACATCTAGAAGAAGCACACCTTTAGTCCAGCTCAAACACTGACAGAAGCTTTAAGCAACATGGTCGGGACGCATCCAGTTTTTTGTTTGAATTTTAAAGCACTATGTAATGTTGATTACATTACTTAATGGG
Organism: Galaxias olidus; assembly: GCA_026901105.3. NCBI lineage: Eukaryota > Metazoa > Chordata > Actinopteri > Galaxiiformes > Galaxiidae > Galaxias > Galaxias olidus. The sequence continues at coordinate 187,683 of JAPMUY010004997.1, read as the reverse complement.
GTAAACTTGATTCGAATAATCCTGTCCAGATAAATGGATGGATAAAATTGCAGTTAGCTTGCCCTATGTTTTGCGTCCACCCCCCTTGTACGTTGCACTTCGAAGTGAATGGACACCTACTGAAGACCTAGTGGAGAGATCCTTCCTGCCTGTTCACTACTGACCAAGCAAAAAGGCAGACAGTAAAAGGAAACTGCACACACACACACACACACACACACACACACACACACACACACACACACACACACACACCTTGGGGAGCTCCGTGTTGTTAACGTATTCCTCATTGACCTCTAACACACGGTCTCCGTCACACAGGCCGCTGTGTTGAGCCGGGCTCCAGGACTCCACGTGTCGCACCACGTAACCACGGCAACTCTTCTCCACGCGCAGGCAGAAACCAAAACTCTGCCCCTGGAGACGCTTCAGACGGCACAGCCGCGGCACCGGCCACTGCTCTGGCTCTGTGCTCACAATAGGAAACCGCATATATATAGAAACAATCAAATGTATAAAATACAAATATAGAACAAGTGACTTAAATATGGATACATGTGGTATTGGTAAACTTAAAGAAATAATGATAAAAATAAAAATGATAAAGAAATGGATTTAGAGAGACATTCAACTTCAACAAAGAACTAAGCTGAAAGGAAAATCTGAGTTGACAAGAGTAAACAAACATAAGAGTGGGATATATCGTGTGTGTGTGTGTGTGTGTGTGTGTGTGTGTGTGTGTGTGTGTTCGCGTGTGTTTGCGTGAGTGGGTGAGTGGGTTTGCGTGCGGGTGGGTGTGCGTGCGGGTGGGTGTTGGACATATTTAGGTGTCCACACTGTCAGTGTTTACAAAACCGTCAAATTCCAAACAAAAAAGGGTTGCAGGTAAAACCTTACCAGGATCGTCAGAGATGACCAGGGCTGGATTGTCAATCCCTTCTTTGGGATTAAACACAAACCTTTTTTTAAATAAAAGAAAAGAAAGATGCTGTACTTTAAAAAGACTTGGGACTTGGGAAACATCATTTCATGTGTTAGTTATGCAGGGTATTGATATGAACACATCAGCCAGCAGTGACAGTGAGGATCCTTACCGTGGATATTCCATCGCGTCCTCAACACCTGGATGGAACGACAGGGAGACACACAAAGATAAAATGAATTTTTCAACTTCCCTCAGTGCTGTTATACTGCCAGTCAGCCAGCCTGTTTTCGTCTCGATCAACTAGGAGAAGCAGCAGGGGGAACAAGGGCCAGAGTCACCCTGAGAGACCTCTCTCTCCTGGGCTAGTTCACCTTAGTCCTCAGTCCTGACCAGCCTGGTTAAACATCACCACCTAAAGAAAGAACTAAAGTCCCCCAGGAAGACCCTCTCTCTTCTGGGCTAGGGCTAGTTCACCATAGTCCTCAGTCCTGTCTAACTTGGTCACTCATCTCCTCCTAAAGGAAGTCCCTTTCAACTGGACGTAAGTCGTACAGTCAAGTAGTATCTTTAGGAGGAATTTACATGAATCGCCATCTTGTTTCCATGAAGTAAACATTCCCTATGTTTACACAAAGCAGGTCACTGACAGGACAGCGACTACTCGTTCCTGGAGAAAAGACGTGCACAACATTCACATCGCCTTTCCTTGTATTTGAACATATCACTCCACCACAGGGACACAATGTCCTTCCGTACAGATCGGCCATACAGCCTTCAAAACAGAAGTCATGGCAATGGCACGGTAACCTGCGTGCTAGCAGGACCAGAACGGAGATGAGCTCATAGTTTGGTAGTACTAGGATACTCACAGGACCTGTCATAGTGTTTCATTCAGACCTTTCTCATCTGTTTACACAATTCATCACCTCCCTTTCTCTGCACCTCCCTCTGTCCGTGTTTTCTCACACAGCCTGGTGAAACCGACGCGTGCGCGCGCACACTCACACACACACACACACACACACACACACACACACAAACACTCTCTCGCTCTGGCTGTCTGTATCTCTGGACAGGGAGAAGCCTATCAAGAAGGGCAGGCTACAAGTGTAGCTTTCTGCAGTGTCATATTCCCAGCAATTTGCTGACGGTCCCTGTTATCGCTCAGGGGACACAGGACAATCTCATCTCTGTCCTAGACTTCATTCATAATGTCCTCGGTCGTCTTTCAGAAAGTCATCGCTGTCCTGGCACCGTTAAATTGATAATATATAACAGCTTCAGGAAGTAAAAAAGGTTGCTTTAAGCATAAATATGTATTTTTCACTTGTAAAAGGATCACAAATCATGCACATTGTAGGTCAGTCTTATAATCCCTCCAGGTTCAAATGTTATTCTACAGAAAGTCAAGCTTTTTTTGGAACAGACGTCCAGCTATCGTTATAGAGACGACAACTAGAATTAGAACACGTATCGCAGTCAGACGCCATTACTGTACCATCATAACAATAATCATCTCCCACACAAAGTAATCATTTCTGAGGTGTGACGGGCCTGGACAGAGGGCCTGTTTTGATGGTAGGCCTACTGAACACTGGCTTTGTGAAGTGAAACTGTGGAGTATTGTCTGTTTCTCCCCGTCAACAGTCTATCAAAGTACATACATTTAACTTGACAATCCCAAACCAATCTTGTATCATTTTCCTGTCGTTATATGATCTCCTGCTCTCAGACCTCAGCGATGGTGAGGCCAATTGA
>JAPMUY010004997.1:115000-180000 GCA_026901105.3 Galaxias olidus | reverse complement strand
TGGAGGTAGCTGGTCTAGCTGGTGGTAGCTGGTATGAGCTGGAGGTAGCTGGTTTAGCTGGTGGTAGTTGGTATGGTCTAGCTGGTGGTAGCTGGTATGAGCTGGTGGTAGCTGGTCTGGTCTAGCTGGTGGTAGCTGCCTGGTATGGTCTAGTTGGCGGTAGCTGGTATTAGCTGGTGGTAGCTGGTCTAGCTGGTGGTAGCTGGTATGAGCTGGTGGTAGCTGGTCTGGTCTAGCTGGTGGTAGCTGCCTGGTATGGTCTAGCTGGTGGTAGCTGGTGTTAGCTGGTGGTAGCTGGTCTAGCTGGTGGTAGCTGGTATTAGCTGGTGGTAGCTGTCCTGGTCTAGCTGGTGGTAGCTGATAATAGCTGGTGGTAGCTGGTCTAGCAGCTGTCAAAAACCAACTACAAGCTGGTCAACCAGCTGCCAGCTCAAGCTGGATTTTCCAGTAGGGATTCCAAGGGTCCCCATTTTAACATGGAAGTAAATCATGTCTCTTATAATATTGCAGTTTGCAGCTTTCAGTCCGAGGCCTCCGAGTCCGCCAGAACTCAGCCCTAGGTCGCAGATGGCCAAAGCCAACGATGAACTTCAAGAGGTCATCAACGAGGCCAGGGTGGTTAAAGCGCAGGCACAGGCTGTACGGAAAAAGATAAGGAACGCCGGGATCGGATTGGGATGTCATCGTGAAAGGAGAATCCCCCGACCACCAGAGAGCACTGTAAGTGGTGTATAAATGAAAGTCAGAAAGACTAAAATGATCTGCTGATTTAGAAATGAAAGTTAGCGGTGGATGTGCTCTTTGAAGCTTAGAAAAGCTGTGGTGATGTTTACCTACCCCTTGCTTATCCCCTTCTCAGGTCATTGAGGAAGTGTCAAGGCCTTTGTCACAGAACAGTTCCTACAGTAAGCAGCTTTGTTGTTCTAGCTAACATACGTGTGTTTATATTTAATGATGAAATAATTAAAAGCCTATGTAATTTGTAAATAGACATAATATCATCGATTTCGTCTACAGAAAAACTTTCTGCAATCAGTTCCCGGCCATCATCAGACACCTCTTCCTGTTCAGGGATCCTTCCACCAATCAGGTCACGGCCAGAGTCAGCCACCTCTTTCTGCTCAGAGATCCTTCCACCAATCAGGCCACGGCCAGAGTCAGACACCTCTTTCTGTTCAGAGATCCCTCCTCTGATCATGTCGCAGCCAAAGTCGGCCACCTCTTCCTGTTCAGAGATCCCTCCTCCAATCATGTCGCAGCAAGAGTCGGCCACCTCTTCCTGTTCAGAGATCCCTCCTCCAATCATGTCGCAGCCAGAGTCGGCCACCTCTTCCTCTCCAGAGATCCCTCCTCCAATCATGTTGCAGCCAGAGTTGGCCACCTCTTCCTGTACAGAGGTTTCTCTGCTAATCACAACCTGTTCAGAGTCAACCATGTCTGATGAGACTCTAGGTGGGCGTCATGACTTTCATTAGAATGTCTACTAGGCTAACTTAGCTTGCTGTTATATAAACGTATAGTCATGAATAGTCATGAGTAATGGTTTGAAAGTATCTAACCATTTGTACATATTTCTTCATTATTGTTTATTTAATTTATTCAGTGACCACTTTTATATTTAATACATTTATTATTATTATACTTATTATTATTATTATTATTATTATTATTATTATTAATAATAATAATAATAATAATGAAATAAAATAAAATTATTATTATTATTATTATTAATAATAATAATAATAATAATAATAATAATAATAATAACAATAATAATAATAATCATAATAATGCTATTACATGTTTAAAATAAACATATAGTAAATATAGTAAATAAAATAATCTGTTGTGGTTTTCCAGTGCTGTCAGAAGGCAGTGCGACTCCAGAGGGAAGGAAGATGGCGGACATCTCTTTTGTCCAGTGTAAGCCTTGCACTCCAGGGGCTGAAAGCAACGCCACATCTCTGGCCACCACACCTTCTCCCTCTTCTTTGACGGAGGACTATCACGTTTTTGAAGCTCTGTGTCAAACGTGAGTTGTCTTTTAAAACACTCTTATGTTTGACCCTCCCCTCACTCTAAGAAAAAAAGCGTTTACGTTAGCTTTTTTTATATACAGTCTTTTAGATTCAATTCCGATTTTTTTTGATGGGCTGACTAAGATATTGTCATTGTGTTTGTGTTGCAGGGACAGAAAATGTGTAAAAAAGCTTCTGAAAATGAAGGTGAGTATAACAGAAAAATAGCAATTTGAGATTCATGACGTGTGTTAACTCTTTTGTACTGAACATCAACAAAGTATTGTGTTTATTTAGTTCTAGGGTCTGTGGTGTTTGGCCATAAGTGGTTAGGAGACTTAGCTAGTGACCTTTTGTAGAGGAAGCCGTAAGTCTGACCTCCGGCCACTAGAGGCATAAAACCGTAATAATAATGTGAGGGATTATAAAGTTTCAGGTAAACCTACAAGTTGTGAAGGCCTTGTCCTTTAAGCGCCTCTATTGTGAGCTAAGAACTGTCCACTCTAAGGATTTATTGGACTACCCATTTGAAAACTATGTTATTTTACTTACTTTGCCAATAAGAATTGACCTCTCCCATCTATGTTAGCGTTACAACTGTTGGTAAGAGGGATGCATTTGGCAGCTGTACACGCATGCTTTAATAAACCATTACTTTGACTTAGGGAAACAAAATGTTTGCTTTAGTTTTTCTATCAAGCCAAAGGGCAATTTCCTCCACATGAGTACATTCTATTTTATTTATACTGACTGTAAAGAGACACCTTTTTTTCTTTTCTACAATATTATTGTCCCCTGAAGACTTAAGCTGAACTGTTCTGTTGTCTTTATTTCAGCATGTTTCCAGAGCACTCTTTGGGAGTCAAACACTGGAGATTGTGAACTGGGTCACAACTGTTTCCAGCACGTTTGTCCTCCCAGCGATGGTCCACTACCAGACCACCACAGAGGGCCTCAGCCTGACCCTCCTCTCCTCCTCCTCCTCCTCCTCCTCCGCCGCCGTATCCTACAACAACCCCCGGCTCCAGAGCCTGAGGCAGATCGTTTACTTCTGCTCCTCCGTATACCAACAGAGCGAGGTGCGCCTGCCACTCCCCTCTCTACGTCGGGGGTCCGCGGGGGTCCCATGCCCCAGTCCACTGCTCTGCCTTGTCTCGGAGGAGTTCCACCTTCTGCTGAAGGGCCACCCCCAGGGAAGGTTAGTGGGAGGCAGGCCTGCGGCTGAGAGGCAGACCCAGGAGAAGGCTGCGCTGTTGGTGGCCGTGATCCTCAGGAAGGTCATAGAGAGCGGGGTGAGGGGCACGGAGCAAGGCCTGGATGCGCTCTACTCACAGGTCTTGGAGAACGTGATCGAGGAGGTGTTCCACCCCTCCTCCTCCTCCTCCTCTTCCTCCTCCTCCTCCTCTCTTCTCCCTCTGGCCATTAAGCAGGTGCCTGACTTGGTCTGTGAGGACGTGACAGAGGTTGGGGAGAAGATGGAGGTTGGTGGCCCCCACCCTGTCCCTATTGGCCCCCGGGAGATAAAGCCAATCCACTGGGCTCTAGACACGCTGACCTCCTCCACCTCCTTCTTCTCCGGGCTGGTACCCCTGGATGCCCTGACCACTCCTCTGGCTTTCCACACAAAGGAGAGCACCTCCAGCTCCTCCACGTTCTCCTTGTCGCGTTCCCCGGGCCTGGCCCCCCTGGAGGAGCATGTCATGACTGATCACCCCGTGTTCAGCTCCCCCAGTGGGCGTCTGACTCTGGAGGCCAGAGTGGAGCTGGTGAGGACGGTCTGCGGGCTCCTCCACTACCTCGGCCAGCGCACCGATGGGCCCAGAGGCCTCCTTCTCCTTCAGAGGGAGAAGAACCAGGAGGCTCTGGACCAGGAGGAGATCCCTGTGGAGGCCCTCGGTCACCTCCTCACCAGGGCCTGCAGCGTGGTTCACCTGGTGCTGGAGAACCACCACGCGGCCTGCAGGGCGATCCAACGGGATGGGGTGGCAGACTTCCTGGCAACAGGAAACAAGAGCGTTGCCGTCCTCGTTGGCTGCCTCAGCCAGAGCTTGCTGGGTAATGTAGTCTGGAAGCTCGAGGACATAAAGAGCCCGCAGACGCCGACCACAGCGCTCTTCCTGACCGAGCTAGAAGGAGAGGACAGCCTGCGTCTGTCGGATATCGAGGAGCAGGAGGAGGAGCTGCAAACAGCCAGGTCTCAGTGTAGCATCGGCCACAGCAGCTCCAGGAGCGCCAAAGCCATGGTCGACCTGCCCCCGCTGAGCACCTCAGCCCGCCACGTGTTAGAGGTCATACAGAGAGGTCAGGGAGAGGTCATACAGAGAGGTCAGGTGGAGACGTCAGGTGACCAGCAGGCCGTTCTCTTCAGAAAGACGATCCTACAGGTCCACCAGCGCCTCTCTGACACTGGCCCCGCCCACGGCCCCGCCCATCAGAAGATGGGACACCTGCTGCACCTGTTCCATCTCGCAGCTGTCCAATCCCGTCTCATCAACGCTCTGGGCATGTCCGAGCAGACCGGCAGGGCAAACGACGGAGACCACAGGCGTAGAAAGGACGGCTCCTCTTCCTCCTTCTCCTCCTCCTCCTCTTCCTGCGAGGAGGACCCCGTGAGGAGGGCCACGCCGGGGAAGCCTGGGGCGTGGCGGGTAGCAGTGGGTACTCTCCGGCCGGCTCCAGGTGGTCCCCTGTGTCGACCCTGAGTCTGAGGGAACAGAGGCAGGCCCTGGAGGTTCTGACCCGGGTGCTAACGGCCAAGGTGGAGGACAGACTCGAGGAGATGTGTGAGGACCCAGAGAAGGCCTGGGACACTGTCCTCAGAGGTATGCATTTATTTAACACGTTTTTAGAGAGATGTCACAGAATAATAACCTTCTAGCACTGCGTTTTGAATTGAACATATATGATACACAAATGTGCAGAGGAATAGCACAAGGCAGCTTTGCTAGTGTTCAGTGGTGGCCATGGTTACCGACACAGTGACTGACAGTTATTGTCCTCTTATTTATTTATTTCTGTTTGTTTTGACAGGAGTTTGTTTATCATCCATGAACAACCCCTCTGCTGATGTCACTATCAGGGAGGAGGAGCCATCCACAAGCCCCGCCCTAGGAATCGATCTGGACCAATCACCCGCTAAAGAGACCTCCAGCCACTCCCTGTCCCTCCCAGTCCAGCCTGGAGTAACAGGTGATGCTGCCGCCGCCCACAGGCCAGAGACGGAGAGTGTTAGTGATGACGAGAGGGATGAAGACGAGGTCGAAAAGGAGGAAGAGGAGACGGTCACTCATCACGCCCCACACTTCTTCATCGTTCTCCCCGACTCATACAAGGACTTCCCGTTAAATGATGACATCACTGCCTCCGACTCCAACAGCGACGCCACCGAAAGCCCCGACGCGTCTGTCGCCCCCGGCGACCAGGAAAACGGCTCTGGCATTCCGCCGCTGTACAACTGTGGTGGGAGAGACGTTGACAGCACGGACATTGATGAGGACAATCCCGTGACTCCCACAGAATGTGACAGGAAGCTGAGGAGCCAGAGCCCCCTCTCCTACTCCTCCTCCTCAGAGGAAGAGGTCCATGTCAGGGAGGAGCTCCTCCTCGACGTGCCCAGAGCCACAGCCATACGACGGCTAACTCTGAAGAACGTCATCCATGGTGTAATGACCGCCCTGTCCACCGGGGGCGCCCTGCGGTCCACGAACGAGGAGGACCACCTGGAAACAGAGAAGATCCTTCTCAAAAAGGTCAGGGTTCTCCTGAAGAGGAACGCAGGGTTCTCCGTGACCTGCAACAAACAGGAAGTGAGCGGCCATTTTAAAAGCTTTGCCGCGGTGAACGGGATGATCCAATCCGCCTCCAAGGAGCTGTTGTTGGACTGGAACACCAGACAGCTGCACCCTACTCGCCGCGGCGTGGCTGAAACGCTGGCCCGGGTCATCCTTGTGCAGGGGGGTCGTTGTGTCATCCCACATGACTATTACGGGCCATTTGACCTCGAGGATGACCTTGAGGAAGAGGAAGAGGAGCATTGGTACGATAGCTTCTGGAAGTCCCGTCGTCCCCCCACCGAACTGGACAAGGTAAACGAGGGTCAAAAGCTTACATAGGTTTTAAACTAAAACATATACACATTGTAAAACAATACTTGGTTTGGCTTCTGTAATGTAGTGTTAGTTGTGTGTAGGTCTGGATACGTGTTGATATTAATCAATGATATTACTTGATTATATGTTGTGGTTTACAGCGCTATGGCTTGATAGAGTTCAGCCAGAGCTGTTCCAGCTCCACCCCGGCCAGGAACACCCAAATCAGGGGGAGAGTCAACAGCTTAGCTGGCCTGGCAAAACCCACCTGGACCCCTATGTCTCTGAAGGATGGAGACTGTTATACCAAGCACGACATTGCCGCAGTAAAAGTGGCTCCATCCTCCAACGTAGGTGCTAGATACTCCGGTCACACCTCCACTTTGTCATCTTCCACTGGCTCGCAGAAGAAGGCCCTGAAGTCTAGCCGGCGGCCCAGCCAGGAGAGGGCTTCTCTGGGCTTCCCACAAGGTGTGGACTGCCTGGACACTCAGATGACCCGGGGGACTACTGGTCAGGCATCTGACAAGAAAACATCCTCTAAGGTGAGAGGGAGAAAACAAAACTGGATAAACATAAAGATTTTATTTGTTTCATCAGAAAAAAACTAATATTAGGTAAGACATTACGTTTTCACTGATAATAAAGACAGACACATATCATTGGCCTAAATAGAGGAAAACATTATACTGCCAATACAATTCAATGCAACATACAGTTATTATTAATAATATGATGTTTAATCCACAAATGAATTTTCTATTTTCTCTTTAGACAAAAAAGAAAGGGATGGTACAGGTTGAGGAAGATGGCAAGGGGAAACGTCAGGTTTCCCAGGGAAAGAACGGCCATTTTGAGGCGCTTTGCTCCTTTAATGAAGTAAGAAGCAATCAGTGTAGTCACATGGCAAAAGGCAAATTAAACATCAATATATGCACATATACAAGTTTAAAGAAGTAGAATATGTATTCGTACATTTTAGGTTACTGTTGTTTATTTTACAGAAAAATGGAAAGAACAATGCTGACCTTCTCTCTTCTGCTCATGGTAAGAACCCAAGTGTTTATTGAAGTTTTTAATGGGTTTTCAAAATGATAGCCAATGTAATGTCTTTCCAAACCCTGGTTAAGACACCCTGTCTAGCAGACACAGTTGTTAATGGCTGAGAGATTCTTACGATTTAATCTGACATTCAAAATCTCTGCTGTTCAAATCATCAGCCGCCACCGAAGAAGAGGAGAAGGTGAAACCCAAAACCAAGCCCACCCTTCGCCAGCGCTTCAAATCTGCCAGGAAAAGCTTCCGTTTGACCCTCGCCAGAATCTTCTGCTGTGGCCCACCAGTTTAGAGAGAAGGGAGGTCCGCCCAAATGGGACCACCCGAATAGAATGAGTAGATAGGAAATACCCAAATGGTTACCATGACAATTAGGATGAGCACTCTGATGTAATGACGGCAAGAATAATGCATTACCAGCTGGGCTAGCTGCATTACCAGCTGGGCTAGCTGTATTACCGGCTGGGCTAGTTGACAAAGTGGCACCTGCATAGCTGTATTACTGCCTGGGCTAGCTGCATTACCAGCTGGGGTAGCTGCATTACCGCCTGGGCTAGTTGACAAAGTGGCACCTGCATAGCTGCATTACCAGCTTGGCTAACTGCATTACCAGCTGGGCTAGCTGCATTACCGGCTGGGCTAGTTGACAAAGTGGCACCTGCATAGCTGCATTACCGCCTGGGCTAGTTGACAGCAGACAGAGCTGGCCTAGACGGTATACTCAAAGTGGCACCTACATAGCTGCATTACCGCCTGGGCTAGATGCATTACCAGCTGGGCTAGCTGCATTACCAGCTGGGCTAGCTGTATTACCGGCTGGGCTAGTTGACAAAGTTGCACCTACATAGCTGCATTACCGCCTGGGCTAGCTGCATTACCAGCTGGGCTAGCTGCATTACCAGCTGGGCTAGCTGTATTACCGGCTGGGCTAGTTGACAAAGTGGCACCTGCATAGCTGCATTACCGCCTGGGCTAGTTGACAGCAGATAGAGCTGGCCTAGACGGTATACTCAAAGGGGCACCTGCATAGCTGCATTACCAGCTGGGCTATCTGCATTACCAGCTGGGCTAGCTGCATTACCAGCTGGGCTAGTTGACAAAGTGGCACCTGCATAGCTGCATTACCGCCTGGGCTAGTTGACAGCAGATAGAGCTGGCCTAGACGGTATACTCAAAGTGGCACCTACATAGCTGCATTACCGGCTGGGCTAGCTGCATTACCGGCTGGGGTAGCTGCATTACCGGCTGGGCTAGCTGCATTACCAGCTGGGCTATCTGCATTACCGGCTGGGCTAGTTGACAAAGTGGAACCTGCATAGCTGTATTACTGCCTGGGCTAGCTGACAGTAGCTAGAGCTGGCCAACACGGTAGAGGCTGCAGGTGTGCTTGCCCCTAGTAGGAGATGCAGGTATATATCGCAGAGATGTCTTCTGACTTTGCTCATGCTGACTGTCACATCCGCTACCCTTTTGTCATGAAAAAAAAAAAAATACAAAGAGACACCCTACTTTGTATAAAAAAAGAAAAAAAGATAAAGTATTTCGGCCGTCCTATCTGCTCTATTCTATTTCTATGGTGATGACAGAAGCATTAGACCTCAGGTCAATTGGCTCCGTTAGAAGCAGAGTTGACCGTCCGGCAGCACCACCTCTGCACTGCAACGAGACCCCGCTCTGCATTGGATCACTGGAGAGCCACCGGTAGAGGACTGTATGCCTACGTCCATGGCTTTAATCAACCAGAGCCCACCAGAACCCACACAAATTCGATTATATAAAATATATATTAAAAAAACACCCACAAATAAAGCTAACTGGTAGTCTTCAAACTTGTTTTGTTCTATTTTTAATTCAGATCTTGTCATTGTTTTGACATTGCCTGTACGTTGAGAGAATTGTGAAATGCTCACTAGAAATTGTTTATAAATCGATGGTCTTGTAAAAACAACAGTACCAATTTGTTAGAACTCCTACTCTTTATGTAAGTTACCTAATCGGTGTAGTAACTACCTTCTGTCCACTAGATGACACACTTTAATCAACTGCATTAGCAAAACAGCTTTCTTGCAAAACATTGAAACTATCTTGAACTAATATTGTGTCTTTTTGCAATTCTATTTATGTCTTTTGTTTAGATTCTATTTTTATATGTATATATTTATGGTATTATTTATTTTCAAAATAAAACAGGCCAAACACTCAACAGTTTTGTTTGTCCACTGTATGAATAAACAACATACATAGTTCCTAGTCTTCTTCCTCTGCCTGATAATAATCCTTAAACCTCTTAACTCGAAGATAGAAATATTTCTCTCATCACATTCCTGAAATCTCTCTGTGGCAATCATATGTCATGCAGGTCATACTTTCAGATCATTGTCTTTGTGCACCATCGTTAGAACTATGTTTCACATCTGGTTAGATCTCAGTTTGGGGATTCTTTGTAGGTCTATGTAGTCACAGAGTTATAGCTCTGGCTAAGATACATCTCTGACACATGCATTCTACAGGGCCAAAGTCCTTTTGTGTCGAGAAACACTGGCATGTTTCAGAGCGACATTTTGCTACCAGTTAATGCTGACCCCCAACCCCGAAACCCCTTTCTCTCTTTCTTTTATCCTCTCTTCATCTCTGTATCACCAACCATCCCCATCAGTCAGATCCAATTGAAATGTGTGGGGGTGAATCATTGTAGGGGTACCGAGAGGCTGTGGAATGACATGCAACCGGTCTAGAAGGGGTCAAAGGTCAAAAGCCAGAGGTCAGCCATTACTCATGCTGGCCTGATGGCCATTCATTCTACTGTCACATTGACAGACAGAGACAGTGGTCTTTTACCTTCAGCAACACTAATATTTATCGCTTTAAAGACTATACATCCACTAAAAAAAACCTTACATTAACCTGGAACATAGCCGTATATAATATAATGTAAATAGCCTACATATATGTATTTACATTATATTATATAACAGGTTTTTATTTATCACATACCAATTATACATGTAATGAAAATGAACATACAAAGGACCCATTTCTAATTGTGTTTCCAATTTACCATTTCCAGATTGCGAATTGCATTTTTCTAACTCAACCTCATTCATTGTCATTGACACAGTATCATAACAACGTGTTGCTTTCTTCTTCTTGACAGCTTGATCTTCGTCCACCTCATAGCTGGCTAGAACAGGTTACATCCGTTTTATAGTTAGATTGAGTGATCGAAACAAAAAAAATATACAAACTGAAGATTCATGCCATGGTGGGGTACAGTTCTGGATAGGTAGACTTCAGTTGCAGAGAAATGAGGAAGGATACGTCTTTGTTTGTTTATGTATTGCAATTCAATAGCCTATAGTACATAAAGAGAGTTTATATATTAAAATTGCATGTTTGTTCTTTATGGGTAATTGGGTATAATTTTTTCGGCAAATATCCCGATAATTCAAGGTTTTTTCACAGGCACCGGGTTGACAGGTATGAAAATGTATGGCTTATGCATTAATAAACATTGGATTGGCTTGTACATTGACAAAAGTAAGAAAATAATAATCAATCATTAAAAAAAGCATAGCATTGAAATATAGGCCTATCTAAAATGCACAGGGGATATTAGCAGGGTTACCGGCGCACACCAGCAAAGACCCCGCCCGCCTTATTTTTTTTCGACTAGCAAACACACAATTTTCACTAAATAACTGCAAGGTATATAAGAACAATTCAAAATTTTGGCACCGGGACAACATCAAATTGTTCAAGTGAACTGCAACAAGCATGAATTCAGTCGCTATAACCAAACTACAGCTTCTTGCTGTCGGATTTAAAGGCTTAATGGATGGCTCATAAAAACTCTCAAAGCCAATCTGGCTCGACTGATTTTGCCTGGGCAACTCTGCCTGGCAATTGTGGTTGAGAATTTGGAAAATAAGTTATTTCACCATGTGCCCACGGAGGACAACGTGCTCAAACAATATATCCTGCTGGCAAACAATACACACTCATAATAATGCAACAGTTAAAGTAGGCCGACTGCTACATTTCATAACTATCATAGGCTACTTGTTTTATGTAACGACCATGCACAGAGGACAATAACGTAGCCTACCTATGTTCAAATAGCAGCAATTATGCACTATAATCGCAAACAATAAAGCACTCTATGGATGTGGCGGGTGTTAGAAATGGGTGAAAGTATTGACAATCCCGAACATTTAAACACAAGCCTTGGTTACGTTAGCCACGCCAATACGGTTTTTGATTCATGTTTCTATTACTAATGTAACCAACCACGCTGTTAGATCATCATTAGGCCTATTTTTATTAATATTATTATTATTAGACTACCAGTTTAGGGAAGCCTTCTAGACTGTACATATCCGCCGTCTATGGCTGTCAGTCTTTTTTGATTATCCAGGTTGGCCGACAGACATATTTTTTGTGTTGCTATACATAGATCTGTATCACAAGCGAGGTACGTTCACTATTGGCGCTGTTACCTTGTTTTAGAAAGTTTGCTTGTGGCTGTAGTGATAGGTGAAAATATATTTTGTTTTGAGAAGTGGCGGAGCGTCGCTATGGTAATAATTAGCTAATGCAGGCTTGCAGCGGCCTACTCCTTCCATTAACTAAGACAGGGATGTAGTAATTTGTTTTCACCTGTTAATATAGGCACTTACTACATATAGGCCTAGTGCAAGACGTCTTCATTTACAAACACAATATTTTAACGTATAGCGTTTAAATAAATCTACGAGTGCAAAGGGGATATATTACATTCATATTCTTTGTCATGGAGAGCAGGAACTTATTAAAACTGGTACAATATGTACAATCTGTGGTAAACTAGCGCTAACTAGCTAAAAATGGAGCAGCAGCCAGAGGTCTCCTTTCGCGCCATTAATTACACTACTAGGCAGGACAAACGTGTTTTCAGTAAAGAATTGATACTTCGGTGTAGCCAAGCGGTGTCTTCAGAAAGCTCAAACCTTCTATGGCCAACTTTGACATTAGTTTACTTCTTTGTCTGGGAAAAATAATGTATATATCGCTACAGATACTTTGAAAAACTAACTGCCTTTACAGTTACATGGTCGTTTACCTAAATTAAGGCAAACATTTCAAATACGTGTATGCTGAAAACCGAGAACGTGTCAAACAACTTAGCTTTTTTATGATGCGGCCCTATAGGCTACAAAAATTCTACGGCGCCGAACCAAGGTACTGCTTGCAATTGCGTTTGTACATGCATAATCAGTGCCAGATAATCACCGCCAGATAATCACCAGGTCGAAAACACATTTCAAAACATCTCAGTAAAATGTAGGTCCCATTGCAAGATCATAGCTCAGTATTATTTGTACATATCTGCTTATTTAGCCTATAAAGTGGTAATAAACAGGCATATTCTCTCGTTGAAACACTATCATTTTCCCTGCCTCCCCCCACAGTTCTCGCCCAATAGATCTTGCAAAAGTCAAAGCTCTCTGCCCAACAAACTTCTGTAATTTATACTGATGATGATCTGGATCTTTTAGCTATGTAATTCCACACGACTTTTGGAAGTAGGCTAGCTGATCTGCTCATTTCTGCAGTCTGCTCTGCAAACTTAAACAAGACAATAAATTGACCAATAAATAGGCCTACATCTTGTTTTCTTAACGCACTGATTTTTCATGCATGCTTAACATCTGTGGTCACAAATACGGCATGCATGCCACTCGCGATCGTTAAAGAAACCAAGGCTTTGGTAGACATAACAAACAGAACATGAAAGGAAAGGTCCAACCTTTTTCATGACAATTGATAGGTTCGCTTATTATGCACATAAAGTTATTTATTAGCAGAAGTATTTTAAATGAATTTTTTTTCAAATCCGCTAGGTACATTAATATAGCCTTAACAAATTAATTACCTTGATACTTAAAATGACCCCGCAACATACAGTAACAACTAGCTTAATTGGCACATACAACGTTCTCAATGCATCACTTACATTCACAACCAATCGACAGCTAAAGTTTAAATTTAATGCGTTAGGCTATAGGCCTATGTAATCGTAGCCAAACTGACTAACATACTGTATATATGACCGATCGGAGCCGTCGCTCAAGGTCAGGTCCCGAGAGGGGTTGTCTTGAAAATGAGTCGAAGTTCGACCGTTTAATATTATGGGAAGGGACCGGAAATTTGGCTTAAACGCTAGTGGCGCACCATTTTTGACTGGCCGTTTTGATCTAAAAAAGGCAGATTCTAATTAAGTTCAGCGTCTACCAGCACGCAGTGGTGAGTTTTAAAATTACAACTGATGTTATAGCAGTAGAAATATGGAAAGATTGAATATCAGTGGCTTAAGGATATGTGCTTATACTAATACATCAATCGTTCGATATTAAATAAAACATATATTTTTGTATTGAACTGCATAGTTAAGGATTTTTTCGAGTAAGAACAAAACCTACGCTATTTGGAAGCTAACTGTGAATTAGCAAGAGCTGTATAGATATGAACACTTATATGTTGTGAAACTAAGTTCTACTCTTGAATGACTTAAAAGATTCAGACCAACAAAAACGTTATATTTGTGTCGATTCAAACCGTTTCAAAACGCTACACTGCGCGATTTTCTACATCGCTGCGTGAATGTGCTGTCGTTGGTTACATTGGAGCTGTTACGGTTGTCTAGCCTACCATTATTACGGCAGGACTGTAGTAGTAACTTTTAATCTACTGTTCAATTTACTGCAGTACAAAACCTCTTTATTGATAAACACAATATGTAAACATTTAGTTATATGATTTCACAACTTAAGTGCTTATGTATCTTACGAACCTAAATTAGTTGACAGGACAATAGAGTGGAGTCCGGAAATGTTAGCATTTTTGGTCTATGGCGGGTTCCCTCATCTCGAAGGCAATGGAATGGTTTTTTGAATGGGATTAACCCGTGGTTAACATGAGTAGTTTAAGAGATTTTCACGTTTTGGTCTACACATAAAATATGTCAGTTAATACCCCCCTCCTGAATTTTGAAGCTTTTACGTGTCTCAAGAGAAGTTGTTGCTAACAAGTGGCTCAATGAAACTACAGAGATTGTCGGGAGTAAGCCCACTAATGGTGGTGACGTTGAAGTCATGGGATCTGTAGTTCGTTTATAGCATACGGTTAGCTTTTTACTTCTGATTGCATTTACGGCTCAAAAGGCATAAAGTTCTGTTGCTGCCCTTGTGTCCTGCAGTATACAACTCACTTAGCAAAAAGGCAAAAAGAAAAATACGTGAATTTCACTTTACATTGATCCTAAGACTTAAACTTGTTCACTATACTTACTAATTTAGCATTAACAACAAATATAATTTAAGACAATCGGCGAAGTATCCCTTTAATCATGGCAATACAAATAATTCAAACTAATTGTGTATATATATACAAAATCTCATTTTGGGTTGTAAGAGTTATCTTAACAGGGTTGAACTTCGTGATGTTTCCATGGTTTCCATGGCCTCTGCATTATCCCAATGAATAATAAAACCATTTATTTAAACATATAAAAAGATGTGCTCCCATTATACATCTATGTCTACATACACTGAGTTGTCCATCATTCAAAATCAAACCAATACATGGGGTACTCCCATCCATCCATCCATCCATTAACTCTACCGCTTATCGCGTACAGGGTCACGGGGGGGGGGGGGGGGGGGCTGGAGCCAAAACCAGCGGACACAGGGCGAGAGGCGGGGTACACCCTGGACAGGTTGCCAGTCTATCACAGGGCCATGGGGTACTCACCATAATATAATTCTGATCTGTGATGACATATAGTGGTTGTCTAGTGTCTTCGTCTGTTGAAACAGGGCAATTGCTGGGATGTCTCAGTAAATCAAACTGCTCAACCCCTCAAGTCTTAAAGACAGTTGGCCAAGCTTAAATCATACGTTCAAAGCAAAACCTAACAACTTAAAGACTACAACAAAAAGCACAACCAAACTGGATGCATTGGGATTTTATTGAATAAATCAACCAGAACAAGGCCACTAGTTGGCCTTCTTAGTAATTCATGCAGCTAACCATGGCACGGCATAACTGACCGAAGGCCTGGAGGAGACCCTTGTGGGGCTTGTCCCGCTTCTCCTTTTTGGAGGCAGGAACGCAACAGCAGGGAGTGGTTGGTGCCACAATCTCAGTGGAAGCCTTTGGAGCTGGAGGGTTGGAGGAAGGAGAGACTGATTAGTAATATTAAATCTTTCAAGTCCTTGGTATTCAATTATCATACAACAATGCTAGTAACTGATTGGCTATGCAGTTTAGTTAATGGTGTACGATTATCTAAGACTTACCCATGGACGCCTCTTCATCCTTACGGGGAGGAGCTGTGTCGGAAGTCACTTCCAGCTTCCTGACCTTCTTCATATCACGCTCGTCCTTCATGAAATGGAATAGAAATTAAATACAATAAAGCTTAACAACTGACAAAGACACATGCAAACAAGAAACACTTTAAAAATTCTCACACTGGGCTTTCTATATTCCCTGTATATTTTATGCTGATTTGTGTTTGTGCCTTGCCTTACTGCAATAGTAAATATAAATACACACCTTCCAGTTGTTGTAGCGCTCTCTCAACCTGGCCAAACGTTTCGTCTGGGCCTTGGCAGGGGCTCGGTGACACACTGGGCTGGAGGTCAGAGGAACTGGCAAGTCTTTCGACTTGATGGAAGTAGCTTTGTCATTTCGGTACACAAAGCTGTCTGTCGACACGTCCTCACTAGTGACAGTGTCCCAGCAAGAAGTGTAGAAGCTACTGTCTGTCAGACTCTCTTGGTTCTTCTCCAGCCTGGTATCGGAGGAGGAGGAGGAGGAGGGGGCTCTGACAGCGGGGACCATAGGGGGCTTCCGCATGGCTTCCACAGAGCTGTATGTCGACACGTCCTCACTAGTGGTGAAAGTGTCCCGGCTGGGAGTGAAGAAGCTGCTGTCTGTGAGCCCAGTGTCCGAGGAAAGAACTCTGACAGTGGGTACAACCACATAGGGCTTCCACGTGTCTACTCCGCTGTCCGAGGAGGGCGCGCTGTCAACGACAATCTCCTTGTTCTTCTCCAGCCAGGTCTCGGAGGAGGAGGAGGAGGAGGAAGAGAAGGAGGCTCTGACAGCGGGGACCATAAGGGGCTTCCACATGTCCAGCTCGCTGTGGGAGGACGGGTCTCTAACAGCCGACATAACCTGGGAAACCAGGACAGTGGCGTAGAGGCTGACGGTGTCGTCATAGCTACTACGGTAGTAGCCGGAGGTTCCTGAGGAGTGGGAGGAGCTGGAGTCGGACTGGCTGGACGAAATGGACTCGTCTTTGCCCAAGCCCCATGATGGCGGAGGAATGAGCACAGGCAGCATCAGCTGTTTGACCACATCCTCAGTAAAGGACAAAATCAGCTCCATGGTGGCCTCCTTCAGAGGCTGGCCTGCCCTTCTCACATGTCCTCTGGAAAGCAAAGAGTCTGATTGGCTCATTCCTGCCGGAAGCGATGTGAAAAGACCTCCCTCACACTTTAGTAGGGTCTGGAACTTGCCGACCAGTTCTTGAGTGGCGTTCTGGAGGCTTCCCCCAGCAACAAGGTCTTTCAGCCTGGCCTGGGCAGCCATAGCTGAGAAGTTGTCTGGGGAAAAGCCCTGGGAGCCCACCTCAGCGAAAAGCTGGCTCAAGGAGGAGCTGCCCTCTAACCTTCGACCTTCCAGGGAGAATGTTGAATCTTCCTTGAGAGTCTCAGACGTAGCAACAGAGAGGGTAAGAGATTCTACTTCCTCTTTGTTGTCAGCGCCATTGTTTTGGTCCTCTGGCAGCGTGTCAATTTTGGTCAGCATGGCTCCCGCCAGTGCTTTCAATTGAGCGTCATCGTCCTGCTCTCTCACTGCCACAAGTATCTGACTCAAGGTCTCTTTTGCGCGAGTAAGAGTGTGGCCTGTCGGGCTTACCTTGGCTGGCTTACGAGTGGCAAACCAGTCCTTCATTTTCTCCAGAAGGTTGTGGCAGATGTGTTGTGCAAAACAGCACATTTCCGCCTCAGATACCTCCATGCTGCTGCCATCATCGGACTTGCCTGAGGAGCCCACAGCTAAGATGTTGTCCAGGCACACCTTCCCCTCAGAAATGTCCATTTCCTTGACAGTGGAGAGCATACTTTGGACAACATTGATGGTGGTTGTGTCCAGAAAGCAGTTGCTAACGGAGAGTGTGGCAGTCTCAGGACAGCTCTCTTCCGGCGTCTGACCTCTGAGCTTGATTGTGATGGCCGTTAGTGCACGGGCGTAAAATCCCCTCAGCTTGTCTTGCAGCTTCTCGACAAACTGCTGCGACGAGGACATTGACCTGGCCTTAGTGAGCGGTTGTTTGGCAGCCTGGCATTGGTCTGCGACAGCAGTGACAAAAAGCTGCACGACCTCTTCCGCCTCCTGAGGCAGACATACAGCATCGAGCACCGTCACAGTCAGCTGTGGCAAACTTAAAGAGGGCCCCACCAGAGTTGAAATTGGCACAAAGGACGTCAGAAGTGCAGCACTCACTGATTCTTTGGCCTTGGCCCTAAAATTTGGGCTCTTGATTGTGGCCATGGTGCTGATTCTGTTGCTGGGCACCGGACTGGCCTGGGGAGGCTCCTGGACTTCAGCCGGCTGTTCCTCAATGGGACACGCTGCTCCGATGGAGCTGGTGAAGTCCTCCAGTTTGTCCGTGATTACAGAGCCCTGGGGGGACGGTGGAGGCGTCGCCCCATCAACGAAGGGCAGGCCACCGGTTTGGGAGCGGCTCTTGGGTCGGCAGCAGTTCATCTGTTAAACATTAAACATATTTTACATTAATTACAATGTCTCAACCTTGCAGCTAGAGAGGAAATGGCTCCCGTAAAAAGCAATAACAAAAACCATTCTCTATAAATATCATATTACATCTTGTTTTCATTTTACATGTTAAAGCCTTCAGCTAGCTGTTTGTTAGTAGCTTAACTGAGTGCTACAGCACAACAGAAAGACGCGTTTGCTTTGTCACCACCAGGAGTTCGTCTAAGCACATATGAACAAATGTTCCGTTTCATTCGCTAACGCTACCACAATGTAGTTAGTACACATGCCAATAAAATAAAGAGCACATAATAGACAGCTTGAAATTGACTAGACATAAATTGATTCGGTTAACAGTTCAAGAAAGTAAGCTATATAGATATAGGCCCAGGTGTTAAGCCTGCAGCAGGCCTAGTGCCTGTCCCTGTATCTTACCGTTCTGTACCTTGTCTTCTGCTGAACAATTCAACGTGAATATTGGTTGCTCCACCAAAGGTTAAGTTGATTGTTTTGATTGCAAACTCTGTGCGCAGGCCTATATATAGGCCTATACATACATAGACTGTGAGGTCACAATTGATGGTCGCAAATGACATATTTTTTGTCCCATATGTCATTTGCTATCCCCAATTGTGACATCACAAAGTCTTTGGAAGCCGATGAGTTGGTTTCCGTGCAATATCCTTAAGTCTATCCTAGTAATGAGGATAATCATAAATATTTTTGGGGAAAATACTTTTTAGCTTGAAAGCATAACATGCATGGTTACAGTTAGGCTAAATATTCATAAAGGTCCACAGTAAGTGAGCTAATGGTTGTTATCTCTGCTGAGATGTTGCATAATAAAGCACAATAAAATAGAAATTCTTCATTTGAGAATGGTTCATAACTGCTTTAACAAATATGAAGGCAAAGAGCCGGTCTGATATGTGCCCGTGTGCGCGCTGACTCGCTACGCCTAGGCAAGTCAAGGCTCAGGCACGTTCATTATATAAGCAAATAAAATGTAAAAGTTATATATCTAACAGAACAAATACAATAAAACCATCCTCTAGTCTAGAGGTGTTATGCTTCTGTCAAAAATATATTTTACCCATAACGCTCCCATTGCCGTGCATATGTATTCACAGCAACAAAGGCATAGGGAAATACAGGGAACCATTTCTAAAATAGTGCCTGAGATATTTCGGTAGGGTAGTGATTTTTTTCTGTTAGCATACTTTTTTATGGTTGTACATTTTGAAGATATTGCTGTTAGAAATATCAGTAACACAATTTTTCATAAAAAGATATAGATGAATTAACAATTGATGTTACGAGAAGAATTATTAGTTACAAAAGCTTGAATTGTTGTTCATGACTACACTGGACAATTAAATTGAATATCACAACCTGCCAGGTAACAGCACTGTTTGCGTCAGACTGGTGATGTATAGTTGGCTGAAAATAATGTTGAGGTAGGACTGAAAATCCACGCGGTAGGTTATGCAGAACATCAGCAGTTAATGAGGTAGAATCTAATCATGCTCACAGTTATCCTAAAAATTTCTCCATTTATAGCAGCAGTGTTCTTTGTGGCCCAGCAGTCTGAACCTAGTGTTCTTAACGAAACGAGTAAAGCAGGACGGACTTATTACGATAAACGAAGCCAATTTTGGATTTAACTTTAGCCTGAAGTTTTGCAATCTGTGTATTAAATGTTAAGGCGCTATCCAGCCAGATTCCGAGATACTTGTAGTCGCACAACGTGTTCTATAAAGTTCCGTTTGAGGTGGATATGTTAAGATCGGCAACAAAACTAGGATGTTTAAAAGTCATTGTTTTACTTTAGCATTCATTAAGCAAGAGACGAAAATCAATCAGTTTCTTTTGAATTTGATTGAAACTTGGTTGCAGATTGTGTGTAATTGAAGATAAGGAGGGTCCGACTGCATACAAGATAGTGTCAACAGCTTTGTTAAAAACAGCGGTGTTGAATTGTAACTCACCTCGCATTTGTGCTCAGGGACAACACATGTTGTGTCTCTTTGGACACAATGAATGTATCAGCCTTTATAACACACATAAAGTAAATACACTAATGTGTGAGATCTAACACTTAATTTGTTGAATATTGGTAAGATAGCCTACTTTGTAAAAAGAAAATAGTGCCATTTTACAATTAATACGTTACACAAATAGTGACCAGTACATTTTAAAATAAACAATAAAAAAAAGATTATGTGTTTATTCATGGTAAACAATATATTTTTTAGCTTAGAATACATTTTTTATTTCCATCATAAAACAATATTCATTTTCCATTTAATTTTTAACAATTTTATTTCTGTTCAGCCATAAAATAAGATTTAAGTTTACTAATATCAAATTTACAGTCAGTCACAAACAAATGTGTACCTTGGTTGTAATTATTATTATTAAAATTATCATCAAAATACTTAATAAGAACCCTTACTAACATTAGAATGGTCTTAGAAACCTGTGGAATTATGTGAACTATTTGACTAAACAAGTCCCCTCATTCCTTTTTGGCAGTGCAGAATCTGTTTTGTAAGTGTGACCTAGAACACCGACACTGTGGGCTACATAGATGGTGCTATTTAAAGTGAAGTCATCAACGAGTAACTTTAAGTAGTCCAGAATAACACCTGCTTTTTTTAACGACCCCACATTAATTGGATATGCATTTTTTACACACATTTGTAGTACATCCTGCATGAGAATGTCTTTTCAAGGGATTGTGCTTTGCCTCAAATCTCATGCACCATAGGTTAGAGAGAGGCCCAAACATCAACATTAATTTTGCCGTGCCGAGAGCGGATATAAAGGGTGGAAGCTTTGAGACGTCATTGCTCATCGTTAAGCCTTCTGGAGGTGTCGTGGGCTCAAATTAACGAAACATCTGGGATGGAGGGGGCCCACTTGAAAACCCCAATGACATATCTGCTCTCAACCCAAGTCCATTCTAAAATATTGTGTTTTGAAGTGCTCATCTTGGAATATGGCATAATGGATATTATAACATCCTATCCTGTGTATATTGAAATGGATAGTGGAAAAGTGAACGAAAGACTCGAAAGAAAGGACAGGAAACAAAAATGAGTAGTTCACCGGGTCTGACTCGTTCGTTCAATTTTCACGTGACAGCCGCATAGGCTCAGTAAGAAGCACTTCAGAAACCAAGGCAATCATAGGTAAAAGTATCCAGATCTGCCCTTGTGGCTGGGAAAAGGTAACAACTGTAAGGGGCCTGAGAATACACCAAAGTAAGAAAGGGTGCCTAAGTAGGAAGAAGCAGGAGCATCGCATTGAGCAGTACTTTTTAAAAAGTCAAGCAAGTAAGTCGAAAGAAGGCCAGCGGCTGGACACAAACCAAAGTCCGCAGGACATCAACAACTCCAGCACTGAGGCGGCACAGACAAGCACCGAAAGACAAGGGGATAAGGTGGTAGAGCCCAATCAGGCACAAAAAATCTCCAAGGAGAAGATCAGTGACAAAAAACCTAAAGTAAAGTGGCCATCAGCTGCTGAAAAGAATGTTTGGGACTCTATTAACATAGATCTAAAAAAGACACTTGAACAGCTAAGGGACACAGTGGAAAGGAAGCTAGATAAAATAGGGGATATCATATATTATTATGGAAAGGAGAGATTTGGGCTACTGGAGAAACTTAAAAAAGCCCAGGTGGAGCCAAGAAAATCGAGTAGGCAACAAGAGATCCACAAGCTAGTAAAAGAAAGAAAGCTAGTAAAAAAGCTATGGAAAAAGGCGTCTGAATCAGAAAAGGCAGGCATTAAAGACTTGCAGAACAGCTTAAAGAAGCGGTTGTCAACATTGAAGAGAGCCGAGAACCTACGAAGAAACCAAAAGAAGAAAGAACGAGCAAGGAGTCAATTCTACAAAGACCCCTTCAAGTTTACTAAGTCCTTGTTCAACAAAGCAAAAGACGGAACGCTTAAAACAACCAAACAGGAACTGGAGTCCCACCTAAAAGAAACTCACACAGATGAGAAAATGCATGAGGAACTCACAGTTCCCGCAGATATTCCACCAATTGAGGACCCAGTAGAGCAAATGGACACCAGCCCTCAAAAATGGAAAGAGGTGGAAAATGCAGTCAGACGTGCAAGAGCAGCATCGGCACCAGGACCTAACGGAGTACCTTACAGACTGTATAAAAATGCACCTGATGTCCTACGTTTCCTTTGGAAACTACTGAAGCTAGCATGGGAAAAACAAATCATTCCCAGATCGTGGCGTCGAGCCAGAGGAGTACTGATTCCGAAAGAGAAAGATTCTTGTGACATTAGCGAGTTCAGACCAATTTGCTTTCTTAATGTGGAGGGGAAAATATTTTTTTGCATAGTAGCACAAAGACTGAGCGAATACCTTACAAAGAACAAGTTAATAGATACCTCAGTACAGAAAGCAGGCATTTCAGGCTTCTCCGGGTGTCTGGAGCACACTAGCATGATTTGGCACCAAATTCAATTGGCAAAACATGAGAAAAAGGACCTTCATGTCATTTTCCTGGACTTGGCAAACGCATTTGGGTCTGTGCCCCACAAGCTTTTGTGGTCTGCATTTGAGTTTTTTAAGGTACCAAATGCAATTTTAAACCTGGTTAAGGCATACTTTCAGGACATTCAATTGTGTTTTGATACACCGACATTTACCACCGAATGGCAACGTCTGGAGATTGGCATCATGGCCGGATGTACAATCTCACCCTTGGCATTTACTATGGCCATGGAAGTAATAATCCGAGCATCAAAATGGGTCGTTGGCGGGCAAAAGTTAAGGGCAGGATTACGTCTCCCTCCCATTCGAGCATATATGGATGATATGACAATATTGACGACAACTGCTCCGTGTACTAAAAGACTGCTAAGCAAACTTAATGATAACCTTAAATGGGCTAGAATGAAAGTAAAACCAAGCAAATCCAGAAGCATATCAGTTGTTAAGGGAAAATTGTGCAACAAAATTTTCTTCATAGATGAGGATCCAATTCCAACCGTGATCGAAAAGCCTGTCAAAAGTCTCGGAAAATGGTACAATGCTACCCTTCAAGACTCAGGAGCAGGTGGAGAAATTAAGGATAGAACTGAACAGAGGCCTAGAGAACATTGAGAAGTCAGGGTTGCCAGGAAAGCTAAAACTATGGTGCCTACAGTTTGGACTTCTACCCCGGCTCATGTGGCCATTGACAGTGTATGGTGTACCCATCACTAAAGTTGAAAAGCTAGAAAGAAGAGTCAGCTTTTATGCTAGGAAATGGCTAGGGGTGCCACGGTGTCTTAGTAGCCTGGCTTTTTATGGGAAAGGAGCTCTGGAACTGCCGCTTACCGGGCTTACAGAGGAATTTAAGTGCACTAAAGCTAGATTAGAAATTACACTTCCCGAGATAGTATAGTAAGAAAAGCACCCACATTAGCAACAGGACGGAAATGGGATCCAAAAAAGGCAGTACTGCAAGTAAAAGCAGCCCTCAAACATACGGAAATAGTAGGACAAGTACAACATGGACAAGGAGGACTTGGACTTGGTACAAGTAAACCGAGATGGTCAAAAGCAACACCTTTGGAACAACGCAAATTAGTGATACAGAACAGATATGTAAGCAAGAGGAAGCAGTAAGGAGCGCTAAAACTGTCTCACAAGCCAAACAGGGGCGATGGATGAACTGGGAAAGTGTAGAGCAGAGGAAAATTACCTGGAAGGACTTGTGGGTAATGGAATCCACAAGAATTAGCTTCATTGTTAGGGCAACCTACGACGTACTGCCAACACCGACAAATCTCAGCCAATGGGTAGGTGAGGATCCAACTTGTCCCCTCTGTGGCGGGACGGCTAATCTCAAACACATAATGGCTGGGTGCAGGACTAGCCTTACTCAAGGAAGATACACCTGATGCCACAATCAAGTACTAAAATGCTTGGCGGAAGCAATAGAGCATAGGTGCTCAACAGTTAATGCCTTGCCAATTGGAGCAGAGGGCGACATGCACCACATTCGCTTTGTCAGGGAGGGAGTTCTGGGAAAGAAGAGTTATAGAGCAAAACAAAGCTCAGGGCAGCTGAGGAGAGCATGTGATTGGAAAATGCTTGCTGATGTTGGCCAACAACTGAGAGTCCCATCGGAGATTGCAACAACCAACTTAAGACCAGACATATTACTCTGGTCCAACACACAGCAAATTGTTTATTTTATAGAGCTAACAGTCCTATGGGAAGAAGCTATAGACGAGGCTTACAAAAGAAAGAAACTCCGCTATAGAGAATTAGAAGCTGAGGCAGAACAGCAAGGTTGGAGAACAAAGGTGTGCTCTGTGGAAGTTGGATGCTGTGGATTTCTGGCAATATCAACAACCAAACTACTTAAGGAGTTACGGATCTACGGCAAAGATTTGCACCAGACCATAAAAGCTATATCAGATATAGCAGAAAGAAGTAGCCAGTGGCTGTGGCTGAAAAGGAAGCATATATACATACAGTGCATCCGGAAAGTATTCATACCCCTTCACTTTTTCCACATTTTATTGTGTTACAGCCTAATTCCAAAATGGATTAAATAAAAAAAAATTCTCAACATTCTACATACAATACCGCATAAAGACCAAGTGAAATTTTTTTTTTTGAATTTTTTGCAAATGTATTAAAAATCAAAAAATTAAATATCACATGTACATAAGTATATAAACAGGTGTGTGCCTTTCCAAATCATGTGCAATCAATTTAATTTACCACAGGTGGACTCCAATCAAGTTGTAGAAACATCTCAAGGATGATCAGTGGAAACAGGATGCACCTGAGCTCAATTTTGAGTGTCACAGCAAAGGGTGTGAATACTTATGTACATGTGATATTTGATTTTTTTATTTTTAATTCATTTGCAAAAAATTCAAAAAAACTTTTTTCACTTGATCATTATGCGACATTGTGTGTAGAATGTTGAGGAATTTTTTTTATTTAATCCGTTTTGGAATTAGGCTGTAACATAATAAAATGTGGAAAGAGTGAAGGGGTGTGAATACTTTCCGGATGCACTGTATATGCAAATACACAGCACTTGTCAATTCACTTTTACTTATGATGATTGATATTGTAGCACTTGTGTCACGCTATTAAAAGCCGCAACAGTGGCGGAGCAAAATCCTTGTATATCAAACGTTGACGAGTCTTAATCAGTCCTTTGAAACTCCTTGGGACTCGCTATCTGATGTCCTGTATGCGGTTGTTTCTTCCAGATACACACACTCTTTAGAATCCATTTCCACGTCTTAAGTTCTGTAAGCGTTAGGGGGAAAGCAAAAAATGACAGGCCATACAGAAAATAAAATAACATTTAACAGCAGGTGTTTTACAACTTCACAATCATAAAATTAAATGTGGTTTTACTTCACAAAGGTCAACTTAAAATGGTGGCGGCGAAGTGTTTCGCCGTTAGCTTTCCTATTATCCCAATTGCTCATGAAATACAAAATAAAACTCAAAATTGTCAAGAAATATTTTACACTTATTAACAGATTACTCCTACATATTCTGAAATTAAGTTACCAAATTTAACTTGGCTTTGCACTTTGTTAGCTGGTCATTAAACAACTTTATTCAAACTCAACAAAACCAAAGTAAAACTCACCAAAACACGTCTTGGTTAATATTTCAACTGTTTTTACAGTCGCCAACGTTGATTTTTGTTCAAATAAACCTTCAGTTATTCACATTAATTATACAAATATTCTGGCCCCATACGCCGCTTTTTCTCTAGTGCTTTTTGTTGCTGACCTCGTGTTCTGACCAGCTAGCTGCTACACTGGGAAAACAAGGGCTATGGGTCACAGAGGTTGGCGGTCAACTTCAATTAAATGTATTGTAAAATAATTTTATATTACCATATATTCTACTTAAACTTGTATGATAATAATGATTTATTACTATGAATTATTTAATATAAAATATGAAATGTGTTTATGTATTTCTCTGTTTTAGACCTGGGTTAAACATCTCATTCAATTTCCAGACTAGCTAAAGGAATATTCCACTAAACACCCTTACCTACAAGCAGACCTTGTTCGAGGACAACGGATCCTTTGGTAATATGGTCGGTCTGTCTGCTGGTGTGTGTCTGTGTCAGCAGTGGCTTTGGTTGTCATTTTCCCACAGTGTTCACATACCAGGGTCCTTGGGTTCAAACCGAGCCATGCTAGAGGTCGATGGCCCCTAAGGGCCACAAACATCTTCTCTCATTTACTCTCTCTAGTCTCGTTTGTTCCCTGCTGGACCTCAAACATCCCTCTCCTCTGTTTTAACACGATCCTCACTTAGTGCTGAACAAACACTGGGACTCTGGGGAGGGTGTTACTATCCAGACAACACGCTCTCAACCTGAACCCTTTCTGTTTCATCTCCTGGGACTGGAGAAGTGCTTTTCTGCTGGTTTAGGAACAAATACATCTGAGGAAGACCTGAGGATGGGTATCAGATTAGCAAAAAAAAAAGAGACAAAGTAAGGGATTTCTTACTTTACGAATGAACTTCTAAAGTAGGGGGGGGGGGGGGGGGGGGTTGACCGTGAAAATGGTGATCCCTGCATTTTATGAGGTTGATTAATGGTTGTTGTGTGAAGTGAAAACGTATGGGTTATATCTCTACAAGGAGCTGCCCAATGTGGTGAATGAAGGAGTATGGAGTCATATGATGTCATAAAGTGAAGAGTAATTAATAGCAATTTAGAATAATTAAGAGTAATTCAATAATAATTAACTCAATAAGAAGAATCAGTACAATATTTGATGCAAATTTGGCTTAAAACTGCACATAGGCAACAGAAAGATTTTTACTTTCATCTGAATCAACATTTATTAGTTTAAACAATTTATCTTAGCGGATGGGAATCCTTCCGGGAAGGTCTCTTCAGGTCATGGGTCGGCTATCTTTAGGTGGCGCACTGGGAATGAACATGATTCCCTGAAAAGCTGTAAACCACAAACATCCACTGGACAGTTGGACCAAGAGGGAGTGATCCGAAAAGACTCTCAGAATGCATTTTCTCTGTTTTTTAACTCCCAGCTGTCTCTGACACACACACACCACTTGCAGCTCTTAGGTCCGTAAACTCAACCTAGAGGGATTTAACCTTGTAATATGACATTTGACAGACTGGATGATTTTAATCGTTGGATTAAAGTCACCGATCCCCTAATTTACCGCCAGTCTGTAGTGTAACCTTTAAGAACCTGTCAGCCCTGGCACAACTGCTCTGTCCTACTCCCTTAATATTGCTCCCTACAAACCCCAGATGGCAGTTAAATCGTTGCCTGTTTTCCTCACATCTTCAGACTTAAAGGGCTGTCCCGTCAGCAAACGTCATTTGTCGTGTTCATGGCCTGCTCTAGTTGAATGATCTTTGGGTGTCGCTTAGAATAAACATTTGGACAACCTTGTAATGTGGATTATAGTTAAAGCTATAGCTTTCCCTTTGTACACTTAGACAATCATATGTGGTTTGCATCTCCAACAGGCGATAGATATAAGAGGTTAAGACCTTCCAAAACTATGCACCATATCGTTAAAAACTTTTTTTTTTTTTTTTTACAGGATTTATATTGCTCTTGTTAAAACGTAATTTTTGTCTTCATGGCCTGCTCTAGTTGAATGGACTCAACATGTCACTTCGAACAAACATTTAGACAATCTTTTAAAGTGGATTATTTTAAAGATATAGCTCTCTCTTTTTACACTTAAAAAATCACACGTGGTTGTTTGTTGCACAAATACAACGGGTTAAAGACATACAAAAATCAAGCTGCAAATAATGTTTTAACTATGTGCTGTATTATCTCAGATTTCAAATAATTTGCAGAGTTATGATATCTATTAGACCTGTGTTCTTAAACTGAAGATTAATTAACAACTTGTGCCTTTTTGTGAAATATTACAGAGAAAAGAAAAAACAATTAAAAACTTGTTAATTTATTATAAGCACCAAGTAAAAAACAAAATCTCACAGAAAAGAAAATATTTTTCTACTGGAATGGTGAAAATAACACTTTTTGAAAGGAATACATTTTTGGTTTTTTTCACAACATTGTAGTGCTCTTCCTTACTTAAATGCACAGGTGAAATAGATGGATGTTACCTCACACAATACAAAAACAGGAATGACTGGAATCGATGGTCCTAGGGCACTCAGGAAACTACTGAGAGAAACATATTGTTTAATAACATATTTGACATCACTCCCCGAAAATACACCTAAACTCTCACTTTCTAAGCCATCCACAGTGTTGTGTCACATAGGATAAGATTTGATGTAGAGTGCAAAAAGAAATAGAACCTAAAGCGAATACGTTTTTTTTTAAGCCACAATGGATAATGGTCTCCTTTTATCTGGAAATAATCTGTTATTAATTGTAAGTAAACATTTTATGTTGAACTGGGAGTAGTCACGCGCCTTGTGCAGGTATGAAATGACAATCAATAATAGACCGAAAATCCTCTTCAACTGGTGAAATTACAGCTAAAGTTAGCCTTGCCGAGAAAAACAAACCCTAATTTCCCAAAATACCAAACCACCTTGCACTTTGCAGACCTCTCTGAAAACAATACACAATGATGAAATTGACCAAAATCCTTTTTAAAGTGGGCATGGCTTACATAAATAGCTTTGCACAGAAACAGCGCTTGGTGCATTAACAATAGGCTTTCAGAGTACTCCTGGAATGTCTGCTGAACAGGAAAGCAGTGTGAAGACATGAGCAGATCAACCACACTCGATTCCACAGCCATCCATTCACTGGCATTCTGCTTGGAATGACTTCAAATAGTCAACACGCTGAACAAGCCTGATATATAGACAATCATTTTTTGCTGCTGTTGCCCTTATTGCTGAATAGCTAGCTTACACAGTGTGACAGTGTTGTTTAAGGCTTGAAAAGGCAACACACACGTATTGAGCAACTCTAGACTGCAGCCAACCTGAGATAAAACACCCTACACTGACTTCACAGACCTATACTGGTGATAACAGCACACATTTCTGATTTAGCAGTTAGGTTCCAGTCAACAGTGTCTCATACAGAATGCACTATAAGAATGCATAGTTTTGTAAGGCCCCCTAAAACTGAGCCGATCATCTCTCATTTACAAAGATCCTGTTCAATCCCCATTTGCAATTGTCCTCCTATCATTTAGAGCTGACTAAACACATTCAAATGAACTTTGTACACTGGCATAGAGTAGTCTACACTATAAGCTACGCAGAGGGACCATAGTCAATAATAATAATAATCAACTATGATCCATAGGCTCCTTTTCAGAGGTACACGTCCATGGTGTTGAGGATCATGTGTCGACACAGGGGGCAGTTCTGTAGGTAGATGGGCTGCCTCAGCAGGATGTGGGTGCAGTCACGACACAGACACAGGTGTCTGCAGGGCAACAACACCACGGTCTTGCTGCTGTCCTGACAGATCACACACTTCTTCCTCTCTTCCTGCTCCTTCAACAGGCTCATCAGGCTGTCCTCGGGGGGGACATTACCGTCGCCCTTCGTAGTCAGGGAGGAAGAGGAGGAGGGTAGCTTCTTTAAGGGCCTGTCGGTGCTGGAGCTGGGTGTGACTCTGTCCAGAAGGTGCTGCGGTCTGAGCTGGTGGAACAGGCCTGGCTGCTCGGGGGGTAGAGGCCCCACGTCTCCTGCGCTCCCGTCTGGGGGGGCCCTTTGTCCTGCTGCCTCCCCGTCTGGCCGGCCTGGGCCCCCGTTTCTAACCCCTCTGCCATCGCCGTCGTCTTCCTCCTCCTCACGAGCCGGTCGCCCCAGCCCCAGCCTGCTGCCTCGTCTAGACAGGGTCTGCCACAGGTTCCTCCGGAGCTGGTAGACGCAGTGAAGCGCCCTCCGGAGGCGACGTGCTGCCACTGCTGTTTGACGCTGGGTCCTGCTGTAGAAGTATCGGAGGTCCAGGGTGGCGAGGCGGTGCAGACCCGCGACGAGGTGTCTCAAGGCGGGGACGGAGTTGACGTAGCGCCTGGCCCGGAGGATGCAGCGTCGGGTCAGCTCGGGGTTCATGTAAACAGCGGTCGCCGCGGCGATGGAAGCGGTGAGGAAGAGGCCGTAGACGTTGAGGATGAAGACGCTGAGGAAGACGTGCGTCAGCGCCGCCAGGAACTCCAGCGCCAGCTTAAACGGAGCCAACAAGAAGCTGGACGTCCCCACCAGGCTGCTGTACAGGAAAGTGACGACAGCCGGGGCGAGATCTATGACGACTTGAAGCGGGAAGGAGACAACATGCAACACGCTGACCAACGCGTAGTACAGGTTTTGGGTCCCCAACAGCACTAGGTTAACCAACGTGTTGGTGAAGTAGACCAGCAGGCTTACAGCGATGCCACAACCCTCCCACAGCCACATTAGTCCTCTGTACATCTGTTCCTTTCCACGCAGAAAGACATGCATGGTTAGGTAGCCCACCATCTTCAGAGTCTCTAACAGTCCTCCCATAGCGAGTACACAACTGCCTAAAACACCGACAGTGCCTTCGGCCATGAGTGATATTCCCTCTATCAACAACGTGAAGCAGAAGGTTGTTAAGTTCCAGCAGTCCAATAAGGTGTTTGTGAATAACATAGGAAGGTTGTTTATGAATGTGATGGCAGCGACCATAGACTGCATCAACGTGTGGAAGATAACGAAATTTAAATCCAATAGGAAGCTGATTACGTCGATGCATTTTGAAACCGTGCAGAAAACAAAGTTCACAAGGCCCATGATATTGACCCACACGTCTCACAGTAATCACTCACTGCAGAAAGCCAAGTAGTTTGTTTAAACACGCTACCACTCAATACATAAAATGTTATCCTCAAGCGAAGTTCACAAGATTATCTACATTTTTTGAGCTACAGCCAGTAAAGCCACGACAAGGAATTAAAGTCAGCCACCAAACGCTAACCCTAGAAAGTTGTACCAACGTTAGCAGATTATTTATTATATCGCAGCAGTTTACAAAACCTTACAAAACAGAGGATTGAGGCTGCTAGGCAGCTAGCGTTCCGTCCAGCAGCTACACAGCGAACTTGCGTCAGTACTATGCTGTGTTCAGCGGATGTTTATTTTCAAACGCAAAAGGAAGCGGCCAGAACAACTGGTTAGCATAACGTTAGCATGTGATGTGTGTCCACACGAAATATCCAGATGAGCAGCTCGTTCAACGTTAAAACATTTTCTCAGCCAGTCCAGTAGGGCTTTTTATCCAAAATCTTTATACGAATCTGCAGCATATTGATAATATGGACCCAAAACCACAAAACAACCACAAGATGTGGAGCTGTTTCCAGTTTGCTACATAGTAGCTGCCATGTTGGTTTCGATATGTTAAGGTCAGCTGACTTGAGGAGTATTATATCAACGGGTTCGTACTGCACGCTCTTTGCGCATCATTATTGCATTGCGCATCAAGTCTTCGTGCACAAGTCTTTCAGCAGGGGATAGGAGATCGGTTTGCTGTTACGTTATTTTCCAAGTATCTTATTTTAAAACCTGTTTTATTAATCTCAAGTCAAACATGTGTGCATTTTCAAAGGATTGCATTAGAGCCTACTTCACAAACCTTCACCTAGATGTCACTAGACCTGCATTTTAGTGTCTGATCCACTCCAACTTCATTTAATTCACACAATGTTGCCTACTTTAGTGCCAAGACTAATTCATAGGGTATACTAATTACCCCTATGCAGTCACGAAATCGTTTGAACAAGGCTGTTATAAACTTTAACTGAAAATATGAAGATTACTATAACAACTGCCAGCTCATTGCGCTCCATTATTCCTACCATGTTGCTGTAATTCTTCCAAATTGTCTTCTTCACATATTCAAAAAATGTAAGGCAGTCCTTGCCTACCGATGCCAATACTAGAAGAAATGGTCGTCACTCTGACCATGTTTGCCTATACCAAGCCTGATGAGAAAACATGGTTCAATGCATGTAGGCTACTCTTTGGCAAATGTCCTGCTACTGCTAAGGTTCTATCCATTTGGACTACTTTTTTTTATACTGGACAGTAAAAAATTCTTAATAACTAATCGTGTATTTTGCATATACAATGTATACTTTATTTCATAAAGGCTTTATAATATTGGCTATAATCAAGATTATTCTGGAGTTCAATTTCACATCCAGCCACACATAAAATGTTGTATGCAGGCCTACAGTATAGCTTTCATCCATTTCCCATTTCTTCACCTGCATGTGAGATGAGAATACTCCCAGAACAATGGCCTGATTACAGTGTCCTGTTACTGAGTTTCCTTCTTTGCCTTGTCTCATCCTCTCCGGATCGGCAGTATCTGGATAGTAGGAGAAAGACGTGGGGAATTGTGTCTGGTGAGATAGCATCATGAGAAAGCCAGTTCTTAATAGCTGGAAGCTTGACAAAAGTCTTTTGTTTCAACCATTTAATGACACAACAAGGTTTAAGGAAGAGGCAATGTGAGAGGCTATACATGGAAGGGAGTCTTGCGTGTTTCTTCTTGTCTTTGTCTGCGCGCCTGTTTGCTCGGCTCCTTTTATGGTAGCTAACCTCCCTTATGGTTCACGAAGGGCAGCTTCCTCTGTTTGTTTGCCGAAGGTCCTTTCCTAAGTACGTTGGGAGGATGAAGTCTTTAAATACCTGGAATTGGCATTACGACGTAAGCTTTGAGAGTCCTGAGCGCCCATCCTGTCGCCGTTTTCATTCCTTTAAATAAATAACTATGGGCTACAAGCTCTAACAAATTGGCACTGTTGTTTTTACAAGACCAATGACTTCTAGGCACATTCTAGTGAGAATTTCAAAATTCCCTCACCGCACAGGCATATTAGCATGAGAAAAACGAAATATATAGCCTACATTTTAAAGTACATCAAATTTAAGTGCAGTATGGTATGGCAATGATAATAAATAATAAATTATACATTTAATTTATGGGCGCCTTTCTAAACACCCAAGGTCACCGTAAAAACAGTAAAAACAGTAAAAACAGCACAATATACAAATTAGGATGCAATAAACATAGGAATTGAGGCAGGGGACGTTGATGAACATCACAAGGGTAAAAGGTATAGTACAACAAACACATTATGTCAGACATCATAATGAGAACGCTTGTGTAAATAGATGAGTTTTAAGGAGCTTTTTGAATGTTGTTACTGTGTCAGACTGTTTGATGTGGGGGGGGGGGGGTTCCAAAGTCTGGGAGCAGAACGACTGAATGCCCTGGCACCCATGGTCTTCAGCTGAAAGGGGCGCGGGGTCAGGAGGCCAGCTGAAGAGGACCGCAGGGAGCGGGGGGTATGTACTCCTGGAAAAGGTTGGATAGGTAAGAAGGGGCCAGGTTATGAAGAGCTTTGTAGGTGAAGATAAGGGTTTTGAAATCAATCCGGCATTGGACAGGGATCCAGTGAAGCTTGATGAGGATAGGCGTGATGTGTTCACTGGACTTTGAGCAGGTGATGATATGGGCAGCAGAGTTTTGGATAAGTTTGAAGGGGATTCCAGAGAGAACAGCATTACAGTAATCAATCCAGGAAGTGACAAATGCACGCATCAGGACTTCAGTGCTGGACAGGAAGAGTGATGGACAGAGTCTCAGGAAGTTACGGATGTGAAAGAATGCAGATCGGTGATGAAATTTACGTGAACTTCAAAGGAGAGGATATTATCAATTGTGCCCCAAAGGCTCTTTACTTGAGAGCAATGGCAAGATCTGAATTTAAAATAGAACAAAACAAGTTTGAAGACTACCAGTTAGCTTTATTTAGCTTCATTTGTGGGGAGTTTTTATATATATTTTATATAATCAAATTTGTGTGGGTTCTGGTGGGCTCTGGTTGATTAAAGCCATGGACGTAGGCATACAGTCCTCTACCGGTGGCTCTCCATTGATCCAATGCAGAGCGGGGTCTCGTTGCAGTGCAGAGGTGGTGCTGCCGGACGGTCAACTCTGCTTCTAACGGAGCCAATTGACCTGAGGTCTAATGCTTCTGTCATCACCATAGAAATAGAATAGAGCAGATAGGACGGCCGAAATACTTTATCTTTTTTTCTTTTTTTTATACAAAGTAGAGCGTCTCTTTATATATTTTTTTTACCATGACAAAAGGGTAGCGGATGTGACAGTCAGCATGAGCAAAGTCAGAAGACATCTCTGCGATATATGCCTGCATCTCCTACTAGGGGCAAGCACACCTGCAGCCTCTACCGTGTTGGCCAGCTCTATCTACTGTCAACTAGCCCAGGCGGTAATGCAGCTATGCAGGTGCCACTTTGTCAACTAGCCCAGCCGGTAATGCAGCTAGCCCAGGCGGTTATGCAGCTAGCCCAGGCGGTAATGCAGCTATGCAGGTGCCACTTTGTCAACTAGCCCAGCCGGTAATGCAGCTAGCCCAGCTGGTAATGCAGTTAGCCAAGCTGGTAATGCAGCTATGCAGGTGCCACTTTGTCAACTAGCCCAGCCGGTAATACAGCTAGCCCAGCTGGTAATGCAGCTAGCCCAGCTGGTAATGCAGCTAGCCCAGGCGGTAATGCAGCTATGTAGGTGCAACTTTGAGTATACCGTCTAGGCCAGCTCTATCTGCAGTCAACTAGCCCAGGCGGTAATGCAGCTAGCCCAGCTGGTAATGCAGCTGGCCCAGGCAGTAATACAGCTATGCAGGTGCCACTTTGTCAACTAGCCCAGCCGGTAATACAGCTAGCCCAGCTGGTAATGCAGCTAGCCCAGCCGGTAATGCAGCTAGCCCAGCCGGTAATACAGCTATGCAGGTGCCACTTTGAGTATACCGTCTAGGCCAGCTCTATCTGCTGTCAACTAGCCCAGGCGGTAATGCAGCTATGCAGGTGCCACTTTGTCAACTAGCCCAGCCGGTAATGCAGCTAGCCCAGCTGGTAATGCAGTTAGCCAAGCTGGTAATGCAGCTATGCAGGTGCCACTTTGTCAACTAGCCCAGCCGGTAATGCAGCTAGCCCAGCTGGTAATGCAGCTATGTAGGTGCCACTTTGAGTATACCGTCTAGGCCAGCTCTGTCTGCTGTCAACTAGCCCAGGCGGTAATGCAGCTATGCAGGTGCCACTTTGTCAACTAGCCCAGGCGGAAATGCAGCTAGCCCAGCTGGTAATGCAGCTAGCCCAGCTGGTAATGGAGCTAGCCAAGCTGGTAATGCAACTAGCCCAGCTGGTAATGCAACTAGCTCAGGCGGTAATGCAGCTAGCCCAGCTGGTGATGCAGCTAGCCCAGCTGGTAATGCAGCTAGCCAAGCTGGTAATGCAGCTAGCCCAGGCGGTAATGCAGCTATGCAGGTGCCACTTTGACTATTATTCTTGCCGTCATTACATCAGAGTGCTCATCCTAATTGTCATGGTAACCATTTGGGTATTTCCTATCTACTCATTCTATTCGGGTGGTCCCATTTGGGCGGACCTCCCTTCTCTCTAAACTGGTGGGCCACAGCAGAAGATTCTGGCGAGGGTCAAACGGAAGCTTTTCCTGGCAGATTTGAAGCGCTGGCGAAGGGTGGGCTTGGTTTTGGGTTTCACCTTCTCCTCTTCTTCGGTGGCGGCTGATGATTTGAACAGCAGAGATTTTGAATGTCAGATTAAATCGTAAGAATCTCTCAGCCATTAACAACTGTGTCTGCTAGACAGGGTGTCTTAACCAGGGTTTGGAAAGACATTACATTGGCTATCATTTTGAAAACCCATTAAAAACTTCAATAAACACTTGGGTTCTTACCATGAGCAGAAGAGAGAAGGTCAGCATTGTTCTTTCCATTTTTCTGTAAAATAAACAACAGTAACCTAAAATGTACGAATACATATTCTACTTCTTTAAACTTGTATATGTGCATATATTGATGTTTAATTTGCCTTTTGCCATGTGACTACACTGATTGCTTCTTACTTCATTAAAGGAGCAAAGCGCCTCAAAATGGCCGTTCTTTCCCTGGGTATTTACCTGACGTTTCCCCTTGCCCTCTTCCTCAACCTGTACCATCCCTTTCTTTTTTGTCTAAAGAGAAAATAGAAAATTCATTTGTGGATTAAACATAATATTTATAATAACTGTATGTTGCATTGAATTGTATTTGTAGTATAATGTTTTCCTCTATTTAGGCCAATGATATGTGTCTGTCTTTATTATCAGTGAAAACGTAATGTCTTACCTAATATTAGTTTTTTTCTGATGAAACAAATAAAATCTTTATGTTTATCCAGTTTTGTTTTCTCCCTCTCACCTTAGAGGATGTTTTCTTGTCAGATGCCTGACCAGTAGTCCCCCGGGTCATCTGAGTATCCAGGCAGTCCACACCTCGTGGGAAGCCCAGGGAAGCCCTCTCCTGGCTGGGCCGCCGGCTAGACTTCAGGGCCTTCTTCTGCGAGCCAGTGGAAGATGACAAAGTGGAGGTGTGACCGGAGTATCTAGCACCTACGTTGGAGGATGGAGCCACTTTTACTGCGGCAATGTCGTGCTTGGTATAACAGTCTCCATCCTTCAGAGACATAGGGGTCCAGGTGGGTTTTGCCAGGCCAGCTAAGCTGTTGACTCTCCCCCTGATTTGGGTGTTCCTGGCCGGGGTGGAGCTGGAACAGCTCTGGCTGAACTCTATCAAGCCATAGCGCTGTAAACCACAACATATAATCAAGTAATATCATTGATTAATATCAACACGTATCCAGACCTACACACAACTAACACTACATTACAGAAGCCAAACCAAGTATTGTTTTACAATGTGTATATGTTTTAGTTTAAAACCTATGTAAGCTTTTGACCCTCGTTTACCTTGTCCAGTTCGGTGGGGGGACGACGGGACTTCCAGAAGCTATCGTACCAATGCTCCTCTTCCTCTTCCTCAAGGTCATCCTCGAGGTCAAATGGCCCGTAATAGTCATGTGGGATGACACAACGACCCCCCTGCACAAGGATGACCCGGGCCAGCGTTTCAGCCACGCCGCGGCGAGTAGGGTGCAGCTGTCTGGTGTTCCAGTCCAACAACAGCTCCTTGGAGGCGGATTGGATCATCCCGTTCACCGCGGCAAAGCTTTTAAAATGGCCGCTCACTTCCTGTTTGTTGCAGGTCACGGAGAACCCTGCGTTCCTCTTCAGGAGAACCCTGACCTTTTTGAGAAGGATCTTCTCTGTTTCCAGGTGGTCCTCCTCGTTCGTGGACCGCAGGGCGCCCCCGGTGGACAGGGCGGTCATTACACCATGGATGACGTTCTTCAGAGTTAGCCGTCGTATGGCTGTGGCTCTGGGCACGTCGAGGAGGAGCTCCTCCCTGACATGGACCTCTTCCTCTGAGGAGGAGGAGTAGGAGAGGGGGCTCTGGCTCCTCAGCTTCCTGTCACATTCTGTGGGAGTCACGGGATTGTCCTCATCAATGTCCGTGCTGTCAACGTCTCTCCCACCACAGTTGTACAGCGGCGGAATGCCAGAGCCGTTTTCCTGGTCGCCGGGGCGACAGACGCGTCGGGGCTTTCGGTGGCGTCGCTGTTGGAGTCGGAGGCAGTGATGTCATCATTTAACGGGAAGTCCTTGTATGAGTCGGGGAGAACGATGAAGAAGTGTGGGGCGTGATGAGTGACCGTCTCCTCTTCCTCCTTTTCGACCTCGTCTTCATCCCTCTCGTCATCACTAACACTCTCCGTCTCTGGCCTGTGGGCGGCGGCAGCATCACCTGTTACTCCAGGCTGGACTGGGAGGGACAGGGAGTGGCTGGAGGTCTCTTTAGCGGGTGATTGGTCCAGATCGATTCCTAGGGCGGGGCTTGTGGATGGCTCCTCCTCCCTGATAGTGACATCAGCAGAGGGGTTGTTCATGGATGATAAACAAACTCCTGTCAAAACAAACAGAAATAAATAAATAAGAGGACAATAACTGTCAGTCACTGTGTCGGTAACCATGGCCACCATTGAACACTAGCAAAGCTGCCTTGTGCTATTCCTCTGCACATTTGTGTATCATATATGTTCAATTCAAAACGCAGTGCTAGAAGGTTATTATTCTGTGACATCTCTCTAAAAACGTGTTAAATAAATGCATACCTCTGAGGACAGTGTCCCAGGCCTTCTCTGGGTCCTCACACATCTCCTCGAGTCTGTCCTCCACCTTGGCCGTTAGCACCCGGGTCAGAACCTCCAGGGCCTGCCTCTGTTCCCTCAGACTCAGGGTCGACACAGGGGACCACCTGGAGCCGGCCGGAGAGTACCCACTGCTACCCGCCACGCCCCAGGCTTCCCCCGGCGTGGCCCTCCTCACGGGGTCCTCCTCGCAGGAAGAGGAGGAGGAGGAGAAGGAGGAAGAGGAGCCGTCCTTTCTACGCCTGTGGTCTCCGTCGTTTGCCCTGCCGGTCTGCTCGGACATGCCCAGAGCGTTGATGAGACGGGATTGGACAGCTGCGAGATGGAACAGGTGCAGCAGGTGTCCCATCTTCTGATGGGCGGGGCCGTGGGCGGGGCCAGTGTCAGAGAGGCGCTGGTGGACCTGTAGGATCGTCTTTCTGAAGAGAACGGCCTGCTGGTCACCTGACGTCTCCACCTGACCTCTCTGTATGACTTCTAACACGTGGCGGGCTGAGGTGCTCAGCGGGGGCAGGTCGACCATGGCTTTGGCGCTCCTGGAGCTGCTGTGGCCGATGCTACACTGAGACCTGGCTGTTTGCAGCTCCTCCTCCTGCTCCTCGATATCCGACAGACGCAGGCTGTCCTCTCCTTCTAGCTCGGTCAGGAAGAGCGCTGTGGTCGGCGTCTGCGGGCTCTTTATGTCCTCGAGCTTCCAGACTACATTACCCAGCAAGCTCTGGCTGAGGCAGCCAACGAGGACGGCAACGCTCTTGTTTCCTGTTGCCAGGAAGTCTGCCACCCCATCCCGTTGGATCGCCCTGCAGGCCGCGTGGTGGTTCTCCAGCACCAGGTGAACCACGCTGCAGGCCCTGGTGAGGAGGTGACCGAGGGCCTCCACAGGGATCTCCTCCTGGTCCAGAGCCTCCTGGTTCTTCTCCCTCTGAAGGAGAAGGAGGCCTCTGGGCCCATCGGTGCGCTGGCCGAGGTAGTGGAGGAGCCCGCAGACCGTCCTCACCAGCTCCACTCTGGCCTCCAGAGTCAGACGCCCACTGGGGGAGCTGAACACGGGGTGATCAGTCATGACATGCTCCTCCAGGGGGGCCAGGCCCGGGGAACGCGACAAGGAGAACGTGGAGGAGCTGGAGGTGCTCTCCTTTGTGTGGAAAGCCAGAGGAGTGGTCAGGGCATCCAGGGGTACCAGCCCGGAGAAGAAGGAGGTAGAGGAGGTCAGCGTGTCTAGAGCCCAGTGGATTGGCTTTATCTCCCGGGGGCCAATAGGGACAGGGTGGGGGCCACCAACCTCCATCTTCTCCCCAACCTCCGTCACGTCCTCACAGACCAAGTCAGGCACCTGATTAATGGCCAGAGGGAGAAGAGAGGAGGAGGAGGAAGAGGAGGAGGAGGAGGAGGAGGGGTGGAACACCTCCTCGATCACGTTCTCCAGGACCTGTGAGTAGAGCGCATCCAGGCCTTGCTCCGTGCCCCTCACCCCGCTCTCTATGACCTTCCTGAGGATCACGGCCACCAACAGCGCAGCCTTCTCCTGGGTCTGCCTCTCAGCCGCAGGCCTGCCTCCCACTAACCTTCCCTGGGGGTGGCCCTTCAGCAGAAGGTGGAACTCCTCCGAGACAAGGCAGAGCAGTGGACTGGGGCATGGGACCCCCGCGGACCCCCGACGTAGAGAGGGGAGTGGCAGGCGCACCTCGCTCTGTTGGTATACGGAGGAGCAGAAGTAAACGATCTGCCTCAGGCTCTGGAGCCGGGGGTTGTTGTAGGATACGGCGGCGGAGGAGGAGGAGGAGGAGGAGAGGAGGGTCAGGCTGAGGCCCTCTGTGGTGGTCTGGTAGTGGACCATCGCTGGGAGGACAAACGTGCTGGAAACAGTTGTGACCCAGTTCACAATCTCCAGTGTTTGACTCCCAAAGAGTGCTCTGGAAACATGCTGAAATAAAGACAACAGAACAGTTCAGCTGAAGTCTTCAGGGGACAATAATATTGTAGAAAAGAAAAAAAGGTGTCTCTTTACAGTCAGTATAAATAAAATAGAATGTACTCATGTGGAGGAAATTGCCCTTTGGCTTGATAGAAAAACTAAAGCAAACATTTTGTTTCCCTAAGTCAAAGTAATGGTTTATTAAAGCATGCGTGTATAGCTGCCAAATGCATCCCTCTTACCAACAGTTGTAACGCTAACATAGATAGGAGAGGTCAATTCTTATTGGCAAAGTAAGTAAAATAACATAGTTTTCAAATGGGTAGTCCAATAAATCCTTAGAGTGGACAGTTCTTAGCTCACAATAGAGGCGCTTAAAGGACAAGGCCTTCACAACTTGTAGGTTTACCTGAAACTTTATAATCCCTCACATTATTATTACGGTTTTATGCCTCTAGTGGCCGGAGGTCAGACTTACGGCTTCCTCTACAAAAGGTCACTAGCTAAGTCTCCTAACCCCCTATGGCCAAACACCACAGACCTTAGAACTAAATAAACACAATACTTTGTTGATGTTCAGTACAAAAGAGTTAACACACGTCATGAATCTCAAATTGCTATTTTTCTGTTATACTCACCTTCATTTTCAGAAGCTTTTTTACACATTTTCTGTCCCTGCAACACAAACACAATGACAATATCTTAGTCAGCCCATCAAAAAAAATCGGAATTGAATCTAAAAGACTGTATATAAAAAAAGCTAACGTAAACGCTTTTTTTCTTAGAGTGAGGGGAGGGTCAAACATAAGAGTGTTTTAAAAGACAACTCACGTTTGACACAGAGCTTCAAAAACGTGATACTCCTCCGTCAAAGAAGAGGGAGAAGGTGTGGTGGCCAGAGATGTGGCGTTGCTTTCAGCCCCTGGAGTGCAAGGCTTACACTGGACAGAAGAGATGTCCGCCATCTTCCTTCC
The DNA here is from genome assembly GCA_026901105.3 of Galaxias olidus. Lineage (NCBI taxonomy): Eukaryota > Metazoa > Chordata > Actinopteri > Galaxiiformes > Galaxiidae > Galaxias > Galaxias olidus. The sequence goes on along the minus strand of JAPMUY010004997.1, from coordinate 139,005 downwards.
CTCTGGAGTCGCACTGCCTTCTGACAGCACTGGAAAACCACAACAGATTATTTTATTTACTATATTTACTATATGTTTATTTTAAACATGTAATAGCATTATTATTATTATTATTATTATTAATATTATTATTATTATTATTAATAATAATAATTGTATTTTATTTCATTATTATTATTAATAATAATAATAATAATATTAATAATAATAATAATAATAAGTATAATAATAATAAATGTATTAAATATAAAAGTGGTCACTGAATAAATTAAATAAACAATAATGAAGAAATATGTACAAATGGTTAGATACTTTCAAACCATTACTCATGACTATTCATGACTATACGTTTATATAACAGCAAGCTAAGTTAGCCTAGTAGACATTCTAATGAAAGTCATGACGCCCACCTAGAGTCTCATCAGACATGGTTGACTCTGAACAGGTTGTGATTAGCAGAGAAACCTCTGTACAGGAAGAGGTGGCCAACTCTGGCTGCAACATGATTGGAGGAGGGATCTCTGGAGAGGAAGAGGTGGCCGACTCTGGCTGCGACATGATTGGAGGAGGGATCTCTGAACAGGAAGAGGTGGCCGACTCTGGCTGCGACATGATTGGAGGAGGGATCTCTGAACAGAAAGAGGTGGCCGACTCCGGCCGTGGCCTGATTGGTGGAAGGATCTCTGAGCAGAAAGAGGTGGCTGACTCTGGCCGTGACCTGATTGGTGGAAGGATCCCTGAACAGGAAGAGGTGTCTGATGATGGCCGGGAACTGATAGCAGAAAGTTTTTCTGTAGACGAAATCGATGATATTATGTCTATTTACAAATTACATAGGCTTTTAATTATTTCATCATTAAATATAAACACACGTATGTTAGCTAGAACAACAAAGCTGCTTACTGTAGGAACTGTTCTGTGACAAAGGCCTTGACACTTCCTCAATGACCTGAGAAGGGGATAAGCAAGGGGTAGGTAAACATCACCACAGCTTTTCTAAGCTTCAAAGAGCACATCCACCGCTAACTTTCATTTCTAAATCAGCAGATCATTTTAGTCTTTCTGACTTTCATTTATACACCACTTACAGTGCTCTCTGGTGGTCGGGGGATTCTCCTTTCACGATGACATCCCAATCCGATCCCGGCGTTCCTTATCTTTTTCCGTACAGCCTGTGCCTGCGCTTTAACCACCCTGGCCTCGTTGATGACCTCTTGAAGTTCATCGTTGGCTTTGGCCATCTGCGACCTAGGGCTGAGTTCTGGGCGGACTCGGAGGCCTCGGACTGAAAGCTGCAAACTGCAATATTATAAGAGACATGATTTACTTCCATGTTAAAATGGGGACCCTTGGAATCCCTACTGGAAAATCCAGCTTGAGCTGGCAGCTGGTTGACCAGCTTGTAGCTAGGTTTTTGACAGCTGCTAGACCAGCTACCACCAGCTATTATCAGCTACCACCAGCTAGACCAGGACAGCTACCACCAGCTAATACCAGCTACCAACCAGCTACCAACCAGCTACCACCAGCTAGACCATACCAGGCAGCTACCACCAGCTAGACCAGACCAGCTACCACCAGCTCATACCAGCTACCACCAGCTAATACCAGCTACCGCCAGCTAGACCATACCAGGCAGCTACCACCAGCTAGACCAGACCAGCTACCACCAGCTCATACCAGCTACCACCAGCTAGACCATACCAACTACCACCAGCTAAACCAGCTACCTCCAGCTCATATCAGCTACCACCAGCTAGACCAGCTACCTCCAGCTCATACCAGCTACCACCAGCTAGACCATACCAACTACCACCAGCTAGACCAGCTACCTCCAGCTCATACCAGCTACCACCAGCTAGACCATACCAACTACCACCAGCTAAACCAGCTACCTCCAGCTCATACCAGCTACCACCAGCTAGACCAGCTACCTCCAGCTCATACCAGCTACCACCAGCTAGACCATACCAACTACCACCAGCTAAACCAGCTACCTCCAGCTCATACCAGCTACCACCAGCTAGACCATACTAACTACCACCAGCTAAACCAGCTACCTCCAGCTCATACCAGCTACCACTAGCTAGACCAGCTACCTCCAGCTCATACCAGCTACCACCAGCTAGACCATACCAACTACCACCAGCTAATACCAGCTACCACCAGCTCATACCAACTACCACCAGCTAGACCAGACCAACTACCACCAGCTAAACCAGCTACCTCCAGCTCATACCAGCTACCACCAGCTAGACCATACCAGGCAGCTACCACCAGCTAGACCAGACCAGCTACCACCAGCTCATACCAGCTACCACCAGCTAGACCAGCTACCACCAGCTAATACCAGCTACCGCCAGCTAGACCATACCAGGCGGCTACCACCAGCTAGACCAGACCAGCTACCACCAGCTCATACCAGCTACCACCAGCTAGACCATACCAACTACCACCAGCTAAACCAGCTACCTCCAGCTCATACCAGCTACCACTAGCTAGACCAGCTACCTCCAGCTCATACCAGCTACCACCAGCTAGACCATACCAACTACCACCAGCTAATACCAGCTACCACCAGCTCATACCAACTACCACCAGCTAGACCAGACCAACTACCACCAGCTAAACCAGCTACCTCCAGCTCATACCAGCTACCACCAGCTAGACCATACCAGGCAGCTACCACCAGCTAGACCAGACCAGCTACCACCAGCTCATACCAACTACCACCAGCTAGACCAGACCAGCTCCAGCTCATACCAGCTACCACCAGCTCATACCAGCTCAACCAGCTTAGACTGGCTTTAAATCCAAGATGGTCTTTTACTGGATTTTTTCGGTGACTCTGGCAATCCCTAGATAACAAGGCACTGCTTGAAAGGAGACGTAAGAGTCTCAGTTGGTTACCAGTGTTGGTTACCATTGTATACATAAAAAAAATAATAACAGGTCTTGCGCCTCACCCCGAGAGCGTTCTCCTGTGTTGGACTGTGCTGCCGCTGGTTTGCCGCCACGCGGGAAAACAGCGCAGGCTCCGGTGGAACGGCTTCATCATGAGAAGGAAGCATGTTGCGCTGCAGGAGGAAAAATCACACAAGTCTCGTCATCATTTAGGAAAGGGAAACCAATACTGTATCTGCTTTATATTTACCCAAATGTCGACAGCAGGGCCAAAAAGTTAGGAACTGAACGTGGCTCTGCAAGCTTTAAGTAGACGCTTATGTGCAATACTCATGTGATGAAGACGCTTTTCCATCTTGCTTATCTATTTCCTTTATCAATAATTGACCCGTAAACGGAATACACACACCGAACTGCTTAGTTTACCATATTCCATACTGAGCGCTACTTGAGGCAATCTTAAGTGTAATGACTGTGTAACAACAGGTTGTGATATTGGCCTGCGGTCAGTTTACCTGCAGTTTAGGCCTCCTCAGACTTGGAGGTTGGGGATTCTGGTCGTTGACCTTGATATCCATGATTTAAAGTTAATCTAGATTGAATGAAAAAAAATAAGCATGAGGCTAAGCAAACAACAATGATAGTTATTACTATGGGTTTTGAAAGTAAGGTACTTTGATTTGATTTAGCTAGCTAGCTACTAACTCACCCGTGGTACTTTCACTTGTTACCTTCGCAAAAATACAAATAAACTGTGCTTGCTCAGGCCCACTCGCACATTTCGACAAGTGTTCTATTACGTCATAAAAGTAAACTTGGACCACAGAAGCTTATCAGGATTGTGACGAATAATTTTTCAAACGAGTTCTTTTCGAGCTTTTGTGTATCCTGTATATACTTAACGCTAGTTTTGTTAAGCATCTTGATTGCTTTTACATTTAAAAATCAAAAATGTTCTCAAGCTGCCAAGTTTGTCAGTAGGCTTATACATTTTGGCCTGCTAAGATTAACATGCTACAATAAAAATAAAGGTTTTGAAATGAAGTAGACTATTAGCCTTGCAACTTTATTGTGTTAAGTAGGTGTGGTGCTCTCCTCCATGTATCTTTAATTTAGTATATGCATTTAATTTAACACACTTTGAGCGCGTTCACGTTTTATGCTACCAACTAGATTCAAATTTGCAATTGCGCAGATCTTTTTTCTGCGCCTTTTCTGCGCCTACGCATCTTGTTTCTGCTTGTGCAAATATTGAGTCCGCTCACAAACATGTCGTCAGTGCATAGATATTTCTCATAACTTTGTATGACTGACAAAAACATAACGGAAGGACCATGACCTCTACATCTTGATCAATGATGTTTTGAGTCGGTAAAACAAAAAGCACCAAGTCTCAGTTGTCTATAGGAGCATTATATTTATTGTATTTATGCAGGACGACTGTTTGGGACTACTTCTCCTTTGCAGTCCTGCCATGTTCACAAGACGCATAGGCCTAATGAAAAATAACATTTAAAAACAACAACAAAAGAAAACATTTAAAATTAACAATTAATACAAATATGTTACAATCCATTTAACAATATACAGTCCATCCCATACAATTTCCCACCGTCAGTCCTCCACTCCACATAGGGTTTAGCACAATATGCAGTTCAGGAAGGCAGCCCCATCTACCAGCACCCATCAGTAGTGTCGTGTGCCGGATGATTTGATTACACCCAGATGCCCCTCCACATGTAGATGGTTACATACAGGCTTTCAGGAGCTCAACGTGACCTACAACAACATAGGAGACAGACTGCTCTGCTGGACAGAGCCCCCTAGGAACACCCCAGCATTCACACCGTGCAGTGTTGACGTTACATAACATTACATTAACACCGCGAAGTGAGACCCAAGCATATTTACATTACATAACAATACATTAACACCGCGAAGTGAGACCTAAGCATATTTATATTACATAACATTACATTCACACCGTAAAGTGTTGACATTACATAACATTACATTCACACCGTAAAGTGTTGACATTACATAACAACCCAATTATGAACAGGTAGTTATCTTCAATCCCCACGATCCTGGCTGTCACATTAATCATGATCATGTCTTCTGTAATCCTACAAAACATATTTATTATTATTTATTTAGTGTTTATTCACATGTAATATTGTGTATTTTAAATCATAATCTAAACTCTTATGAACAGGTAGCCTATATTTATTATTTAATCCTTCATACTTTTGCATACCTGCAGGGTACCACACAAAACAATAAAAACAATTTGGTCCCAAGTCCAGTCTCCCCAGTTAGAAGAAAAAAGAGATCTTACTGTTTAGACAGTGAGGCCCAAAGGCTCCAGTGGAGTGAAGCACACACAGAAAGGCACCCTGAATAAAGAAATAGGACCCCAGAGAAGACCCCTTTTGGGAGGTTATTATAACCTAGAATATCTAAGGGTTATCTGATACATTAAGAGTGCTACTGTGCCTTGGTCTCTCCTATCTGAGGGGGTTGGCAACCAACACAGCAACTCATTAACTGCCATCTCAACTTTGCTTTAAAAACTAAATGAGATTAGATCGTCTAGAAAACTATATGTGTTGAGGTTAACTCCCTTTGTTATAATAAACAAACACGTTGGGGGAGTTAAACATGGGAGAAACTGGGGCCCCTGTACAGGGGAGCAACACAAACTCACACACAGGAACAAGCTCAGAGGTTAAAACAAGCAAACCCTCATGATGTATTTCCTGCAGCGAGACTGGGACTAATTTGCTACAATTGGTTGTCCCACTATTGGGTCATATCAGTTCAATTGAGAGACTTAAAACTGTCTGACCAAACGTCCTGTCCCACCACAGCTCATTGATGGGGCTGATTGTATTGAGAGAAAATAAACGAGGGTCTGCCATCTTAGAAGATGAAGAGACAGGAAGTGATGCGGTCACATTGGACTCCATTGGTTTGCGTTAAAGGACCTATCAGAGTGTGCCTCATGGAATAGGTTAAGATACCTGGATGGACGATTGGGTCACTCTAAATAACTGTTACCCTATCAGAGAGTGCCTCATGGAATAGATGGACGATTGGCTCACTCTAAATAACTGTTACCCTATCAGAGTGTAAGAGGTCTGGTTTTCCATTACATCGTCGAAATTATAAACCATCAAAACTAATAAGTAAATTATTATTGTCACGTGTAAAGGGTTTAACTTCATAATCATATTTAAGCGTCTTTAGGTGTGATAAATGCACTTTACAAATAAAATGTATTATTATTATTATTATTATTATTATTATTATTATTATTATTATTATTATTATTGTATTCTTATGTGAACCTAGAGACTGGAAGGTTGATGCTGCGCTATAAGGGGTGGTAATGTGTCTATCCCTTTGCAGGGCTTTGTGGTTGGTGTTTTTGGGGCTCAGCTGTAAGTCTGTCAGACTTAGTGTTGACTTTGGCATCCTGCCCGCACATCTGTTCTGTAGGAGTGTGCTATTAATATTCACAAAGTGTATGTGTGTGTGTGTGTGTGTGTGTGTGTGAGAGAGAGAGAGAGAGAGAGTGAGAGATAAATAAATAAATGAATGAATAAAAAGCGGAGGCTAATCTGTGAACCGTGAAGCGTCTATGGGAAAACAGCAACACCAAACATCAGAAACCAGTGGAGAGCAGACTGGTCACAGCCCAGGGCAGGACCCTGCATACCAGAGCAGCCCACAGGCCAACCACCGCTACCGCTCTGCAGAGAGAGACAGAGAGGGGGAGAGAGAGAGAGAGAGAGAGAGCGGGGCGGGGGGGGACTTAGTGAGAGAGGCGGGTGGAGAGGAGGACATGAGAGAGAGAGAGAGAGAGAGAGAGAGAGAGAGAGAGAGAGAGACAGAGGGAGGGGGGGGGGGAGGAGATGGGGGGTGAATTGGGAGGAGAGGAGTGAGAGACAGCCTCTGAAAGCTGTGAAAGAAGAGAGGGAATATCAGACACACAGTGTGTAAAAGAGATTCTGGGGATTAGACAATGTTAGGAACTTTCTGTGTGATGGACTGACTGGAGGAGAGTTCAGGAGATCCTATATGTGTGATCGGATGTAATGACTTTGGAATTCCCCCAGAGTGACATTCTTCTTCTGCGAACATTTCCCTTCCCAGGACCATCGGCATGACGACCGTGGCCTTACCGGGTCTCCGTGGGATCCCACATACATAGTGAGCTTCTGTCAGCCACACCCACACCCACCCACACACTCACACAAGCACCAATCACACACACACACACACACACACACACACACACACACACACACACACACATACACAATCAGTTTCCTCATGCAAATAATTATATTTAGGCCGACATATATATATATATATGTATATTTAAACATATACAGTATATATGTGTATGTATATATATATATATATATATATACTATATATATATATATATATAAATATATATATATATGTGTATATATATATATATATATATATATACTATATATATATATATATATAAACGTATATATAGATGATATATGTAAATATATATAGTGTACTGTAGGCCAATATATAAAGTTATATAGGCCTACAGTGCACTACATACATTGGTATATCAAGTTGCAAAAACAATGCTCGGCCTTTGAACAGTGTTCCTAGCATTGTCAGTGACAGCCATGTTGTCCCAGTCACTTTTAAAGCAACACTTTAGTACCAGCCTTTACAAATATTTGATGTCGCCCCTGCCACTTACTACATATAATCACCCTGGCAACCGCAGCGTTCTGCTTGTGGCGCTTGCGTTTATCAAAGTCTCTCTTTGTGGCAGTCTCTGTTATTGCGACAGAATTCGAGATTCCTCTCCCACCCTGCCCCAAAGCCACCTCATCAGACACCCAAACCCCACCCGCCCCCAATCCCCCCTAAAGGGGCCCCTCCTTCACAGGAACAAGCTGGACAATAGTCCCCTCTCATTCTAGAACTACTTGGGTCTTGAGTCCGTGCTTCACTGGCTTGGAAAGAATGACTTGTTCTCTTCCTGTATTTGCTTCCTCCTATAACATCGTTCTGGAGAGGCTTCTTTCCCGAGGAGGAGCCCTGTGCCGAGATAAGCAGCAGTGGAGCAAAGTTTCATCATCAATCACTGCAGGCATAGTGGAGGGAGGGGGGGGGGGGGGGGGTAGGCAATGCTACGTTCTGGTTAGGCTTAGGGTTCTTGGGTATAGTGCGTCACTACAGGGGAATGTCATGTGTTTGTTTACATTTGGCCAATGAGGTTTTAAAACATAATGCATTAAAGCATACTACTAATCGCACAAATATATTCCAAGCGATGGAATTTCTAATGGAATGTATTGGAATCAATAATGCAAGTAGACATTTATTCTCGATACTTAACGCTCCCGTTCCACACTACAAACCTACACTGTAGGACAAATATAGTAACAGCTAGGATTTAAGTATGAATAATAAGGTTGTAGTTATCAAAACATTGACAATAGTAGTTTGTCCAGTCCTCTTTACTAATTGTAACGCCTCTTTAGACAGGAACTGAAGTGAGGGTTGTTGCTGTTGACTTCACTCTGTTTAATTTGTCTCTTATGGATGACATCATGCCCCTGGGAGTTCTGTCTATTCTACTGATTCTATTTCTACAGTGTATTCACAGAGCCACGCGGGACATTAAACAGGCCTTTGGAGTTCTGTCTATTCTACTGATTCTATTTCTACAGTGTATTCACAGAGCCACATGGGACATTAAACAGGCCTTTGGAGTTCTGTCTATTCTACTGATTCTATTTCTACAGTGTATTCACAGAGCCACGCGGGACATTAAACAGGCCTTTGGAGTTCTGTCTATTCTACTGATTCTATTTCTACAGTGTATTCACAGAGCCACGCGGGACATTAAACAGGCCTTTGGAGTTCTGTCCATTCTACTGATTCTATTTCTACAGTGTATTCACAGAGCCACGTGGGACATTAAACAGGTCTTTGGAATTCTGTCTTTTTTTTTCTTTTACAACCAGACATGTTTCTGTACAAATAAAGATTTGTTTGGATAAAATTATCAATGTTTCTTTCTCTGGGTGCAGATAATTTAAAAGCAGGCTCTCTTGGGCATTCCGGGTCTTTCCTTGGGAACTGTGTGAGGGGACGGATGCCTTTTTCCCGTCTCCAGTCCCTTTCCCAAACCCATTGCCCCCGATATTCCCAACTCCCCAGTCCAGGATGTCCTTTATTAATTGTTAAAATATTCGACATTCTTTACTTATCAAGTATGCATCCTTAATTCTATTCCAATGGATAATTGATATAGGCCTGGTACATGGATTAATCTTATTTCTAGACTAAATCTCACTCAGTGGAGATTCTCCATTGAAAATATTTTTTTTAGACTAGGATTTGGCTTAATCCCTGTACGGGAAACCAGGCCTTAATGTCAAGAGGAAATATCTAATTTACCCAGGGGTGGATTAAGGTGATCAAAGGCCCCTAGGTTACACTTTAAGTATGTCCCGTATAACCCTAACCCCATCCCAATACAACACAAAGGGGTGACAACTGCCATCCCAATGCCAGAAGAGAAAGCCAAGTTACACGTTAGGAGCAGGCCTACTACTACACTGTCTGCAGTCCAACAGAATATGACGGAGCACACACAGTGCACACACGTTATGTTCCATACCATTTAATGTGTCATCCTAACGGCTCTTAAAATGCCAGCTTCATTTTTAAAGCAGTGTTATTCACTGACCTTGAGAGGCAGAACTAGATGCTTCTAGAATGGAAATTAGCTGGTCGTCATCTTCAGCCAGCTTGAGTCGCGTGTTAAAAACACCCGTGTCTTTGCCAAATACGACAGAGAAATACAGAATAAACAAAACAACACCCTCAGTCGGTTTGGCTGGTCAATGTGTCGATGTCAGGAATATGGTGTTTTCACACCATAAATAAACAGTAATATAAAAACAAAAATGCAACACTTTTGTAAACTCTTAGGCCCGGTTTCCCATACAGGGATTAAGTCTAGTTCTAGACTAAATCTCACTGTCAATGGAGATTCTCCATTGAATTTGTTTTTAAGTCTAGGGCTTGGCTTAATCCGTGTACGGGAAACCAGACCTTAAACATCTAACTTCAAAACGCAACAGTTGAACAATGTACACTGCAGTAGGGCATGCGAGTGATTCCAAGCTTGGGGATGTGAAACCAACTATCTCACAACCAACTACAAAAATGTATATTTAGAAATGAACATATTTACTTCTACCTATGATACCTTTGATACTTCTACAAATCCCTGTGGTAGGTAGTTTAAAAAATAGTACCAATGAATGCAAACCAATAACACAGAAGATAAGGTAATAATTGGTCTTTCTTACATAAAGAACAATCACCATTTAAAAACATTATACAAATGTAAGTTAAAGAAAGTTGGCTGCAAAAGGGCAATATTTTCTGAAAAGTTGATTTTCACTGAAGTTTAATTAGTAGCTTTGAAGCTCGTAATATATTCATATGAGCAAGCTCATGTTAACATGTTGGTGGACAAACCTTTGGAATATATTTTATAAGTTCTTTCTTGATTAGATTGTTGTTGAAAACCCTGTCAGTGCCCCTTCAAAAAAAAACCTGTGGATTTATTTGTTTTAAGGAATATATTGTTTATCAGGATTGACCTTCTTTTTCCCCGGACCAAAACAAGGCACATAGTCTCCACAAACAGACCACATGGAAATGTTCCACCGCAAAGGAAAACTGAACAACAGGACATCGTTGATGTCTGGAAAACCTTCCTGGTCCTTAAAGGCACACTTAAAGGTTTATAAGGCCTATAGCCCCCTGTCTCTCTATCTATCTATCTATCTATCTATCTATCTATCTATCTATCTATCTATCTATCTATCTATCTATCTATCTATCTATCTATCTATCTATCTATCTATCTATCTATCTATCTATCTATCTATCTATCTATCTATCTATCTATCTATCTATCTATCTATCTATCTATCTATCTATCTCATTCTCTCTTTCTGGATCTCGTTCTCTTTCTGTCTCAGTGTCTCTCTCAATCTCATTCTCCCTCCCTATCTCATTCTCTCTATCTCATTCTCTCTATCTCATTCTCTCTATCTCATTCTCTCTGTCTTATTCTATATCTCTAATAATCACTCCAACTATTTCCCTCCTTCACACCTGCTGCAGCACAGAATCCAGTAGCAGAAACAGGAAGCAGCAGTGACACATGGTCCCTGTCTAGCAGGAAGTATGGGCCTGGGACTATGAGAGGATATAGTTTGATATGCCGTGGTTTCCTGTCTGCTATAATCCATTTATCTATCCTCAGGGTTTTTAAGTTTGCAGGCCTCACAGGGGTGGGCTAGGCAGAGAAATTATAGCCATGACAATAACCTTTCTGGAAAGAACCCCTACTGAGTTACCGTTGCATCGATAAATAAATGTATGAATAAAAACAGAGAGAAAGTCAGGCCTGAAATTGGATTTCAATAATGTAACAATGTACAATAACTCTCTCATAAACTTATTGATTAAGTAAGTATTGATTATGCATTCTTCCTGTAAACCTATTGATTAAGTAAGTGTTGATTATGCATTCTTCAGTGGTCCTGTACTGAGAATAAATTTAATATATGGCAGGCCTGTAGCCTATAGCTCAAATTCACTGCGGACCTGAGCAGGACTAACCAGGACCAGGGCCAAGCAGGGTTAGGGCCGGGCAGGGCTAACCAGGATCAGGGCCAACAGGGTTAACCAGGACTAGGGCCAAGCAGGGCTACTCAGGACCAGGGCCAAGCATAGCTAACCAGGACCAAGAAGGGCTTAGAAGGACCAGGACCAAGCAGGGCTACCCAGGGCCAGGGCCGGAAAAAAAGAGGTCAAACTGTGCAAAGCAGTGCCATGGAATGGAGAATGGAGAAACACGTTTTGATTGGCCCAAACAGCATGACTTCCTTTTGTAACCAACACAGCCTGTTAGCGGTAATCCTGAATTATAACATCAAAGCTTGCACCATCTGGCTGCAACCACATTTCTACACCCTGCATTTCTACACCCTGCATTTCTACACCCAGCATTTCCACACCCTGCATTTCTACACCCTGCATTTACACTCCTCACATTTCTACACCCTGCATTTCTACACCATGCATTTCTACACCCTGCATTTCTATACCCTGCATTTCTACACCCTGCATTTGACAGCCGACCTTGTAATCACTGGCAGGCTCTGAGAGGCTAAAATAAATAAGCAAAAATAAATAAAAATGTTTACAATACAATATTTACAATACAGTACAATATTTAAGTTTCAACCAAAACAAGAACACTCTTCAGGTCCCAAATCCTCCAGTATAAGTTTAAATTGTTCAACAGAAAGTTGACTTGTGAGTTTTACTCTTCCCATGTCATATAGGTTATGGTTATCTACTCTTTCAATAACGATAAAATCAATAAATCTGTATTTATAAAAACACTTGTAAGTGCTTTGTACAATAATGTCAATAAACAAACCAGCAAAGGTCAACTATGTAGGTTGACCTAGATACCATGGGCCTGTTTGTTTGTTTGAAACGCTCTGTTCACTAACAACCCTAGCTCTATTCCTATAGCTTTGTTACAGCTCTTTGGAAATCATTGCGGTATCATTTAAATAGTTTTAAAGGCAGCTTTGCTATCCTGTGTTCTCATATTTTCCTTATACGTGCGTCAATAAGCATAGCATAATGTTACTCATAATGTTACTCATAATATTACTCATAATGTTACTCATAATGTTACTCATAATGTTACTCATAATGTTACTCATAATGTTACTCATAATGTTACACAGAGAAAATAACCATGACCACTTACATGTGTGACTGTCCTGTGTGACAACAAGCCAAATCCAAAACACTTCATTCTCAGAGTCAGTGGTTGAGTGTACAGGTCAGAGTAAGGGTCACAATGAGAGACAGTAAGGGTGGGAAGTCAGAGTAAGGGTGGGAGGTTACAGTAAGGGTGGGAGGTCAGAGTAAGGGTGAGAGGTTACAGTAAGGGCGGGAGGTCAGAGTAAGGGTGAGAGGTTACAGTAAGGGTGGGAGGTCAGAGTAAGGGTGAGAGGTTACAGTAAGGGCGGGAGGTCAGAGTAAGGGTGAGAGGTTACAGTAAGGGTCACAGTGAGAGACAGCAAGGGTGGGAGGTCACGGTAAGGGTCACAGTGAGACACAGTAAGGGTGGGAGGTCACGGTAAGGGTCACAGTGAGACACAGTAAGGGTGGGAGGTCACGGTAAGGGTCACAGTGAGAGACAGTAAGGGTGTGAGGTCACCGTAAGGGTCACAGTGAGAGACAGTAAGGGTGGGAGGTCACGGTAAGGGTCACAGTGAGAGACAGTAAGGGTGGGAGGTCACGGTAGGGGTCACAGTGAGACACAGTAAGGGTGGGAGGTCACGGTAAGGGTCACAGTGAGAGACAGTAAGGGTGGGAGGTCACGGTAAGGGTCACAGTGAGAGACGGTAAGGGTGGGAAGTCACCGTATTTATTTTTCATGACGTGACTTTTAAGTTTACTTAACGTCTATTATTAATAATAACAATCCATTTTATTTCGTTTTTAGCGCTTTTCTCGAGACTCAAAGCGCTTTACACAAATTGGTCGCCAATTAATTACACAGAACGAACAATGAATGGAGCGACAGCTATCAAACACAACACTCAGTCTGAGTGATACCACGGCAGCCAATTTGTGCCAGACTTGCTCACCCAACATATTGCGACAGACTTGCTCACACAGATAGGACACACAGACCGACTCCAGGTGAATTGGCAGTGACTGGTCAGGGCACTGGTAGGAGAATGGAGCGTGTTTTTGATGGCTATTAACGTTTAATTTCAATATCGCCCTATGTAGTTGGTTTGTGAAATAAGGCCAAAAATCTGTCGTGTCAACTCACATTTCAACAAAGTTGTGAGTACAAAACATTAAACTGTGCAGCGGACTCCAATGCTGTAAAGTACACACTGTACAATGTGAAGAAGAGAGAATCTATTATATTGCTGATCTGAGATCAGTTGGGACAGCTGTGAGCCAGGGACCCCTAAGGGCCTTTGAAATCACCCAGCTGCCTGAGGCCAGCCAAAGAGAATGAAAGTACCAGTAATTGTCCTACTGCAGTTAGAGTTCATATAGCTTGTTATGTGGCATCAATACAATTTAACTGTATGGACAATCAGTTAGCAATTATACATTACAATGTATTATGTAGCCAAGTCACATATACAGTATGTTTCTCTATGTCTGCCTGCCTGCCTGCCTGCCTGCCTGCCTGCCTGCCTGCCTGCCTGCCTGCCTGCCTGTCTGTCTGTCTGTCTGTCTGTCTGTCTGTCTGTCTGTCTGTCCAAGTTGTCCAACATTTTAGGCATACCAGGATACCATAAGCTTATTCATTATTTTGTTTATAACAGTGTAGCTCAAATAGAAGAACTACTAGTACATAATTATTGTGTATTTTTCCCTTAGTCCATCTCTTCAGTCTCCATAAAAGCTACTCCTCCTAATAGCACAATTCCTCCTTCTAACAGCGTCAGCTCTCTCTCTCTCTCTCTCGCTCTCTCTCGATCTTTTTCTCGTCTCTCTGTCTCTCTGCCTCTCTCTCTCTCTCTCTCTCTCTCGCTCTCTCTCTCTCTCTCTCTCTCTCTCTCTCTCTCTCTCTCTCTCTCTCTCTCTCTCTCTGTCTCTCTCTCTCTTTCTCTCTCTCTCGCTCTCTCTCGCTCTGTTTCTCGTCTCTCTGTCTCCCTCGCGCTGTTTTGCCAGGAGCCGGGAGGACCAAGCACAAAACCCACATTCAAACTCACTCGCTCACTCAGGAGGACACCGGTCCGAAAGCGAACCATGGCTATACCAAGTCGAACTTCTTTGCTTATGAGGCTACCTTTCATCCTGTCTCTCTTCACGGGAGGTAGGTTTTATAACAATATAACGTGTAATTCAGCGCAAGACACAAGAGCGTTATTTTGTTACTGTGTAGCGTTAAGCAGAGAAACTTTGAAAGGGTTTGCTGTTCTGCTCCTGTTTGCTTCGCTAGAGGCTTTTACTGTACAGGACAGATGAAGCCGCAGCACAGTCTAAAAAAATCGCAAACATGTGATTCACACGCCCTCCTTGTTTAGATGTTTTCTACTAAATGTTTTTACATTTAGTTGAGGATTAGGCAACATGCTGTGAGAGTTTAATGCATCTTATTATCAAATGGGTTTTCTATACTTCGCTGGCAAGTTAATTAAATAATGAAACAGCAATGATGTGATTAATGTTAGGTGTTCCCGTTACAGGCATGGATACAGTATTGTTATAACTAGCCTTAATGGGCCCTTTATTTTAAGCGATCAAGAGTTTAGATCTTTGTTTTTGACTGCCTAAAATACAAATAGACTACTGTAACTGAGGCTGAATCTATATAGATGGTCAGTTTGGTGTAATATTGTCTGTTTTATTCAGTTCGAAAATTAAGCTATGGATTTTACGTTATTTCCTATAGAAACGGCATGTTTCATGCATATAATATAGGCCTATCCTGTATTCATTTGGAAGTTTGTGTCGATACCATTTGCCTATGAGGTGCTGAAATAATTCATTTTGACTTGACTTGAATGAAAGCTGTGAAACGCTTGGTATGCTCTTCTCCAAAAAAAATCAACACTTTTCATTTTCTCATTTTGAATTATGTAAAATTACAAATATTATAGGACTGTAATCTGGATCATTTGTATGATTGGTAATTAATTTGACATGTCATAATAAGGTAAATCAATTGCTTGTGGACAATACAAATATTAATAAGATTGTTGTTTTATTTGAAGAATGTTTTATAAAATTTGAGAGATATTAGTTGCTGGCAAAAATGTGATTAGAGAGAGAGAGGGAGAGAGAGAGCGAGAGAGCATGAGACAGAGAAAGAGAGAGAGAGGGGGGTAGCCTGTTTTCTGTCATGCACCGTCTTCCTAGCAGTGCTGAAGCTCTATCCTGCCAGGGCAACAGTGAATAGCATATCTGTGTTTATATCTCACACACACACACACACACACACACACACACACCCACCCACACACACACGCACGCTCACACCACGCACGCTCACACCACGAGACCTTACCGAGGTAGCTAACTCTGTACTCTGTGTGATATTTCTGTGACCGCTCATCGGTGCCTGATGTGAACTAATCTACACAGATACGCACTGTATCAAATCCCTGCGACAGTTATGAGGGGGCATCCGAGGGGGAAAGGAGGGTAATGTGTGTGTACGCCATAGTTCTTCACTTTACTTCACTTTTTAAAAGAGGATCAAAGTTCTTGTTTTGTTTCTTCTTGACCAACCTAATCAGTCTGCCATTTAACCGTGACAACAAGAGAGTTAGAGTGTCTGTATGCTTTGGATTGATGTAGCACAGAGGGGGGACTTTTCTGGGTGTTTGTTTTTGATGTAATGAATAGTCCCTGAGAGGAGCAGGGAAAAGGATGAGGTGCCTCTGCTCTCTTCCTCATCACCTTCTTCATTTCAAAGCACTTCCTCTGGTTTGTCTCTTTGTGTTTGTTTTTAACGAGACAAATTTAAACCGACGCTATTTTTCACCACTCAACCCTTTTTCCCTACATGCCTGAATACCCCTCCCTTCCTCTTCCCTCACTTCCCCTCCTTTTGTCCTTCTCACCCCGTCATCCTCACTCGCCCCTCCGTCTTACCCTCCGCACCCCTCCCTCTCTTTCTCCCTCTGGTCGTTAGTGGAAGCATTGTTCCCCTCCCTGTGATACAGTGGTCTCCTGTGCTCGACCCCATCCCTGATCTCTGACTTCCTGCCTTTCCTTAGGGGTCCATAGGGTCCACTTCCTGCCTTTCCTTAGGGGTCCATAGGGTCCACAACCTACCGGGCCTCCCCATTCGTGTATTCATGTATATACATATAATTATATAACAATAATATACTTGGGAGAGGGGGAAAAAACTTGATAAAACCTATAGCATGTTTGAATTGTGAAGTTTGCATTGCAACTTTTATCCAACATCAACACGTTTTTATTGTCTTATTTCTAAACGGTTTCATTCTTCAGTGCGTGTTTTTATGTCTATTCTCAATTCTCAATGGATTTGCCCTCCCACCCACCCACCAGCATGAAGCCCACCTGTCTCACTTAACTCACCTGTCTCGTTGTCCAATCATCTGATTGTGTCTATTAGTGTCAGTCATGGAGCGGGATGCTTTTCTCTGTCTTATTAAACGGAATTAGGAATAAACACAAGATTACTTTTGGTTTTAAAGTCGTTTAAGTCAAGTCATAAGCTTCCAAGTATACAAAACAGCAATAAAGTGTTTATATTATTGTTCACGGTCTAGAAATAGAAATCTAAATGATTATTCTGCCTTTAAAATTGAGCCGATTATTAGTTTGGCCATCAGGTTTATTTGCATAATGCAAATGCTAAAAAGCCTGTGATTTTTCCTCTACAAAGGTGGATTTAAAACACAATGAACATAGTTTAGATTAGTGTGTTTACGTAAATGATCTATAGGTGAATTTAAACACAATGAAGGTTTATTTGGATTAGTGGTCTTAATGATCTAAAGGTGGATTTAAAACATAATGAAGGTTTATTTGGATCAGTGTGTCTAAGTGATCCACAGCTGATCGTACCTCTCCTATGGGACTACTGATTATCTCGTTCTTCATGGAAACAGGCGGGGGGGGGGGGGGGGGGGGGGGCTTGGGCTGGGCCGCTGCCAAGGCCATGGTCATAGTCTGCTGCTCTTGGCAGCCACACTCTTTTCTCAGATAGTTAAGGGTCCCAAGTAGACCAATCTCATTCCTCACTCTCTAAGAAAGAAATGTTATATGACAGTTACCTAAATATTTGAATAACGCCGGTCAATAGCCACAGAGAGCTGTTGCTTGGCTACTAGAAATTGCTCTAACAGATTTTATTTTTGTCTCCATCAAATTAGCTGTGTGTCCATGTGTGTTTTTGTAGGCTTTTAGATTTGAATTTCTATGTAATAGTGTGAAGGTGTGTGTCCATGTTAGATTGTGGTTCTGTGTGTTCTGTGTTATTGTTTAAGGATGTGTGTGTCTGTTTGAAAGATAACCTCTCTCACAACCCCTCTGGCCCTCAAAGGAGTAACAGTGAAGTCAGGGATTCCACTAGTGGCCTCTGATAGGGGGATAACTCACTTCCTGTGACACCAGCCAATCGGCACAGGTCAAAGGCCAGACGCATCACACAGACCTCTACCAGTCGACAGCCAATCATTCCCTTTCGACAGTACCACTGTGGGTCTAACTGCCAGACGACTACTGTTCTCGACAAAGAGAAGGAGGAGAAAGAGGAGGAGGGAGAGGTTTGTGTGTCACAGACAGAGGAGGAGGGAGAGGTTTGTGTGTCACAGACAATAAGAGTCCTTGTGGCTTCACGGCTTGGAGATAATGAGAGGCAGCGGTCTGGCCACCACATCCACAGAGCAGTGCATTGAGTGTGTGTGTGTTGAGTGTGTGTTTTGTGTGTATGTGTGTGTGTGTGTGTGTTGAGTGTCTGACTAGCCTTGACTGACTCGCTTTCTGGCTGACTGGATGTTGGAAACTGTGTTTAGTATTTGTCAATGAATGGATGGAGCCGCATGTGGTGGACTGCCCGCTATACAAAGGCAGTCTGAGCCGAGCGGAGTGTTTTTAATCATGTTATCTAAACAGTGGTGTCAGCGTGCCATGTTTATCTTTGTATGTTCGTTCTGCAATAAATACCTATTATTAGTGGATTAGTTTGTTCTGCTATAAATACCTATTATTAGTGGATTCGTTTGTTCTGCTATAAATACCTATTATCAGTGGATTAGTTTGTTCTGCTATAAATACCTATTATCAGTCGATTTGTTTGTTCTGCTATAGATCCTATTATCAATGGATTAGTTTGTTCTGTTATAAATGCCTATTATCAGTGGATTAGGGATAATTCAGACATACTGCATCCACTACAAGAGAATAACAGATCATCTTGATTGAGGTCTATTTGTTGACATTCATTGATTCATTTGACTACAGGAATTAGGTCGCATGTTGGCAGAGATGGCATCTCTTACTATTGTGTAACATGCTAAACTCACACTCACTCACATAAGATTAGGGTTAGGGTTAGGGTTATTTAAAAGTTATTTATAGATCATTTTAAAGTTACAGTATTTAGTTCAATTATAATGCAACTTTATTTATTTATTTTACATTTTCAGTTTTAGGATTTTAATTGATAAACTCCAAATTATATATATTTATTTCGTAACCGGTATAATCCGTTTGACCCCAACTTTTTAATGGTTTATATTAACAATACCTACTATTCCTGTTGCCTTTGTCAACCGGAGTGTGGTATATTAGACTGCTGAACATTATCATTTAAAAATCTATAGTTTGTCATAATTAATGTGCTTTCTAGAGCACTTTAAAAGCACTCTGTGTAAAGCGCTGTGAAGCCTCAGCGCTCTCTCTCAGCCTGTGAGCTTTGTTGACGTGCTGGCGTCGTCCGTCTTAGGCAAACTGCCCTCCATTTTCCTCTGTCCCGGCTTGATGGAGCACTAATACTATTACTAATGATAATAATATTAATAATAACAATAAATAAATAAATACTTTGATTTAGTTTTAGGCGCTGTTCTCTGGACTCAAAGCGCTTCACATATTGGTTGCCAATTAGGGACACACAAAGAATGGACGGACGGACAGACAGACGAACGGACGGACGGACGGACGGACAGACAGACAGACAGACAGACAGACAGACAGACAGACAGACAGACAGACAGACAAATATCACTCACAACAGTCAGTCTGGATGATAGCATGGCAGCCAATTTGCGCCAAACTTGATCACCCAACATATCGCAATAGACTACTGTTTTATGGAGGACTGGTCTCTCACTCGCTGTCTCTGCTTTATGGAGGACTGGTCTCTCTCTCTGTCTCTGCTTTATGGAGGACTGGTCTCTCTCTCTGTCTCTGCTTTATGGAGGACTGGTCTCTCTCTCTGTCTCTGCTTTATGGAGGACTGGTCTCTCTCTTTGTCTCTGCTTTATGGAGGACTGGTCTCTCTCTCTGTCTCTGCTTTATGGAGGACTGGTCTCTCACTCGCTGTCTCTGCTTTATGGAGGACTGGTCTCTCTCTCTCTGTCTCTGCTTTATGGAGGACTGGTCTCTCTCTTTGTCTCTGCTTTATGGAGGACTGGTCTCTCTCTCTGTCTCTGCTTTATGGAGGACTGGTCTCTCACTCGCTGTCTCTGCTTTATGGAGGACTGGTCTCTCTCTCTCTGTCTCTGCTTTATGGAGGACTGGTCTCTCACTCGCTGTCTCTGCTTTATGGAGGACTGGTCTCTCTCTCTCTGTCTCTGCTTTATGGAGGACTGGTCTCTCTCTCTTGTCTCTGCTTTATGGAGGACTGGTCTCTCTCTCTGTCTCTGCTTTATGGAGGACTGGTCTCTCACTCGTTGTCTCTGCTTTATGGAGGACTGGTCTCTCTCTCTGTCTCTGCTTTATGGAGGACTGGTCTCTCTCTCTCTGTCTCTGCTTTATGGAGGACTGGTCTCTCTCTCTGTCTCTGCTTTATGGAGGACTGGTCTCTCTCTTTGTCTCTGCTTTATGGAGGACTGGTCTCTCTCTCTGTCTCTGCTTTATGGAGGACTGGTCTCTCACTCGCTGTCTCTGCTTTATGGAGGACTGGTCTCTCTCTCTGTCTCTGCTTTATGGAGGACTGGTCTCTCTCTCTCTGTCTCTGCTTTATGGAGGACTGGTCTCTCTCTCTGTCTCTGCTTTATGGAGGACTGGTCTCTCACTCGCTGTCTCTGCTTTATGGAGGACTGGTCTCTCTCTCTCTGTCTCTGCTTTATGAAGGACTGGTCTCTCTCTTTGTCTCTGCTTTATGGAGGACTGGTCTCTCTCTCTGTCTCTGCTTTATGGAGGACTGGTCTCTCACTCGCTGTCTCTGCTTTATGGAGGACTGGTCTCTCTCTCTGTCTCTGCTTTATGGAGGACTGGTCTCTCACTAGCTGTCTCTGCTTTATGGAGGACTGGTCTCTCTCTCTGTTTCTGCTTTATGGAGGACTGGTCTCTCACTCGCTGTCTCTGTTTTATGGAGGACTGGTTTTCAGGAACATTTTACTAAAAAACATTTCTCTCTAGAAAGATATGAACAGTGGATATGAAGTAGAGATTTCAGATTTCATAACTCGTCCTGTGTTTGCCTCTCTCTCTCTCTCTCTCTCTCTCTCTCTCTCTCTCTCTCTCTCTCTCTCTCTCTCTCTCTCTCATTTCAGCATCGTATATTATGGATATGTATTTTGTGTGACATATTAATATAATCTCAGCATCCTATGTTATGGATATGTGATTGTTGAGAGACTACAGTAATATAGTTTAAGCATTCTATGTTATGGATATGTGATTGCTGATGTCTTTTTCTCTGTAATACTGTGTGTGAGACTGCAGTAATACAGTACATCCTATGTAATGGACATGTGATTGTTGAAGGCTTCCTCTTTCTCTCTGTCATACTGTGTGTGAGATTAGAGTAATATAGTTTCAGAATCCTATATTATAGATATGTGATTGTTGAAGTCTTCCTCTTTCTCTCTGTAAATCTGTGTGTGTGACAGCTACACAGTCAGGGTCAGATTGTACAGACTGGTGAGGCAAATGGCTGATTGAATGATCGACATTGTTACGTTAATGGCTTGGTCCAAAGAGCATCAGGCATTTACGTCAGTGAGAGACCAATGATGGAAAAATCAGGTGTGTGTTTGTGTGTGTGTGTGTGTGTGTGTGTGTGTGTGTGTGTGTGTGTGTGTGTGTGTGTGTGTGTGTGTGTGTGTGCGTGAGTGTGTGCGAGTGTGTCCGGGTTGCACAGATGTAGTTCAGCTGTAAAAGGTGAAGGAGTATAAAGTAGTTGTGTTTTGATAAACAGACCGAGAGCTAGGTATCCATAGTTACCCCTCAGATGTATCCTCTCTCTTCTGTTTTTCCTTCTCTCTCTCTTCTTTGCCCTTTGCTAATCATCCCACTCTTTATGGCATGAGAAGAGCTCTCCCTGAAACCGATAAATCACACTCCTTCTCTTTCTTTTAAGGCCTTGTTTCCGTACCGTTAACTTCTGTGGAACTCAATCTAGCACACTGTTAACTTTATTCTCTGTGTCTCTATAAAGCTGTTGAGACAGAGAGGGAAGTGTCTAATCTCTGTGTCTCTATAAAGCTGTTGAGACAGAGAGGGAAGTGTCTAATCTCTGTGTCTCTATAAAGCTGTTGAGACAGAGAGGGAAGTGTCTAATCTCTGTGTCTCTATAAAGCTGTTGAGACAGAGAGGGAAGTGTCTAATCTCTGTGTCTCTATAAAGCTGTTGAGACAGAGAGGGAAGTGTCTAATCTCTGCGTTGATGGTCTGTTGTCAGCAGTCCACCAGGAGAGAGAAGTCTCTAAGACAATGATGAGATGTCAGTCTAATCTCTGTGTCTCTATAAAGCTGTTGAGACAGAGAGGGAAGTGTCTAATCTCTGTGTCTCTATAAAGTCAGTTGTAGTTTAGGTGTTGATGGTCTGTTGTCAGCAGTCCACCAGGAGAGAGAAGTCTCTAAGACAATGATGAGATGTCAGTTGTAGTTTAGGTGTGGATGGTCTGTTGTCCACCAGGAGAGAGAAGTCTCTAAGACAATGATGAGATGTCAGTTGTAGTTTAGGTGTGGATGGTCTGTTGTCCACCAGGGGAGAGAAGTCTCTAAGACAATGATGAGATGTCAGTTGTAGTTTAGGTGTGGATGGTCTGTTGTCCACCAGGGGAGAGAAGTCTCTAAGACAATGATGAGATGTCAGTTGTAGTTTAGGTGTGGATGGTCTGTTGTCCACCAGGGGAGAGAAGTCTCTAAGACAATGATGAGATGTCAGTTGTAGTTTAGGTGTGGATGGTCTGTTGTCCACCAGGGGAGAGAAGTCTCTAAGACAATGATGAGATGTCAGTTGTAGTTTAGGTGTGGATGGTCTGTTGTCCACCAGGGGAGAGAGGGCTTATAATGGAAGGATGTGATGATGTCACTGGAGCCTCCAGCATGCATCAGTCAGTGGTCTACAGGGGAGGTGTAACCATGGAGATGGAGGGGGGAGTAGTATACATCGATACAGATTGGAGACCATCCCTAGATCATATAGGGGGATATCACCATGGAGATGTATAGAAGTATACACCAGTACAGATTAGAGAATTTCTCTAGATTATATAGGGAGGTGTAACCATGGAGACGGAGAGGAGCGTAGTATACAGCGATTTGAGACTATCCCTAGATTATATAGGGAGGTGTAACCATGGAGACGGAGAGGAGCGTAGTATACAGCGATTTGAGACTATCCCTAGATTATATAGGGAGGTGTAACCATGGAGACGGAGAGGAGCGTAGTATACAGCGATTTGAGACTATCCCTAGATTATATAGGGAGGTGTAACCATGGAGACGGAGAGGAGCGTAGTATACAGCGATTTGAGACTATCCCTAGATTATATAGGGAGGTGTAACCATGGAGACGGAGAGGAGCGTAGTATACAGCGATTTGAGACTATCCCTAGATTATATAGGGAGGTGTAACCATGGAGACGGAGAGGAGCGTAGTATACAGCGATTTGAGACTATCCCTAGATTATATAGGGAGGTGTAACCATGGAGATGGAGAGGAGCGTAGTATACAGCGATTTGAGACTATCCCTAGATTATATAGGGAGGTGTAACCATGGAGACGGAGAGGAGCGTAGTATACAGCGATTTGAGACTATCCCTAGATTATCTAGGGAGGTGTAACCATGGAGATGGAGAGGGGAGTAAAGAAAGTCTTCTAGGCGCTGAAAACCAGCCGGAATGTTTTGGCAGTTAGAAAGTGAGTCCAAATAGTGCTGTGTAAATACTCCAGCCTGGCCTTACCTTGTAGTGGATATTTACTCTGTGCTCACACTCTGTAGGAAACAGAAAGAGGGGTGGAGAGAAAGAGAGAGAACGATAGACCAAGAGGAGGGAGAGAGAAAG